>WAAF01001789.1:202057-343929 GCA_013400475.1 Tricholaema leucomelas | reverse complement strand
TGAGGTCACCCCTGAGCCTCCTCTTCTCCATTTCTCTTATAAATGAATGAAATTGTAGCAATTCTGTATCAAAACCAAATGCCTTCCTTTGTCTGTCTTTGATAGTTAATGCTATAACTGAAGTGCAAGAGCATTATGCAAATCTGATGCACAGACAGAAAGAAAATTAACTCTACCCCAGCCAAAATCATCCTGACAGGTGTATAACAAACTCACGTTCTTAATAACTGATGACTCTCAATGTGACCTTCACAGTTCTGAATATCCAAATTCTAAGTAGGCAATAGATCTGAGCTTAATTCAGTATATAAAAACAGAATGAGATGACCCAAACCCAAGGATTGATAAGCATTACATGTTAGCTCTTACCACTGACATCTCCCTTTGCTGGTTCAGCCACCATTCCAGGCAGCAATATAATGATGTTGTTTTCATCAAAACTTGCTTGTCTCAGACAGACACTGGACTTTCTTAGTTTGTGTGTTACAGATCAGAATGGAATAATTTTTTTGTGCTATTTCTGGCTCATTGATTTATTTAAGACTTCTCAGTCATGGTACATAAATAGCTACATATTTCCAGATGCCCCCAAAACCTCTTTTCAAATCTTGTGCACAGAGCTGACCTTCACACCTGACACAGTTACAGTTGCGTGAAGCGGCACAGCTCATCTTTATTGACAGTAACAGCACGGTCCCCAAGCACAACAGGTTGGCTGGTGGGCATCATCAGCAAACTACGATCTAGAGAATTTTCCTCCCTGTTTTCTTTCTGTCTTGCCAGGTTTTTTTAACTAGCTGTTGATAAGAAGCAATAAATTTTCTCAAGTACTGACAGAGATAATCCAGACAATCTTTGCTCTCTGACTGAGGTGGAACAAGTTTTCTTTGGTTTGTTTATTTGTTGAACATAATCTAACACTCACTCCCTTCTGTGTGTGAGAAATTTACTATGTGTTCCCCTCTGGCAGATGTTTAAGGCAATGACATCCTACACGAAAGCTGTATATTTGAAGGCACATTGGAGTCCAGACTTGGTAATCACCATTAATCTCTTTGTCAGCCTGTATTTTATGTGCCTGCTTCAGCATAACAGATACACTCTCACCCAGGTGGGAGGCCCAGAAGGCATTGTGTATCTAGGAGTCCTCTTAACCCTAAAACATCTCTAAATTATGGAAATGCTGCAACTGCTACATCTTCCCTGACAGTCCTGGAAAACATACAGCATGTGCTAGTCTCACTAGGGCAGTGCTCCTTCAACCTTTTCTGTCCTAAGGCAACCTCTTTCCAATGCCCTTTTCAGGCGGCCCCACTATAAGAAGATGACCTAGCAGCTGGCAGAAGCATGTTCACTAGCAGCAACAGCAGCAGCACACCTTTTGTGTTTCATCCTAAGCACCTGCATGAAAACTGGGATTGACCAAACCCCTCAGACAGCATGGTTTATGTTCAATAGCTATGCCAAAGCAACGCTACACGATTATGCAAGTACAACAAACTGTATCTAAAGAGGAAACTTGAAAATTGTATTTAGATTCTGGAAACTGGAGTACATTAAAGACAAGCAAAGGTGTTCTCAGTTATTTCTAAAGTGTACATCCATTCTCCTGATTTTGTAGTCATCATAGTCTGATTTGTTGGAAATAAACTCGTTTCTTCACAATCTTATGTACTGGATTTGACTGAGCTGGAGTTAATTCTCCCCAGAGCATCTTCCCAGTGCTGTGCAGTGCTGTAGCTGGGTGTCGATTACACACCAGTATTTTGGCCACTGCTGAGCCAAGCACACAGCCTGTACATTTCCAGCATTTCCTCACCAACAGTAGGCTGAGGGATGAACAAGATCTTGGGAGGGGACACAGGCAGGCCAGCTGATCCAAACTGACCAAAGTGGTATTCTATACCATATGATGTCAGCTCAGATATAGAAGCTAAGTGAAAGAAGGAAGTGTGGGGACAGTCATGGCTGCCGTCTGTTCTCCAGAGCAACTGCTACATGTCCTGAAGCCTTGCTTCCTGAGGAGTGACTGAACATCCTCTGCTGATGGGAAATAGAGAATAACATCTTTGTTGCTCTCACTTCCACATGTGGCTTTTACTTTTGCTTTGCATTTTATTAAATTGCTTCTATCTTGACTCTTGCATTTTTGTTTTATTTCCCTCCTCACTTGTCCATCTATGAAGGGGAGTGAGAGAGCAGCTTTGGTGGGCATCTGGGTCCCAGCCAGGGCCAAACCACAACACCTTATTTGAGTTCATTGCCAAACCTGACCATCTTTGTGTCCTTCTGCTGCTCCATCACTCACCAAAATGTGCTGCCATGGGTTGCAAACATATGAAAATATTTAAGCAACAGTCCTCAACTTGCAGATGCCTCTGACAAGATAATTAACAACAATGACAGCTGAATGCTGAGGAAAGGCACAAAAATAAAGATGGCTTTTCTTTGACTTATGTGGGGAATGGGAAACATTTGTTGCTTTCATTCCTGAAGGTTGGAAAACGTTCTCAAACATTTCAGAAAGGAAGGCTGTTATTTCTTGAAGAGTGATATTATCTCTGCACTCTAGGAGATGGGCAGCAATCTCATGGATATACTGTCTAATGGTGACATGCTATCCAGCCAGTTACGTAGGTGCTTTGAAATCTAAAAATGGACTTCCCCAGTGCCATGTTGGCTTCTAATTTCTTCTTTGGTACCATCAAAGTGTGTAAGTGTCTGAATTTTACCAGCAAAGTACAAAGAGTCTGAATTTCCTGCCAGTGCACACAAAGAAATTATCTGAAGATGTGCCAGCATTGAGAAGTCAGGTAGGTGGTCAACTTATCCTGATGCCTACTTGAGGTATATCACGCTCATCCTCCTTGTACTTGGCAAGGAAGATTGTTCCCCTTCTATAGTACATAACAGCTTGCATTTAAAGCACAGAAGAGACAGAAAGATTTGTCACTTTGTAATAAAACTACAAGCACTAATTGGAACAATCATTAGTATCCAAGTCTCTTGCATCTCAGATAAGAGCTATCCTCCCAGCTAGAGAATCCTACAAGCTTTGACCCAAGATAGTTATAACAAATGTATAATTAATCCATGCAAAATGAAAGAGGAACTATAACCCGTACAGCTACGGCCCAGTAGTTAGGAGATGGCAAATAAGGGATGTGGAGAAGATCGAGGGAAAAGGGAGATTTGAACTTGAGTTCTGTTAAGGAAAGGATGGAAATCTAGATTTTTTCCAACAGGAGATGGTGTGAGGGCAGATCCTTTCTGGTTGAGTCGTTTGCAAGATGCTGACATACTTCAAATAGCAAGACTGAATTCTTTTTGGCAAACTGGCACAAAACATAATTTTGTTCATTTTTTTTTTTTTTTCAGTGGAAATGTCTCATTTTTAAGTACCAAAGATTTTTAGCTGCAGTGGTCTAAAGAAGAGATTAAGCTTGTTTCTCAAACTAGTGATGTTGATACAATCTAATCGCCCAAATTACCTTAAAGTGATGTTGGCAGCATGAATCCTTCCCTTTCTCTAACCACCCAAAGTACTATTGATTCCATCTTACAAAACTGAACAGTGGGCAGCAGCGTTTACCCCATACGTAGTGGAGTAGCAAAATTTGCAGAGTACTGTACCACTTGTTGTCACACAGAGCTCATCTGTTCCTAAGACAACTGTATCTCTGTTTTCTTCTGAGTTTCTTTTCTCCCTCTCTCTTTTGGATGTAGGTGATCTTTAATAGCTTCTTTCTCTTCTAGTTTGAAAGAACAACATTATTTTCCTTTCTAGCTCAGAACAGCAGCCTCAGGCTCCACTGCTCTGCCAGGCTGTCGTACAGCAGCCTAAATAAGCTACTAAAACACACAATGGTTTTGAAATTGTTTTAGAGTAATAAAGAGTATGGCTTGGCTCCTTTTTTTTTCCCCACAGAAACCAACTGTTACAAATTCCAAGTTTAGTTTTATTGGTGTTTTGGGGGTTTGTTTTGTTGTGTTGGGGGAGTTGGTGGCTATTTTATTTGTTTGGTTTGTTGGCTGGGTTTTTTTTTTTTTTGTGTGTGGTTTGTTGTTTTGGGGTTTGGTTGATTGGTTTGGAGGGGCTTAGGGGTTTGTTTGTTTGTTCATTTGTTTGTTTTTTATATTAGTACCACAGTAAAAGCAGCTCAAATATCAAAACTACATTCTGCTTCGTCACCTTACAAATGCAAATAGCACATATGGATGTTCCCTAAGCTGCTATCATCAGCTTCTACATTCATCTGTAATGGTTTGTCTTGTAAACACAAGTGGTGTCTATTTTACTTTCTGAAGTCAGGTGAAGTTCTTTCATCTCAATTCAGATGTAGTTTACTGTAAATAGCTCTGATGTTGCTAAGAGACAAGTTTCAAAACAAGTCTCAGGCACAATGTTGACATTAAGCATCTTAAATAAAGATGTTCAGAGTGTGCAGAACACACTCTGACACCCTCTGATAAAGTCAAGTAACTTCTTTTCTGTTTGGGAGAAGCTAACTTGCCAGCACCGTCAGGTCAGAGGACAGTAGATCTGACACTCCATAGGAGGACATGAGCAACAGGTGGGCCTGTGCAACCCTTGTGAAGTTCAATGAGACCAAGTGCAAGGTCCTATGCTTGGCCTGGGGCAGTCACAAACTCAAATACAGGCTGGGTGATGAGTGGATGCAGAACAGCACCATGGGGAAAGATTTAAGTGTGTTGGATGATAAGAAACTCAATACGACACAGCAATGTGTGCTTGTGGTCCAGAAGGCCAAATGAGTGTTGGCTGCATAAAAAAAGCTTGGCTAGCAAATCAAGAGAAGAAATCAAGGTAAGCTCTGAGGTCCCCAGAGTAAGAAGGACATGAACCTGTTGAAGTGAGCCCAGAGGAGCATTGCAAAGATGATCAGAGGGCTGAAGCACCTCTCCTGTGAAGATGGACTGAGTGAATTTGGGCTGTTTAACCAGAAGAGAAGATTTTGAGGAGACCTAATAGCAGCCTTCTTATAGGAGCCTTCCAGTACCTATAGGAGGCTTACAGGAAACTGAAGAGGGACTCTGCCAGGGCATGGAGTCACAAGACAAGATGATGTCTTTGGATTGAAAAAAGGCAGATTTAGAATAGATGTCAGGAAGAATGTTTCTACTGTGAAAGTAGTGATCCACTGGAACTGGCTTCACAGAATAGTTCTGAATGCTGCCTTCCTGGAAGTGTTCAAGGCCAGGCTAGATGGGGCTTCGAGCAACCTGGTCTAGTGGAAGGTGTCCCCACCCACTGCAGAAGAGTTGAAACCAGGTGATCTGTAAGGGCCCTCTCAGCTCAAACTGCTTTATAATTCTATCACACACGCTTGAGGGACCCCTGTATTCACGGTCGAGTTTTTCTGTATGGCTAGCAGTGCAGGCTGGTGAAATCCAGAACATTGGTGCACATGAGAGGTCTAGGGGAAGAGGCATCCTTTTACACATAAAAATTACCTTGATGTTTTCATTGTTTGCAAAGACAAGACTAATTTTGTTAATAATCTAGTGGATGATTTGCTGAAATAAGGTTGTTTAACGTGAAGTATGTGGATTAGACACTGAAAATATAGAATAGAATAGAATAGAATAGAATAGAATAGAATAGAATAGAATCAACTAGGTTGGAAGAGACCTCCAAGATATATCCAGTCCAACCTATCACCCAGTCCTATCCAGTCAGCTAGACCATGGCACTAAGTGCCTCATCCAGTCTTTTCCTGAGCACCCCCAGGGACGGTGACTCCACCACCTCCCTGGGCAGCCCATTCCAATGCCAATCACTCTCTCTGGGAAGAACTTCCTCCTAACATCCAGCCTATACTTCCCTCGGCACAACTTGAGGCTGTGTCCCCTTGTTCTGTTGCTGGTTGCCTGAGAGAAGAGACCAACCCCCACCTGGCTACAACCTCCCTTCAGGTGGTTGTAGACAGCAATGAGATCTGCCCTGAGCCTCCTCTCCTCCAGGCTAAACAACCCCAGCTCCCTCAGCCTCTCCTCATAGGGTTTGTGTTCCACGCCTCTCACCAGCTTTGTTGCCCTTGTCTGGACACGTTCCAGCACCTCAACATCTCTCTTGAATTGAGGAGCCCAGAACTGGACACAGTACTCAAGTACTGTAAGTGCATACTTGTTGGATGGAGAAAAATGTCACCAAAACTTTAAACTGGAAGCATTAAACATTGTTTTTTGATAAAGAATCTAAACCCGATACTCTGGCATGTTATTCCCTTCTGCCTTTTCTAACACTTAACCTTGCCTGACTTTGAAGGGCAAGAAACACAAGTTAGGGAGCAAGGAACCACCTTTACCTGAGTTAGGGTAATGATGTAGATTCTATTCAGGGAGATTCAAACAAGCCTTTTAAAGCTGAGTTATTGGAAAATATGCACAATGAGTAAGAGACATAAAATGGTGAGTCAGTTCTCTAGGTGTCTGTGACCAAGCCTCCAAGCGATGTGCACTTTATCTAACACCTTTATAATATGCATTCACTCTTTTTTTTTCATGTATCCATTTAAGTACAACCTTAGTAGTTATTGAATAGACATGGGCACAGTTTCAAAAGACAGTCCTTTTAATTAATCCAAAGGTGTTAATTGGTTCTCAGAAGAATGAGACATTAACTCATCTCTAAGAGTCTGGGAGGGGATTGAGGAAGCAGAGTGCTGAGAACTGAGGGAGGTATCCTGAAGTCAGTCTGTAGGCACTTTGAAATCGACAATCCTGATATACCTCAGTTCTTCTTGTAAGTTGTCGTTCATGCTTGAAACACATTGTGAGCATAAACCTCTTTGCTCTGTGAGTTGCTTCAGAAAGCATGGAGTTTGAAGTTCTAAAAGAAAGCAGGTATTTTAAAACTGATGTTACTGTTAATGGCAGGGCCAGGCAGCTGGCATGGATGTCAGCCAAGGAAGGGTGCAGCCACAGCTAGGGAGAGTCCGTTCCCTTGTTGTGAGAACAAGCACATGGAAAGTTATATATGGAAGATGAAGAGAGCAAAGTGATGAGAAGGAATGGAATTATGAGAAACATATAAAGATGGAAAACAGGCGGATCAGACCACATTGTCAGAATTTTAATTACACTGTGATAACAGTAAAATTAATTGGCAGTACATGAAGCTTGTGAAGATTAGATTGGTCTATCCCTAGACACCAAAGCAGCCAAAGGAAAAAAGTACATGGAGTTTCAGAGGCTCAAATGAGACTACATAAAGTGCCTTAAAATACATGAAAGGGAGGAAAATTACACCAGCTTTTACTGCAGGAACAAAATTGATTTACAGTGTGCAAGTCAGCTGCGCAAAGACAGGGAGCAAATGAACCCAATTCGTATACTACTGGGCAGACCTGGTCTGAGAGACTCTTCTGAGCTTTGGCAAGGTTTGGTGAGCAAATACTTCTTGCAGCCTGTTGTATATAGCTGTAGGAAGAAAACAACACTGAAGTTCTGTGGAGGCTTCAGCAAACACTCTTCCACCATACAAAATGTTCAAGGTGCTTTTGAGTGAACAGGATTTCATGACAGCAGCAATAGGAATAAAACTAATTACATCTGTCTGATGGTAAGACCTAATTTAAGATAATTTGCAGCAAGCTCCCTAGGGAAACTTCCCCTTTGAAGTGCTTCCTACTTCAGGGTTCCCTTTTGAAGTAACTCCCTCTCTGGATTGCTTTTGAAGTGCTACTTTTCCTTTTCTCAGGTCTTCTCTGGGTTCTGCTTTATTGAACCTTTCACATAGAAGGTTCAGAGCTGAAGATTAGTGAGTAGAAAGAGAGACTTTTGGTTTAGACCAGTTTCACAACACAAAAGAAAGGCCTGTCCTCAGAAGTAGCCATCCAGGGCAGAATAAGAGAAATACTGCAATACATTCATCTTTTGAGAGGCACCAGCTTTGTGTCCAAACTGGCCACCATCCAGACAGAGATGCAGAAATGTCTCCAGCCATCTAAAATGCCTGTTTTGCATGAGTACATAATAAACCTTTTTTCCTTCCTTTCTCCCACTAGTTTAGATATCTGGCCTTCTCCTCTCCTTCCTTGTATGCTGTAAGTCTCCACCTGTCACCTGGAAGGCCCTTAATTCTGGGGGAGTTCATGAAGCTGCTAGCTGTGATGGACAGTTTGGAAGCAACACTTTACTCTGGTAATGAGACATATCCACTGCCAGAAAAATATCAGATCCTACACCTTCATCCTGGCCTGAGCAAAGATTTGAGGTGCAGGAGACATTTAGACCAGATAGAGCTGAGATAAGGATGAGTTCAGGAGGTACTCACTAAGCAGGGCTTAGTAGAAACACAAGAGGTCTGCCACAGATCTGAAGGAAGTTTCTCTACCCCTTGAAAGTGCTCTGTCAACACCTCACTGCATGCTGTAGCAGTGGCCCACAACATTTGTGCCGTGCTAGTTTGCACATCCCACCAACTCTCATTTCAGCATTTTGGTCCCAGTGGTTTCCATAACTTGGAAATCACCTTATCTCTCCAGGTAACATGACCAGTGTGCAATTTAGAAGTCTATCTACTTGCATCTCCCAGAGCCGCAATGAATTCTATGAACTGCTGCTTCCTTCCATGACCAGACACTGCTCCTGGCTACCACTGGAGCTGATCTGCGGTTAGAAGCAGTTGACACCTCTGGTACCTTGAAGCCAGAGGCAACAGGGCATTTTTTATGTTCCTGGAGACAGAACAATATAATAGGATCATAGAATTGTTTATGTTGAAAAATACCTTCAAGATCATTGAGCTGAACCCTCATTCTAGCACCACCAAGTTCACCATTAAACCACGTCACTAAGTGCCACATCCACACTTTTAAAACCTCCAAAGCTGGTTAATCAACCACTTTCCTGGGCAGCATGTTCCAGCACTTGACAACCCTCTCACTGAAGAATTTTTCCCTAATATCAGGTCTAAACCTCTTGTGGTACAACTTGAGGCAATTTCCTCTTGTCCTATTGCTCGTCACACAGGAGAAAAGACCAACCTCCTCCTCACTTTGGCTACAGCCTCCTTCAGGTAGTTGTAGAGATCAATAAGGTCTCCCTTCGGTCTCCTTTTCTCCAGACTAAACCCCAGTTCCCTCAACTGCTCCTCATAGGGCTCATTCTTTAGACACTTCACCAGTTTTGTTGTCCTTCTTTGGACACACTCCAGCCCCTCAAAGTCATTTCTGTAGCACAGCAGCCAAAACTGAATACAATATTTGAAGTGTGGCCTCATCAATGCCAAATAGAGGAGACTGTGGAGTAGAGGCAGAATATCTGTAAGGGCGTATTTGAAGGCAATTTTTCATGGCTATGTTTCCTCCCTGGTTCATATATCTAAAGCAAGGGCAGATAAAGACAGCACAGATAACAGAACCGCAGAATCACAGAAATCATCCAGTTGGAAGAGACCTCTAAGATTATCCAGTCCAACCCTCCACTCAGCACTAAACTATATCCCTAAACTTTAGGTCCACACTCTGCTTAAACAACGCCAGGGATGGCAACTCCACCACTACCCTGGGCAGACCATTCCAATGTTTGATAACCTTCTCTGTGAAGAAGTACTTCCTAGTATCCAGCCTAAACCACCCCGAGTGTGCCTGAAGCCATTTCCTCTAGTCCTGTCACTTGACACCAAAGAGACTGGCTCCCTCCTTGCTCCAACCCCCCTTCAGGCAGCTGTAGAGAGCGATGAGGTTTCCCCTCAGCCTCCTTGTCCCAAGATTGAACAACCTCAGCTCCCTCAGATGCTCATATGTCATATATGCTCTGTATATCATATATGTCAGATATGCTTGTCAGATATGCTCAGGTATGTCATGCATGCTCTGGTGGGATAATGGGCAGATGTTCCCTTTTCCATCTCCTCTAACCCTGTAGAGCAGCAATCCTGAGCCATGCCTCCCTTTTCTTAATGTGGGCATCAGTGTGTGGTGCTGACCAACTAAGGGAGTTTGGATTCTGCACCCACAACTGCACACTGTTGCAAGTGACAAGTCTCCTCTGATTCCTATCCAGAAGGAGAAAGTTAACTGCTGACACCTGGCACTTTACAAGAAGCCCAGCAAACCAGTTTGAAATAGAAACCTATTTGTCAAAGACAAGGGTGTAACAGCTCTTTGAACAAGGAGGTGAACTGACTGTCTGGCAAAAGAGTGATCTGGGGCATTGCTAATAGCACTTTTCCCAAGTAATTTAAGGGAGGTGAAATCAGGCTCAGCAGCCTAGATTGTTGGTGTAATAATATGAAAAATATATAGCTGGCTAAAGTTAATTTAAGAATGCTGTGCTGTCCAAAGTAAAACCTAGAAAATGTTTGCATTTTAACAGGGTCATAGTTGAAACAGAAACAAATGTGCTTCGTGAGCAAATCAGTCCAAAGGAACTCAGTGGGAAATTTTCCTTGGCTTTGCAGAAAATCAGGTTATATCAAATCAAAATAGCTGAAAACTCTGAAATAAATGGTGAAGGGAGAGTTTATTATTTAAAATTATATGAGATCAGTGGAAATCCCTCTGAAAAACTGTCATCCTCGTTACCACACCAGTAAAATTCTGTTTATGGAAATACTAGGGCCTTTCAAATATGGAAGGTTGCTAACAAAGCCACATTGTGCCTTGGTGTAGACAGCCTTCCCTCTTCTGCTGTTCTGTCATCTTCCATAAGTCAGAGTTGAGAATCTTCCATTTTGTCTTGCTAGTGATTGTATTTAGCACCAATGCAACAGTGCAGTTGTGCTTTTCTACCGTTGGAACTCCTGTCTATTGGGCGTTCTGTGGTTATACGTGATAGAAAGTTTAGTCTCCAGACTCGTGTATGTAATCTCAGGCTTTAGTTTCATGATATGTTTCCCCCAATACTAGTGTGAAGAGAGTATTCCTTTCCTGGCCCCAGCCCTGCCCCTGCCTCTGTCTCGTTCCTCATGCACCATCATGAGGCTGAATAAAATATTTGTGGGTCCACAAGGAGAACAGTGGTGTGATCTGATGGTTTTGGGTTGGAATGAGTCTGGAAAACATCACTCCAGCACTGTCTACAAGAGAGAAAAAAAAAAAGTTCATATGAATCCATAGCCTCAGAGGTTATTCAACATTTTCCACCAGCATTTGTCAGGCAGGGGTGCATGTATGTATTATGAATGAATTATCTATTGACAGCGAAATGATAACACTTTCTGGGCCACCCAGGGTGAGGTAGAGTTTCAAAAGCATTTTTGCATATCAAAAGCTAACATTGTATCAAGCAGCTTTTCACTAGCAAGATCATAAATTGATAGCCTAATTAAAGTAATTATCAAGTCTGAGCCTCAGGAAATCCCCAGTGCGGCATTTACACTGGGTCAAATTCCCAGGGAGAGAGGATGGGTTCACAGGGCTTTGTCCTAAATACAGGAGCTTGACCTTAGAGGGATTAAGCTGTTTGGGAGCATGGCTGCTGTGCCTCTGGGCTGGCACACAGCTCGCTGCATGGGAGAAAGGCAAGTTTCCCTGCCCTCTATCCTGTGCCCACAACCATACTCCTTCCCATCGTCTTTCTCAACTACAGCTCCCACCAGACATTCTGCTGAGATAGATGACCTTGCTGAAACCTCAGACAGCTGTTTGCCTCCCTTTCCCCCTTCTGGGATTAGCTTTCTGCTCTTTGAATGACTTAAATCATCTCACTAAGGGTTTCACTAAGGTCCATAACTTGTGCGAGGGAAGCACAAGATAAGTTGCCAGTGGCAGGCATGGGGATAGAGTATACGAGGTCAAAGCAGGATCTGCTCTTTGATTCTTTGCACCTGTTTTCCAGATATAGCAGGCTTTATTTTTTTTCCCCTGTGCAGTAGATAGAAACTTGTTTTACTTTTTTGTCCCAGCAGGACAATCTCTAAGTGTTGTGGTTCTGTGATGCCACCCTGCAGCGGGAGCGATATGCAAAGAGGAATCCTTTAGTGAGAGCATTGTTCTTTGTTCAGCCTTGGGTACTTGAGGGTTTTTCCTATCAGTGAACTGTAAGGATGTCCTCAGAGGTCTCCGATACGGACAGCCTATTTGTGGGGAGTAGAACCTCACAGGGAAGGTCAAACTTAGTGGCTTGAAAAACAACTGGCAGGGATGAATAGCAACCCTGAATATCAAGATCCACTTGTGGCGCTTTCTCATTAGCTGACAAATTGCTCAAATGCTACTGCTGACCTTCTTACACATTGTCCTTGGTGTTACAAGTGGTATCAAAGCAGTAGCAGCAATAGGGTGGGTAACCCCAAATCTTTCTGAAATCTTTCTGATCTACGGTATAGGACTTGTTAGCCCTGATTTGAGTGCAGCTGGGATTAAGCACCTGGTCCCTCAGCTGACCCTGGCCAGAGAAGGTTGCAGGACCGTGGGCTCAACCACTAACTAGCAAGGGGTCCTTTGAGTGTAGATCAGTCTAGATATCTGCCAGAGGTGCCAGAGACTATTTCCAGGTGATTCTTAGGTATATTTCCATTCTTTATATTCAAAACACCTGCACTGCAACACAAGCAAGAATAAACCAGAACAAACTATTTTTTTTTCCTTTTAAAGTCATTGACAGAGAAACTGAGCCAAGTTATGTTCATCACTTGGACACGGACAGCTAAGCATTGGATAAAGAAAACTTCAAAGCAAAACAAAAAGATCATGGATCTTTTCCTAATGATGAAACCATTACAACTTATGAATTCCAGTTATTTGACCAAATGGTTTGAAATGTGTTTGTTATTTGTCTCAAGTTATTGTGAATCAGCCAGGAGCAGACACAGAGCCTGAGACACATCACTCACCCTGGCCAGAAAAAGCTGCAGAACAAATAGCAGAGCTCATAAACCATATCCATTGGATTCTGGCCAAACAGCAACTGTGATAAGGGAGGTCACTGAGTGAGAAAATTAGTTTGATTAACTTTATCAGCAGGAAGGTGAGGAGTGGAAAATCCCTAAGCAGGAGAACAAAGGGGCAGAGGTGATAGAGCAGTGGTTTGGAGAGGTGGCTTTGCACAAAAAGGGAAAACAAAAGTGCATGCCTTCACAGAAAGGCCTTTTCTTCTCTGCATCCTTAGCCAAAACAACAGACAACTATCTAGGAGGGAGGAGACTCCAGGGATAGAGCAGCTGGAGACCGCCTATGTCTCTTGGGGGGGAAAAAATCATACAAAACCCCGTCTCCCTCAGCCTTTAAAATCTGGGGGTTTTGCTGACTCCAGGGATAGAGCAGCTGGAGACCGCCTGTCTCTTGGGGGGGAAAAAATCATACAAAAGTCAGGGTTGAGGGGGTAGGTAAAGGGAGATGAGGGTTACTGGACATACTGCTAGTTTTCAACCAAAACATCTCATGATTTTCCCAAGCATGCCCACTTTCCTTCTCCNCTTTAAAGATTCACTACTAGGTAAAGAAAGGACCAAAACATCTCAGGATTTTCCCAAGCATGCCCACTTTCCTTCTCTATCCAAAGAGTTTTGGCCTATTAAATGTATCTGACCATGAAAAAAAACAGCAAACAAACAAAAATCAGGGAGAGAGAAAAATGATGCTAATGCAGTTGTTGGGTTTCCAGAAGTTGCAAACACATGGCCATCACACATGGCAAACTGACCTGCAGCATGTAAAACATCATGTTGGAGTATTCGAGACTTCTCAAATAAGCCCTGCTGTGTGATTACTCTGAACATGTGTTCACCGCTACCACAGGTCTTGCTCTAGAGTATAGAGCCGTTGTGTGTGGTGCCCTGGCGACAATTTGGAGGCTTTTCCAAAGGTATGAATCTCCTCCAGAAATTCTGCTCCAGAAAGGTGCAGAATCCCAGATCTGGCTCTTCTGAGATCTGTTTTTCCTGCTTGCAGTCTACAGTCAAGTAGAATTCTGACAGTCCCTTGCAGAGCCTGGATGCCATCACTTACTTCAAATTCCCTCCAAAGATCAATCAAACATTAGAAGATAAACTGTATATAAAACCAAACAAACAGAAAAACCAAACAAACATGCAATGTGTTTTTCTGCTTTTTTCCCCCAAAGAGTATATTTGTCTACCAAAGATGAGACTTAGGATGGACTGATTTTTATGAGGAGTAAGAGACACAAAGATTGTTTCAAAAAAAAATGAAAGGGAGAATATTATTAAGGAAAAAAAATGTGCATCATTGTATCTGCCACCATCAGAGCAAATAGATTGAGCATTCTCTCAGCAAACAGCAGTCTGGCAGATAACTAGGAAGGGAAAATTGTATTACACATTAGCTAATTGCTTTTTATCAAGAAATATTCAATATATCTTCCTACATGTGAGGAAACTGAAGTAAAGGACAGAATAGAGCAGAACAGAGTCCCCCAAGGTGACCTACTAAGCAAAGTGACAGAGATAAGAATAGACTTTGATTCCCAAATCCTCACAGAGACTGACCTACAACATCCATCACTTGTGTAATCACAAGGCTAAGGACACCTCAAGGTCACTGTGGGGAACTAAAGGTGACTTCAAAGATAATATTGTGACTTCTGAGGGATTTTTTTCAGGGATTACCATGAAGACCACACCTTGAGTACTGTGTCCAGTTCTGGGCTCCTCAACTCAAGAGAGATGTTGAGGTGCTGGAACGTGTCCACACAAGGGCAACAAAGGTAGTGAGGGACCTGGAACACAAACTCTATGAGGAGAGGCTGAGGGAGCTGGGGTTGTTTAGCCTGGAGGAGAGGAGGCTCAGGGCAGACCTCATTGCTGTCTACAGCTACCTGAAGGGAGGTTGTAGCCAGGTGGGGGTTGGTCACTTCTCCCAGGCACCCAGCAACAGGACAAGGGGACATAGCCTCAAGTTGTGCCGAGGGAAGTATAGGCTGGATGTTAGGAGGAAGTTCTTCCCAGAGAGAGTGATTGGCATTGGAATGGGCTGCCCAGGGAGGTGGTGGAGTCACCGTCCCTGGGGTGTTCAGGGAAAGACTGGATGAGGCACTTAGTGCCATGGTCTAGTTGACTGGATAGGGCTGGGTGATAGGTTGGACTGCATGATCTTGGAGGTCTCTTCCAACCTGATTGATTCTACTCTATTCTGTTCTAAACATTAGAAACCAGTAATAAACCCAAGAATGGACTGCAGTGCATCAGCACAAGAAACAAACAGGAAGTGGAACAAATGTGCTAGAGAGCATGGCTCTGTCACAGTGACAACCTGCTACAGGGGAAAGCAAAGAGCCATCCAAGACTCTGACTTCGATGTGCTGTGTCTCAAAAGCACTTTTCTTAGGCAGGTTCCCCATCTGAGGAGGACACTGGTATGTGGCCAGTGATGCTGCTACATTTATTTCAGCCATTTGCCAGGGAAATAGTCTTGCCTTTCACCCTATACAAATGACCACAGTATTGCAAAGACCTCATTTCAGTGCTTTTGAAACAACATGTCACCTCTGAATGTCTCTTAACTGCCCATGCACACCCCACATATGCATGCCAGCTTGTATGTTGTTTTCTACAGAGCTTTTTAAATACAGTTCTGGAAAGTGGCCATGTGGAAAAAGAGCTAGGGGTGCCAGGGGATGGCTGGCTGAACATGAGCCAGCAGAGTGAATCATAGAATCAACCAGGTTGGAAGAGACCTCCAAGATCATCCGGTCCAACCTGTCACCCAGCCCTATCCAATCAACTAGACCATGGCACTAAGTGCTTCATCCAGTCTTTTTTTGAACATCTCCAGGGACAGCAACTCCATCACCTCCCTGGGCAGCCCATTCCAATGCCAATCACTCTCTCTGTGAAGAACTTCCTCCTAACATCCAGCCTATACTTCCCCTGGCACAACTTGAGATTTTGTCCCCTTGTTCTATTGCGCTTTGCCTGGGAGAAGAGACCAACTCCCACCTGGCTACAGCCTCCCTTCAGGTAGTTGTAGACAGCAATGCTGAGTAATATGTTATTTTAGGTTGGGATGCCCAAATGACAATAGTGTCAGAATGTAGGATTTAGTGAAGTACCAGCATTTAGAATAATTCTTTTATTGTTAAAACACACTTTGAATTTTTAAGTGCTTGGGTGGCCAAGAAAGCAAATAGCACCCTGGCCTGTATCAAAAACATTGTGTCCAGCAGGAGTAGGGAAGTGATTATGCCCCTGTACTTGGCCCTGGAGTGAGTACTTGAGTACTGGGTTCAGTTCTGGGTGTCGGAGTGTAAGAAAGACAATGAGGTTCTGGAGCATGTCCAGAGCAATGAGGCTGGTGAAGGATTTGGAGGGTATGGCATATGAGGAGAGGCTGAGGGAGCTAAGATTGTTTAGTCTGGAGAAGAGAAGGTTAAGGGGAGATCTCGATGCTCTCTACAACTACCTGAAAGAAGGTCACAGTGAGGCTGGTGTTAGTCTCATCTCCCAAGTAACTAGCAGTAGGACGAGATGAAATAGATCCAAGTTGTGCAGGGGAGGTTTAGATTGGATATTAGAAAAAAATATTTAGTGAAAGAGTGGCAAGTTGTTGGAACAGGCTGCCCAGGGAGGTGGGATATATTCAAGAAGTGGATATATTCAAGAAGTGTGTAGATGTGGCACTTCAGGATACAGTCCTGAAGTAGTCATGGTAATTGGATTATGGCTGGACTTGATGATCTTAGAGGTCTTTTCCAACGTTAGTGATTCTATGATTCCATGATTCTAGGATTTCATGTTCTGCCGCTCCTGACAATCAGTCCTAGCTTTGGAGACAGTGAGTGCCAGGTAAATGGTACAAAGTATGACAAAGTGAACAGTAAAGTCAGAATACATTTAGGACTAAGACAAAAACTCGCAGCAGTCAGTAGCAAACCATAAAGGTACAGATGGACACAGTGCTGTCAGTTACAACTCCATGTGTTCTGTGGCTGTGTGAATACATCTAAAGTACATAGCATTTGAACAAAATGAATTTTACACTTAGGAGGAGGAGTGTAAAACAAAAAGTTTCAGGGTAATGTCAGACCTTAAGAGACCAAGGGCAGCAGAATGATGCCGACCATGAGCCCCTCAGGGCAAACTGTAAAAGTAAATAAGTGGGTGAAGCTCAGTCATCACCTCTCACAACAGTGATGGGGCTTGGAGCCTCCATACTGCTCATAAGACACAGCGTGTGCTGATTTTCAGATGAGTTCTCTTTCAGTAAACAGATTACTTAGAAAGGTTACAACCACTCACTGAAGTAAGGGAGCAAGATCATTTATTCTAGCAATGTCATTGCATGACACCACAAGGAGAGCATTCCAGCAGCACAGGCTCTTTGCAACGCCATTCTTTTATCGAGCGTCATAAATCTTTTTGATGAAGGGCAAGCTATTAAGTGTGTGGACTTCAGCTAATAATGCACTAGAAGTCTATGGGTAGTGTTCGCTGCTTCCTGAGCTCTTTTCTGGGATGCCTGTGTAACCTTTCCCGGTGTCAGCTTTCCTTCAACCTTGCAGCAAATAAAAAAACCTGTGGAGTGACTTCATTCATTGCCTTTTACCTCTGGGAGCCTGTGGTGAATTTATCTTGAGCCTGTGTTCTTGGTGGATGGATGGAGAACAGGTGTTCTAAACTTGCCCTGTTTTCCTTTATGTGCTTTATCCTGCAGCTGAAAGTGTTCTGCTTGGAGCTGTATGTCACCGTCTCAAACCACAAAAATCTGAGGGGTTGAGAATCACACACGCTCTCGGAGTAATCCGTTAGCCATAGTGATTATGTATGTGCTGTGGCTGGGAAAAGGACTTACAGGGACAGCCTTTGGGAAGTGCAGATGGTCTTCTAGGAATCACTCAAATGCAGTGTTCTGTTTCAACTAGCAGAGCTGGTGCTAAAGAAGGGAATAATTTTAATGAAGGCTTTGGCTTTCAATAATGTGACAAAATAATGAGTCCAGGGACTTGACCCTGTGCATCACCTGATTTACTCTGGTTTTATCCAAGTGATTACACAGCTGAGAATGGAGTCCTATCAGGAAGAATGGGGGAAAAAAAACAACTTGAAAATGTTTCTTCTAACCTCTTTCATCTCTCCTTCATTGTTGTGCAAAAAAAAATGGCTTAGCCTAAAGTGGTGGAACTTTCTGTTTTAACTTCTTTGCCTTTACAATGGCACAAAATAGATAAAACTGCAAAAGGACATTCCTGCCCCATAGCTATCACTGGCTGAAGCGTAGAACAGCTTGCTGCCCACACTGCACACAGAAAACTCTTCTGGACAGGCTGGTTCTCTGTCAATGCTCAGCTCTTGCTTGCTTATCAAGCACCATCAAAATGGGCAATAGAGTTAGAGTTCAGAGATCGAGGAGTTTATTTGGCTCCAAATCAGCATCTGATCCAGGTCTTAACCAAGAGTGCAACCATCCATTTAGCTTCCAGTGAGCTATGGATACATGTTATTAATAGGGATTTGTGTGAGAATAAGCTAGGCTCTCACAAATGGAAATGGAAATAAACAGCTGTATGTAAATCTTGGCCAAATGCAAAATAACACAACAGTCCTCTGTAAACGCTGCTTAGAGATTGTTTGTCTGTTTCCTTCCCTCGGCAATCAAGGGAGATACAATGGGTTCTTTGGGGAATTTCTTCCCCAAATTTAGCTTTAAAATTTCTGTACCTGAATTAAAACGGCTCCCTGCCTTTTGTTTGGCTGTCATTCAACAGGCTCTTGAGGGGGCAAGAAAGAAAAACAAAGATGAATGTAAGCCTCCAAGATCAGCTCAGTCTTCTCTCAAGTAACTAGTGACAGGAAAGTAGGACATGTTTTGCCAGAGGAAGTTTAGATTGGATATTAGAGGAAAATTTCTTTGCTGAAATAGTGTCAGGCATTGGAACAAGCTGCTCAGGTAAGTGGTGGAGTCACCGTCCCTGGAGGTGTTAAAAAAATCTGTGGACATGGCAATTCAGGACATGGTTTAGTGATCATGGTAGATGTTGGGTTGATGGTTAGACTTCATGATGCTAGAGATCTTTTCCAACCTTAATGATTCTATGATTCTAAAGCAAGGCTTTGAAAGAAAATGTGAAGAGGAGAATAATAAAGAGCATGGAGGCATAATAGAGAGGCTTATTCTCAGATGATTACCAGGGCAGAGAAGTCACCTATATCTTATAATTTTCATCTTGAAATAGAACTGGTTGTGGGTTTGAGAGACAGAAAGCTGTCACCCTAGTCACATTTAAAGCCTTCTAGATAAATTTAGATGTGTAGATAAAAAAATGTAAACTGATCTAAAGTAAAATCATTTGTCCATATCTGATAAGGTCACACACATTTGTCTCGCATCTCTCTGATCATCAGTTTGGAAGTATACTCCTTTTGATGGGGAGCACTAGCAATTCCATTAAGAAGTAGTCACATTTAGTGTAGGAACTAATTACTTACCCTAACATTTTAAATGGGAGCACTTGTATTGAGTAAAGCAAAGTTTAAACTATCATCAGTTCTACCTTCAAGTAGTTTCAATGAAATGTCTTCGTAAGTCATGGAGCACAATCATTGCTCACCTTCCTGTTGTGGTTTTGTACCTGGAAGATCACAGGGCAGTATATAGCTTTGGAAAGTACTTGCAGGGAGCACTGAGTGATGTGAGCTGTCCTGATTCTCAACCTCCATCTACTTTATAGTCCTTTGTCCCACTTTCAGCCTGTGCTGTATCTTTAATTCAGCTGAGAGCAGGGACTCTAAACTTTTAAATTAATTGCATTCCAAAATAATCATTGTATTTTTTTTAAATATCAATATATTTACAGCACTCTAAGAATCTAAAACCTTTCATTCTTTGCCTTATGACTGTTTATTTTCCAGTATACTGAACTAATATGACAACACTGCAGCTGTCAAAAGAATGATGGTTAAAAATAGCTCTACTGCTGCATCCACAAATAACAACCATTTGCTCATCACCTCCACATCCAACATGACAGCAGCAGGTCTATCACAGCAGTTCAACACCAGATGTCTTGTGTGAGCACATACTTGTGTTGAATTAGGACTAGAATCCCAGAAGGAAAGGGAATCCTGTTGACAAGGGTGGGAATTACACAGTGGGAGAAGGAGAGGAGTGATTTGTGCAGCAAAGGTACCAGTGGGAAAGCAGAGATTGCTGCTTGGCAGAGAGCAAAGAAGTGAGGAAGGTGGTGGTCACCTACAACAAAAGTCTGACAGGGAAAAAGATGGGTAGAGCTGAGAGGCTGGGGTTTTAGTGTCTGTTCCCACGATAGGTCACCTATGTACCTCAGGCCTTGCACAGCTTTGGAATGTGAATTTCTCTGTCAAGGTGCCTCAGTGTCTCTCAAGTCTATGAAAGTGGCAGGACCCAAAATTGCCCCTCTCTAGGCTGAGTCCGGCATCAACAACCACCAGACCATCTTCCTTCTGTGCAAGAGCTAACAGTCATTTCCTGCTTGCCATTAGTCTCAGGCTGTATTGATAAAAGAGATGAGCAAGTAACACAAGGTGCTCTGCTGTTATATTCAGGCTTGCTTTCTTGTTCTATTTCTATTCTATTCTATTACATACTAGCATCAAGAATGTTCACATATACAGAATCATAGAATCAACCAGGTTGGAAGAGACCTCCAAGATCATCCAGTCCAACATAGCACCCAGCTCTAGCCAGTTATCTAGATCATGGCACTAAATGCCTCATCCAGGCTTTGCTTGAAGACCTCCAGGGGTAGTGATTCCACCACCTCCCTGAGAAGCCCATTCCAATGCCAATCACTCTCTCTGTGAAGAACTTCCTCCTAACATCCAGCCTATACTTCCCCGGCATAACAAGACTGTGTCCCCTTGTTCTGTTGCTGGTTGCCTGGCAGAAGAGATCAACCCCCGGCTGGCTACAGCCTCCCTTCAGGTAGTTGTAGACAGCAATGAGCATGCAGAAACATATACAGATAACAGAATTTTGTTCATTGCATTGCTTGAATATTACACCCTTTTGATGGGCAAATTATTTGGCTTGAGGGTATTTTTTTGTGTGTTTCCTGCCCTTACTGCTCACTGCTCATGGCTCTCCAAAGCTACCACACTGTTTAAAGTATAAAGACTTCCAGCACTAAATGCCTTGTATCTAATATTCTAGCTAATGATCTAACAAAGAAGTCATTAAAAACCAGTACTGCTCATATTTGCATTAGAGGAGATGAAAATTGCAAGCACAATCATTTGGGGCTTTTTGTTTTGTTTTGTTTTGTCTGAACTGAAAATACTCCCCCTCCTCCCCACTCCACTTTAAACACCAAAGGAGAGGAAAAAAAACCCCAACCCCACAAACACATTATTGTCCAGATATCAGCGAGTAAGGGAAGTTAGCTTCTGGTCAAAACCTGCTTAAAAGATTTATGTCATCAAATACATAAAGATGGAGCTTGGGGCAAGAAAATGATGAGTTGTAGGAAAGGGTTGGTTGTAAGAAAGTGTTAACACATTTATTATAGCTCTAGGGAAAGGTGTATTTTACATTCTTATCAGACCAGCTGTTAAACTATAAAGGCACAGAATTTTGCATCTGGTTTAGCAAATCCAGACAGGGTCACATGACTGATGAAATGCTGAGGTTGATCGGATCTATTTTTTAACTGTAAAATACCTTGTAACATTAGACATAAAACTGAGGAGTCTGGTCATTATGGCCTACACACACCAGTGGTATTTCAGCTTGTATTAATTTTGTTGTCAAAGATACAGCTGTTGGAGAAAATATTTTGAATGTTTAGTACCATCTGGTGTGCTGAAAGAAGAAGTGCTTTAACTGTTGGCATAAGTCCTTTTCACAAGTGGGTAATATTGGTGTTATGAGAAAGGGGCTGTCAGAGCAGGAGATGAGAGGTGCTCTTAATTAGGGCTGTTTTCCTCACTCTATCCCACTACAAACCTTATCCTACCTCATTTAAAACAAACCTGTTTATGACTTACAAAACCCTCAAAAGGGCTCACCATTAATAAATACATTTACATGATGAAATAAATGTTTCGGGGTTTGACATTTAGCGATGCTGGGAAATGATGGACTTGGGGATTGTACAGGGCAGGAGGTGGAGGAAGTCAAGTCCTTATGCTGAGGCAGTGATGGCAGCCTCCCCCATGGGGGTGAATACCTACTTTATGGTGCCTCTGTAGTGCTTGTACCCCTGTTTCCCTTACCATAATATCCATGCAAGCAAAAATCTTACTGATTGTGTGATCCACCTTTGTCATAAAATTAGCTCAGGTACTAATAACTGAGCTTCTGTAGGAAATGTTAGATGAGTGTCTACAGTTATAATTTATATGCAATGTCTGCTACCGAGGAGTCATTTCCTGTCATGATGCCTTGAGTTAGAAGAGAAACAGCAACTCTGATGAAAGTGTGTTTCCACATGGGAGTCCTGCAACCTTCATTTACAATCTCCAGCTTAACTATGAGCATTAATCCTAAAACCACAGAACCTGAGGACAACAAAAATTAAGCAATTTATTTCAGGGGTAAAAAAAATGAGAGTGAAAGTCTCTCTTGCAAACCTTTTCACACTGTTACCAGATGTCCTTTTGTAGGCAAAATGCAGACCTTGGCATCCCAGCTCTTCTACCTGTAGAGTTGATGTTAAAAGTGTCTTTTTTGTAAGGTGGATTTTGCAGTTGCAGGATGTCAGTGTTAAGTGCTAGAGTCTTGGGGAAAAGCTGCTGTAAACTCATGGAGGCCAGGAACCACGTATGTAGAGGCTGCAGCTCTACTGCTGGCTGCCCATTTCGCTCTCCTGAGGGGACACTTAGAAGCAGCATCACAAAGAGCAAGGGGATTTACTCAGGGACAAGTAAAGAAAGAAAGACAGAAAGAAAGAAGGATGTAAAGAAAGAAAGACAGAAAGAAAGAAGGATGTACATTTTTGAGAGAATCATGCAAAAAGCAATTTTTCCTTATTTCCATAAACTACCAGTTCTGTACAACATCACTTCGTTGCACCATTATTCTTGCCAAATTCTTTTTTCCTCTGAAATACTGCTCAAATCTGTTAGTATAATCTCTTACTATTCTACAAATGATTCTTTGTGCAGACAACCGGTTTCCTGAGAGACATTGACTTATATCCTGCCTCTCTGTGGGATACTTTCTCCTTCACCAGTGCAGAGCTGCAAGTTAACTTTATTAAGCCTACAATCTTCAACTCTTAACGGTGAGCATATATTTTTCTCTCTCTTTTTATTCAACTCCTTTACAAAACTATACTTTGGATACACATCCTTCTTCTTGTACAGATCTCTATGGCGGCAGCAAAAAAAGATGTTTTGAATATCACTTCCAATAAATCTGGATGCTCTTACTCTCAGTTGAGCACGATTTAAAGCCTGCCCTGTGCTGCATTGCCACACCGTAGAGTGGAAATCAAGTCTGGGATCCGAAAACAGGGCTGAGACTCATCGTAATTATCTCCCTTTGGAAAAGTGCTTGGTTTTGCTCTGGCATTTTGTAGCAGCAGGAGACAATCCTGTGATGATATGCCCTTCCACCAACATTATCACTTAATTCCCTTCTTTTTGAAGGTTTTTATAGGGATTTGGTACAGCTGTTTTTCATCAGTCCCTTCTTATTAGAGTTTCTAAGAATCCTGATTAATTTAGAGCCTTTTTCAGCTGCCGCTTAAGGAGACTGAACATTTTGCCCTCACCCTTCTTGGTCTGCTTTCCCAATAGCTTTTAAAGCATTATACGCATATAAAGCATTATGAATTTCCTTCTGTTGTTTATGGGCAAATACAGGCACAAATGTCTCTCTGCTGAAGGTATTTGTCTTGTCTCAGGATCTTGTTTATTTCTTCTCCTCCATGTGTTAATTTCTTAAAACGTGTGCAATTTCTAGAGGAGTACAAAAATGTGTGGTGGTGAATTTAAGCTCTGAGGAGACTGTTATATTGCCTGATGCTGGAAGGGGCTGAGTCATGCTCAGCTCTGCTTGAAAGCAGTTCACTCACAGTACCTTGCAGGAATTCCATGATTCTTCCTTAACTGGTTGCCTGTGATTTCTCAGGGATTCAGCATAAAAGAAGTCCATGTAGTTACATTGATATCTTAGTCATAACACAGAAAACAGATTTTGCCTCTAAACAGGGGGATAGGGTCGTGGAATCTGAGGTTCTGCTGCTTTTTTGGCCACATTTGGATTTGTAACTTTCAGTAATTTCAGCCTGCCTTGTCTCCTCTTTTTTTAAAGCTAATGCCCTAAACATCTTCATGTTACTGCAGTACTTTCATTTTCACATTGGATTGCTCCTCCCCCTTTCACATTCCTGTGAAGTTTCCACAATGAGTCATGGAAACTGAGTAACACTCAATTTAGAGTTGTATTTCCAAACCTATCTTATTAAAATAGGAAAGAAATTTCCTAAAGCAAGCCTGAAAGTTTCCCCTTTTCAAAAAGAAAATGTGATCTTCAAGGATGTTAACACATTTGTGTTAATGTCTAGGCTAGGATATTCCAGGGAAAAGCCTTTGTTTTCAATAATGGAGTAGCTTAATGAATAAAATCTGATTATGTATAGCTATTAATGCAACCTATACATTAAATAATGACCTGTAATGCTGTAACTGTATTTTGTTGTCTGATCTAATTTCATCCTCAGGTAGTGATTTTGCGCGAGGTGTCTGCCTAATTGAACTTGTTTGCTTAAAAAAAAGTCTCACTCTTAGTTTTAATGAACAACTTGCACTGTTGTAGAGTGGAACTAATGATGTTCAGAAGTTGCTTACAATTCAAGTTTCCTTGTGAAGAGTACACATTTTGCAAACTAGTGTCCACAGGCACATACTGACCTCAGCCAATTCCCTTGGTTTCATTTCACTTATTTAGTTGTAACATCAGAAGTTCTTCATTCAGATAGCAGAGAGCCTGATATGTTGATGACACCAATGGGGGAAGCCTACTGAAGATAGAAATAACAAACATAAACATGACTCATTTGACTGGTACTAAAGAAAAAATTGGAGAGCCTGGTGGTGAGCTAAGAAAAGAGAAGGGAAGCTTGCTGAGCAAGCCAGCATTTTTGATTGATTGACATTTCACTTAACTGAGCAATTGAATGTAGTTTTTAGCAAAATAATTATATTTCTGCTAATACCACTATTCAGTAATTTAGTTTAATTGTTTTAGGTTAAAGTTAATTTGTAGCTAATTTACAATGCTGTTTGCAGGAGGAATACAATTCAGTTCCAGTCACGGTGCCCACAGTAAAATGTGAGCAGCAAAAGAGACTTGCAGGGGCACACCAAACACTGTGGGGTTTGTACTTTGTTGTCATAACACAGTTCCTGATCCTTACAATCTTTTGCAGCTAAGGTTGTTAGATGATATTTTAAATGTGTGATAAACTTTATTTTTCTAAGACAAAGACAGACTATAGATGCAGAACTAATTTACTAACTGGATGTTTATTCTCCCTCCATCTTGTTTTACTTTGCTATCAAAACATATTTTGTTTCTGCTAATCTAGAAAATTAAGCTGTAGTAATCTTAGGCTGTTTACCCTGAATGAAACTATTCACACAGGGTTTTTAATATGCTATAACTTATATAAATTGACTTCACACCTTTAGGCGATTGATTTATTTCACTTTCCTGAGCGACCTTAGTAGCCAGCCCGAACTGTTTTATTAATAAAATGAGGACTGCCCTTAAAGCTGTGTCTTTTAGTTATTCTCAGCCTCTATCCTGCCATTTTCCATTACTTTGAAAATGTAAATGCTTGCAAGGGGCCTTAGGCCAGCTTTACCTCACTGCTGTGGACTACGCTTTAGAGTCAGACTTTCTTTCGCCCCCATAAGTTCTTTGCTTCCACCTCTGTTCCTTCAACATCTCATCCTCCTGCTTAAGCGGATTTGCAGAGTCCGGTCTCCCAGCACAGGGCACTGGGATGTCTTCTACTGTTACTTATGTACTGCCATTTTGATTCTTTTCCTTTCTGACAGATCTTCTGCTTCTTTATGGTCTTATGTTAATCCATTGGGATTTTTTTTCTGCAACCTTTTCCAACAAGGACTCTCTCAGAGATATTTCCTACCAACACAGCGTAAATCAAAACACCTCATTAGGAAATGCATGAGTGCCCCCTCTTGTCTACTCTCAAGTAAAGCATCTCCATCACCTTTTCCATGGAGAGTGTAAGATAACGTAATTTTGCTTAACAATCCATTTGCATTTTTTTTTACAGACTGAAATGGAATAAAACAGAAACATTCACAGCCTAATAAATGTAGATGTGTGAACATACTTGCAGACTAAAAGGCTGTGCTGGTTTTTTTTGTCCAGTGGGAAGAGGGCTCAGAGGTACAGGTATGTGTAATAGTGAATGAGCATTAGGATTTATGCCTATTTCACGTTCTCCATTGTCTTCTCTGCAGACAGAGAAATGCTTTTGATATTGCTTTGATATGAGAATTCACAGATAATAAAATATTCTCTTTTTTCTCAGTCTTGCTCGAACCTTGGGATTCAGTTTTCCTCGAAACAGCATCTTCAAAATGTTTACCCCATAATATAAAAAAGTCTGATTTCCCAGATAGTCAGACCCATAATGATTGACATTCTCACAGTCTCTCTAGTTTAATTTGGGAAAGAAAATATGTCTATTGCTTTGGAACATCCTAAGTGGTAATAATGAAGGTGGCAAATGAATGCCACACAAAAGAACCACCAGGAGAACAAATCTACCTGCTGTTGCTGTAGCTATGCTATCATCTTCAGTATATCTTCAAAGCCAGCAAGGCTGCTGGCAGGCTGCTGCAGTGTGGGGTAGGTCTGGACAGAGAAGGCTGCAGGGTAAGGTCCATTGGGAAGTAGACCCATGCAATGATATGCACGTTCAGGGACAGCCCCTGCCCAGGAAACCATTGATTATTCACAGCTAGATGAATATGGAGGAGTTGAACCTGAAAATCCTAATATGTAAGTTTAGATATTTCCCCATAAAGAGCCCTGAAAGGTTTCCATATCTTAAATGGAAGGTCCGCAGCCTGTTACTTTCTTTCTCTCTTGTTTTTGCTCTCCTGCACAGCTTTTGGTTTTCTGTCTGGAAAGTGATCTCTGGAAACAAAGTTAATCTTATTTCAAGAGCTGTGCCTACAAAACAGGGAGATGACTAGATAACATTATGGAAAACCAAATCACAATGCAGTGTTGAAGCCCATGTGAAAGGAGTGCTTGCAAGCAGCGCCACACTGGCAGTTACAGAGAATAAAGGCTCTGATTTATCTGGTTAACATGAAAGCCAAGCGCTATGTTATCCCACTAGCACATCCAGATGTCATGGCTGTGTCTCTACCATTTAATCAATAGGGCACTATATCTGGCCTAATTAGCTCAATTTCTTTAATTAGTCCAGGCAGGATATTATGCTGATGTGTCCACGCTGCTTTGGGACCTCAACAAGTGCATCTGCAGGCCACGTGCATGGTCCTGTCAGCTTGCTGGGGTTTGAAATGCTACTCCATGCTGCACGGGACACAATGGGGCTCCTTGCGATGTTTGCTCATGTTCAGCCCTTGCTGAACTGCCAGAGTTGGCCAGTGTTGAGGAGCTTGTGTGCTTTATTCAGGCTGGAGTCCTCTCCTGGGGAAATGAATGGTCCTGTGGCAGTTGGTGGGCCCTGCTCCGTGGAAAGTATGTTTCAGGGCTTTGCCTTTTTAATCTCCAAATAATTGGCTTCTTGGTTACAGTTTCTCTCTCCTGGTTGGATTCCACTGAGGAGAGAGTTCATGCCTTGCTCCTATTACAATTGAGTTAAAAAGTTAGGCAGCCTTGAAACATGATTCCCTCAGAAATGGGGCTTGGTAAGTCCCAGAGGCTGGAGAATGGGCATCTCCCCCACAGCTGCCAGAGCACAGGGTGGGCTGACATAAACTGCCTCCTCCTCTGTGTTGCCCAACTCGCTGGGTGGGGAATTCATTTATGTCTGCTCTAGTCCCGCTTTTCATTCAAGCCCTTCAATGCTCATTCGTTAGTTTACTTTCTTTACAGCTTCAGGATATTTTTGCTTTCCTAGAATTGTGTTCCCAGATGAAATTACTCTGTGTTGCCTCAGATCTCTTCCAGAAAGCATTATAGATGTTTCAGAGGAAACATGCAGAAAACACGTGGCTGAAACAGAATAAATTACAGTTAAAATGAAGGAAATGTCTTAACAAGTGAGAAATGCACTGGTTTCTCTGAGAGCTTTCTTCCTTACCTCTAGCACCTCTGGGTTGGGTGGGGTTTTGTTGTTGTAGTTGTTGTTTTGGTTTGCATTTTTTGTTTGTTTGTTTGTGATGGTTTGGGGTTTTTTGGTTGGTTAGTTGGTTTGGTTTTGTCTTGACTTTTACTATACTATGAGGTGCAACAGCTAGTTCTTCCACGTGAAAAGCTTTGCAGTAAGGCCAAAGTTTCAAAGGATTTTTAGAACTTCTGAAGTATTTCTAGGTCCAGAACACTCTAGCAAAATATGCAGGTGTATTCCTTTGTAGGACAAGAAGCATGGTTCTGGAGCAGCTGCTAGAACTGCAGTCCCTACCAGACAAACTACAGATCAAACATTTCATCTGATCGTGAAGCCTAGTCCCAGCTGTTGGCAGAAGTGTTCTCACCTTGAACCAGTGGAGTGAAATGAGTGCCTGCCCTCAGCTGGATAGCACATATCATTTTGCACCTGCAATGTGCTGTATTCAGAGAAGCTTCTCCTACGTTTCACCTCCTCCATGTCTGCAGACTTGGCTGATGTGCTTTGGCTCCTTGCTTTCCAATGATCTTTTGCCTTACTTAGCAATGCCTATCACTTGCACCTACACATACTCGGCAGTGTACAGTACTTCTGGTCTACTAGCTTCAAGCTGTTCTTCCCCCCCGCCCCATTTTCCTCCTGGAAACACTCAAAGTAAAACCCTTCTTGAAAAACCTGGCACAAAACTTCAGAAAGCCTGATCCAGCAGAAGATACTAGATTTCTACACCTTCCTTTCCAAACCACATCTGATGGGGTCTTGATACAGTTACCTGTTTCAACACTTGCTCATTCCATTCAAATCCCTCTGGGTAAAAAAAAGTCAGTTCCACTACTTTCAGGCAGGAAGATGCACCTTAAAGTTCATCACTATTTATAAGGGCCTGTGGTGATAGGACGATGGGCAACAGTTTTAAATTACAACATGGTAGATTTAGATTAGACATTAGAAAGAAGCTCTCTACTGTGAGGGTGGTGAGACACTGGAACAAGTTGCCCAGAGAAATTGTGGATGTCTTGTCCCTGGAACTAGATAACCTTTAAGGTCCTTTTCAACTCAAGCGCTTCTGTGATTCTATGATGCTGTGCTATTTTTCTGCACAGTTGTTCTGTTTATTGTATTTTGCTCTTCTGAGTCTGGATTCTATAATTTATTATAATACTTTCTAGCCTTACTTGAAGTCCACTGTGTCTTCTGGACTTCCCTGGAGAACTATGGCAGTCACAGCAATAATATTCATGAAATGAGATCACCTAGCCAGTTACAGAAGAAATATGTCATTCCAAGGGAATTTTATTGTAATTTAGCATGCATTTGTGTCTACTTATTTGAAAGTTTATCTAGATAATTAATTATATCCCTTAGGCATTCCACGACAGTTCTTATTTTAGTCGTAGTATATCTTCAGTGCATTTCTAATACCAAAAAGTCGTTGTCAAGCAAAATGATCAAAACTGAATGTAGTTTCCTCAGTGTAATTTAGCCCAAATTTGAATTCCTTTCTAGACATGTATTTTAATTATGCAATCTGGGGCCTTGGAACAATTTTCTGGTATTAATGGAAAGCACAACAGATTTTCCCAATGCTGAAAAATGCAAATCTCCCCAGCTTTTGCTCAGCTCCCAGTCTATTTTGATGCATCTTTGTCCTTAAAGCTGTCACGCTACATGCATAGCATCACCCCTCACATAAACGGGTTCTGCTTGTCCCGAGTTTGATTACTGTAGTTCATGAACAAGCTACAGCTACAATGCTGTAACGTGTGATCCCTGCTCATCTGGTCTGTGTTTAGAATGAGGCTGAGCTTTTCCTCACAGAAGACTGTGAAACCACTGCGTCAAACCGGATCATGAGCCTGTGCTCAGCGCTCCTCATCCACAGCACAGCGCTAACCACTGCGCCTGGTTATGGCTCTTGTGACACTGAGATCTGCATGTGACCAAAGTTACTCTGTGTCATTTCACACACTGCAACCTATTGTCTCTCTGGGTTCTCCCCCAGCCTCCAGCAGCCACAAACACAGCCTTCCCCATGGCCACATGGACTGTTTTCTTTCAGACTCCAATAACAAGTCAATTATAGCAGGATTAGCCTCTGGGAAATTAAACCAGTTACTCTTCCTCTTCCAGGGTGACGACCTTAAATGATCTGCCTAAACATTTTTATTTCCTTCCTTTCTTTTTCCTACAATCCAGTGCATCCCTTCTCTTCTAATTACCTCTCCAGCAGGCATCAATCAAATGCTTCTCTTGTTAACTTGTTGCCAGAAGAGTGCTTTGTAGTGTCTTGTCAGGGTACAAGTTTGGTGTCTGGTAGGGCTGGGAAAAAAAAAGAAAAAAACAAACAGCTCCCACTACCCTCCAAAAAACCTCTGCCTGAATCTGTACCGAGTTTCCACACAGGAACAGGCTCATTTTCCTCCTTGGCCAAAGCTCTCATTTCACTGCTTAGGCAATGGTGAGTCTTTATTTCCAAACACCAGCATGCCAGTGTTCAGGCAAGAGGACTACACTTCTGGTCACAGTTTCATTTCCTGCATTAAGACAGGCAAAAAAAATGTGGATTGCAAACATAAATGCGTTTTGGCTTTCTTCTGTGTTAAAAGGTAAGGAAACTCAAAATATTAGCCAGACTCCTGTGCCTAAAATGTAACAGATCAGTACCAGCTCCTTGACACCCCCCAGTCACAGGAAAACCCAGTGCTCATCCTGTTAGCCAGACTGGTCTTGACAACATTGTCCTAATAAGGCATCATTTGTACTGGAAGGTTGTTTGGGTTACGAATAGCCTAAATATGGTTTCCCATGAATCTTCATACCTCCTGGACTGGCAGCAGAGATGGGGAGCAGTAACTACAGGAAAGAGCCAGGGAGGCACTCCAGGTGTAAGCACAGCTGTGCCAGGTCTCACTGCGTCTCCTGCTGCTGCACCAAAGCATAGTAGTGCTTTGGACTTCTGTACTCACATTGCATATGAGATGAATGATGCAGGTTTTGATGCAGGGCTATAACTATCAATAATGAAGAAGAAGAGGCAGAGCATGACAACAAAATTTGTTAGCAAAAGATTTTATGAGGATATACAAGAAAAAAAAATCTCTGGAAGAACCCTGGGGTCTGGCTGTGGACCCCTTTTTATTGACTCTTCTGAACCCTAGAAAAAGCTCATTTTCTTTTCATGCAAATCACTGTAACCATAGTGCGATAAAAACGTGGCTGTAATGTGGGCCTAAATTATGCAAAGAACATAGCAGAAGAATTTTAGATGAAGAGAATCACAGCATGGATTTTTGCAAGCAAGACTGCTGAGAAATACCAAATCTGGGAATACAGCTTCTGCTTTTAACTTTCGTACCTGGTGTCTGCTCCTTGAAAGGAGCTTACAGATTTAGCTGAATGTTCTTGGTGCTTCACTTGGTCCCCTGCTCTGCAGTACACACTCACGAATCTTCATCTTTTGAACTCCAAACTGGATGTTATATTTTAAATGTAATACAGCAAATATCCATTGACAGGGGATGAGAGGTTCATGTCAGGTGGAGCTGGTAAGGAGACAAATGCAGAGATACTCTTGCAGAAAATATTTAGGTAGTCACCAGGCACTCCTTAATTGACTCCGATGATGTCTTTGCATGTGGCATTGAATAGTGCTAATGCCCAGCGTGACTCTTCCCACCAAAGGGCTTCCAGCAGTTTGGGCTGGACTCGCTATGCATCAGGCTCTTCTCGGCATCCTCCTCTTGGCAGCAGGGTCCATGATTAACAGCCTGGCCAGGCTGGGGCCGGGGCCTCTTGGTAACTTCAGTGCCTTAGAACAAAGCCATCATTCTCCAAAGCAGTTGAATGTGCCATAATGAACTGAAATAAGGCAGAATGTAAAGGCAGGGAGATACAGGCACTCTGCTGGAAAGCAAAGTCATTAAAAATAATGAGCAGTCTTTCACTTCCTTCTTTTTATTAACTTTCTGCAGACGACAACCTGGCATTTTATTTTCAAGGCAGTCCCCACTCTACTAATATCCGTTAGACAGATGGCTGGAGTTTTTACATGACGTGCCCCACAATATTTAGAAAAAAACAGTTAAAAAAACCCCAAACAACTGAGCCCCCCCCCAATTTTTAATGTTTATTATTTTGGTTTTAGTAACCTATCTGAATTCAGCAACTCCAGCCATGATCTGTGGTAATAAAAGTGAAAAGAAGTGCTCAAAAGTGCCATGTCCAGCAGAGTTTGAAGCATATATATACTAACCATCAGTAATAATGAAAATTTGAAAGACTGAAATTTTACAAGCTATTCCTTGGGATGGAAGCATATGCAAAGCCACTGACAGAGAGCCAGCATTGCATTTTGGACTGAGTAAATCGGTCCTGCCCTGCACAGCAGGGGTGACACAGGTGACAAGACCCATCAAACATTGCACAGCTCATGCTGCTTTCAAAATAACTCCTCAGGCACATCTTCCTGGCCCTTAAAAAAAGTTTGCTCACCAGAGACCAGGCTGCTAATTGCTCTAAACAGCTCTTTCTTCCCCTATAAATGCAGAAACCTTTGGTCTCTGCTCCAAACCAGAAGGTCTGATCCTGACCTCATTCCCTGGACCAACACCGCTTTGAGGCATCTCTGACCACATGGGCTGCTCAGGCTTGCAATGCAGAGACTGCTCTTTGCAAGCACTGAGGTATTGAGTACGGTGAAGATTAAGCTTAGTTACAGGGTTAAAAGATGCCCTTACTTTAATCAGACATGTGTCTCAAATCAGTGCTCCAGATCTTAAAAGTTGTTGTGTAGGACTTAGGCTTCAGATTTACATTCATAACTTGTCTTTGCTGCAGCTTTAAACTATCATTTATTTATTTATTACTGCCATTCTATCTCCTGGCTTTCTAAGCCACAGAGCAGCTTCCTAGGCACCCTTCTGGGAGCTGGGTCCATTAGTGGCACAGCAGCTCTCTTCACACCCACTCAGGCATGTACAGTCCCAGCTGAGTTGGGTGTCAACAGACTGTACCGTCTCTGCAGCCACAGGGGCCCCAAAGACAGACAAGTAACATCCTTTATAACCATCTTCACAGACAGTTGGGTGGATAAGTTTGTATAACTTACACAGTCTTTGTGATTTCCCTGCTGCAAGCATTCAGAGAAGGGACTGAAATACTGTGTCTGCCTCCAGTCTTTGGCCCAAAAGCTGAAGTGCAGTAATTAATGGTAACACTTATCCAGAGGATTTCAACTGTTTTTCATGCTGCTTTCATGTTCCTCTGTACCTTACAAGCCCTGGGCTGTGTCCCCACATCAGTTAATTCACAATTAATAATTACTTGCTACTCCTCATCTCACCTTTGACACCTTTGTGAGCAGAGTCTGGATTTTGATCACTTAAAGCTCTTGTTAAGCAGAGTAAGCCATAATGCAGAAGCAAACAATTTCAGAACCATGGGCTGAAGACATATTTACCATAATGCCTGTGGTATACTAGTGGCTACAGCTGCTTGAAAGCACCTGCTAGTGGCAGGTCTGGTCTAAGCAACCCTCTGTCCAAGTCACATCCCTAACCTAGGACCCCTGGCACACCACAAAGAGATGATGCCAGCCAGGAACACATGCTGTTGTCTCCCAGTAGGGCAGCACAAAGGGAATACTGAGACCTGCATACTCCTAATGATGGCCCACGGCATTTCTCAGCCTGTCCCATGGACCTAGGGCATCTGTTAAGAATTCATAGTCCTTTTGATTAATTGTTGCCAGAGGAGGCTAGGGTTGTCGGTGGCAGCCTGAGGGGTGGGGTTTTTACAGCTCCTGACAAATTCAAAGCATGTGCTGGATGAGGACAGCTGTAAGGTCATTGCTTTTCAGCCCAACTTGTTTTCAATCCTTCTCCAACATTAAACTCACATATTTCTGCAGCAAAAGTCACACTTCTTGCCCCAATGCTTTGTATAATCAAATCAAACCAATGTGATGTTTTCCTACATGGTGGCAGCACAGCTCCCCATCCTTCACAACAACCACATGAGTCTGGATTTACATGGCTGTCACAATGACCTGCCTCCTGATAACAGAACAAATATTTAATTCTGGGTTGGTTGCAAATATTTGCAGTGGAGCTGCATTTCCCAGTTGTAACTGATTAAATGCATGCCGTCATTTCTAGCAAGGAAGGTCTGGTGACTTTTTCAGGTTATCCTCCAGTGGGCATTCTCTCTGAACTTATGAGGAGAGGCTGAGAGACTTGGGACTTTTTAGTTTGGAAAAGAGAAGACTTAGAAGGGATTTGATAAATGTTTATCTGAAGGCTGGGCAGGAGGGGGGGGACAGGCTCTGCTCACTTGCTCCCTCTGATAGCACAAAGAGCAATGGGTGCAAATTGCAGTAAAAGAGGTTCCATCTCAAAACAAGGGGAACTTCTTTACTGTAAGGGTCACAGAGCACTGGAACGGGCTTCCCAGAGAGGTTGTGGAGTCTCCTTCTCTGGAGACTTTCAAGGCCTGTCTGGATGTGTTCCTCTGTGATCTGTGTTAGATAGTATTGTCCTGCTCTGGCAGGGGGGTTGGACTCGATGCTCTCCTTGGGTCCCTTCCAAACTCTAACATCCTGTGATCCTGTGAACTTGCCATCCCCACTCTAGCTAGTTCTACAGCCATTTCCAACAGCAACAGAATGGGCAAGACCATACACATCAGGAGGTCTGCAGAGAGGTTCTGTTTTCCAAGTTAAATATTTTCAGAATTTCCAAATTGTCTTTATATAACCACGTATAAAGATTATGTCTGTCCTGGTTGGGACCAACTCAAATTTCCAATAATCTTGAACTTTTCATGAACAGTATGAAACAGCAGAGGCTTTGTTTCAGTTAGTTTGCTACAGAAGACCAGGGGAAATTCAATTATGAGAAAAATATTCATTGTTCTTGCATATCATCATATATTAGTCTTCTTCCTCTCCTTTTCTACAAATTGCTGTGGGCTATGCTGGTATACAAGGTATTATACCTCAGCTGAGGATTTGTTTTTATAAATCCCTCTTGGGTTTGCAATCCAGCAGGGCTCATGCCAGTGACTATCTCTGACAGCCCAGAAGATATATGAACTGTAACTGATTGTGGCCCCGAGAGCACTTCTTCATGTTTGTCTGTGTGTGAGAGTGATCGCCTTTCATCTTTTGCCAAAAGTGGCATTAATGCAGCACTGAGATTTTCTTCTTCATGCATGTTCCCAAATGCTGCCACAGTCTGTGTTTTCAGGGGGGGATCAGCAAGAGGCAGCATCCAGAGAACATCTTGCTCCGGAAATTTCAGAAAGCATTGGGTTTTTTTTCTTCAGAAGAGAGGTGAGAGAGGCAGCAGAAGTGATGACAGAGTTCAACTTTGAAGACACGGAGAGAATGTCACTGCTCCACCCAACCAAGCCCTATGATGTGCTGAACGGCTCCAACAGCAGCGCTCTGCCAGATCCTGCTGAGGCTGTTAGAGAGGTCATAGCTTTTCCTTATTCTGTTCCTGATCTTCCCTTCCTCTGTCAGAGGTCCCCTCCCCAGTGCAGGGTGCTACTGAGAGGAGGGGGCTGCACTTCACTCTCAGCCTGCCAGCCAGTGAGCAGGAAACTTGTCTCATTACTGGGCTGTGAAGCACAGTAGAAAGATGCGAACCACTCTTCTTACTGCTGCATCTCCCCGAGAGGCCGTGGGGTTTGGAGAGATGTGCCATTCCTCAACCTGTGCTTGCTTCTGCCATCAGCATTTCTCAGGGCCTGACTTCTAAAACTGTCTCATACATTGCCCCAGACTTGCTCTCTGTTTCTGTCCTAGTTATCAGTTTCCAGCTCAAGCAGACCTGTATGGATAGAAGCTGGTATCAGACATAACATCTGCTGGAATTGAACAGACTATGCACCTTGCTGTCCACAGTGGGGAAAGGAATAATGATCAAAGTGATGTGGAACTCGGGACATTTGTGTCTTTTCCTGATTCTGGTCCAATTTCACTCTATAGTTATTTTTTAAAGTAATAAATTTAATAATTACAAATCACACACTCCTGTGAATCACCATAGAATCACAGTCCATTTTTTAATTGAGAAAGGGAGCCTAGATAAGATCATCCAGCACCCTGTCCTATCACATCCTGAAAGACTCCAGCATTGGGGTTGTCTTTGGAAGATTATTCCAGTGAATGATTGTTCCCACTGAAAAAATGAATTCTTCCTTATATCAAGATAAAACCTTTCCTGGTCTAACTTGTACCTGTCATGCCTCATCTTTATGTGGCTCCTTTTGAATCGAGAGCCTTCATCCTCTTTGTAGCTGCCCTGCAGGTACTGAAATACTGCAGTGAGCACCTTGAGCCACCTCAACTCACTTGAAAAGTAGTCAAACCCTGGAAGAGGGTGCCCAGAGACTCTGCAACTTCCATTGTTGTATATATTCAAGCCTCAACTATATGAGGAGATCCTGAGCAACCTGACCTAGCTCATCTAGTTGAAAAGCCAACTAAGAATAGAGGAGTGTGGATATGCAGTTTTTTATTCATAGTTAAATGATTTCCCCCTATCATTGCTTTATATGACTCAGTCCATAGAATCATAGAATCATAGAATGATTTAGGTTGGAAGGGACCTCAAGGATCATCCAGTTCCAACCCCCTGCCATAGGCAGGGACACCTCCCACTAGAGCAGGCTGCTCAAGGCCTCATCCAGTCTGGCCTTAAACACCTCCAGGGAGGAAGCATCCACAACCTCCATGGGCAACCCGTTCCAGTGTCTTACCACCCTCACTGTAAAGAACTTCCTCCTAACATCCAGTCTAAATCTCCCCTCTTCCAGCTTAAACCCATTCCCCCTCGTCCTAACATCACTAGACCTTGTAAATAGTCCTTCCCCAGCCTTCCTGTAGGCTCTCTTCAGATACTGGAAAGCCACTATAAGGTCTCCTTGAAGCCTTCTCTTCTCCAGGCTGAAGAGCCCCATGTGGGGCCCGACTAGAAAATAAAGTTATGTGAGAATGTTTTCTCTTCTAGAGTTACATTTTTTTGTTGCTTTTAACAAAAAAAAAAAAAAACAAACCCTCAAGTGATGGTGTTGAACGCCCTGCAGAAGTCTAAACATTTTTTATCAATCTTAAAATCTCTACCAATCAACATTATTTCATTAAAATGCCCACGTTAAAGTAGCTTGAAAAATAATACCAGCTGATTTTGGCTAGAGCTGTTTCCATAAAACCATATCAACTAGCCTTGCTGATAGCATTCTCCTGCAAAGAGAACTCTTTATCAGTAGCTCTGATGCTTCATCCAGGATTGATGATAAGCCCAGAAGTCTGCTTTCAGACCACTGCATTTGTGCCTTTAAAATAATGGCACACAAATAAGCCTCCTTAAGGGCCTCTGGAAACATAAGCCAAAACTTTCCTAGCTGGGTGCCAAAGACTGCACATTTAAATCACGTCTGCAAAGGCCATGGGAATGGCAGATGCTTAAAATTAGGTTGTGTTTATTCAAATGCTGAACATGGGTTTAGGCATCTAGCTTCTTATTTGAAATGATACAAGTGTGAATAGCCCACTTCCAGACAAGCATGGCTGTGCTCGTGATCATTTGCTTTGCTTATATGCAAAAACTTGCTCAAAGTGGGTGTAGCCAGCAAGAACTCACTCAGCACGGCTGTGCTGGCAGGGGAGGGCAGGATTTACTTCACTGCCAGGTGTCAAACACAGCGTCAGACAGCAGCAGAGGTGTGGAGCAATGTGCAACAACGTGAAGATTCACCTGCATGGGAATTTGCCACTGACCGGGTCTGGGGTGGCATTTGAAGAAAGAGACAGAGAGAGGGAGAGAAGGAGGGTTGGAGGGAGGGCAGGAGGGAGAGCAAACCTTAAAATGAGAATTAAAGTGGGAAAATTGTAAGTTGTGTCAAGCCCTACTAAGTTACTGCTACTGAGGACAGGGCTCTCCCTGAGTTCAATCTCACTTCAGTGAGTTCAAACTCCCTTCAGTGGCACTTGTGTGTTTTTCCAACTGGCTACACCCTGTCTCCCAGTGTAGGCACTAAATATCATAGAATCATAGGGTTGTTCTGGTTGGAAAAGACCTCTAAGATCATTGAATTCAGTCATTGACCTAACACCACTATGACCATTAAACCACCTCCTGAAGTGCCTTGTCCACATGTATTACAAAATACGAGTGCATTGCAATCAGCCTGTATTGGTCCTGGCCAAAATCCACGGGAATGAAATTCACAGCAAATGTCTTTGCAGTGCTGAGGGCGGGAGGTGAGATTCTGAGGATGATCTAAGCACATGTCTTAGCAAGGCTGATTTTCCTGGGCGGTCTTTGGTGCTCATGTGGTTGCACCATGTCTGATAGCCAAACAAGCTTGTTCAGAACAAGTTGGGTGTCTCTGCACAGCCCTGCTTTACCACACAAGATTTTAACATTGGTTCCTGAATGCATAATTAGTTTTTAAGTGCTGTTTCTGGGCAGGAATGGAACACGCTTAGACACCAAATTCATATTTAAATCATGAAGAGTTAGATGTCTAAACACCTTTGAAAATCTGATCCTATGGCTTTCAAGTCACTGAAATGCACCAGGAAGTCTTAGCCAAAGGACTAGTCTGATCTTGCCATCTATTGATAGAAATCCACAGCTACAGCTGAGAATGTATTTCCTTCACTGTCTTTTTCAAGCACCTGGATGACTGGAGTCATTCAGCCTATGAAAATCAGCTCCTGCCTTCACTGATGTGATCATCAAGCGCTGGCAGAATATTTCTGTTGTCTCCTGACAGTCTGAAAAAGGACTGCTTCTTTTATTGTTTCTAAAACAATAGGACCCAGGGGAGCAATTGTTTCTAATACCAGATAATACAACCCCCCCCCAGATCACAAGCAGTTTGTAAAGTGGGATGCCTACTGCACCCCCAGTGCCCAGCTGGAAGGCATGATTCTAAAGAGGTGAGTTCTGCAGTTCAGACCTCTTCCAAGTTTCTCAGGCTGATTACCAAAGAAGCCCAAAGCGTTCTCAGTGAAGTAAACCATCTAGGGGCTAAGGGTAGGGGAGGTGATTTCCAGCCATTCTGCGGTTCTCAACCCTCACTTCTTCCTCATCGTGATTGTTCCTGGCCTTGCCTCTAGAATTCATGTACATGCTCTACAGTGGCCACCTTTCTTCTGCCTAATTTACCAAGCTACTTTTTTCATGCTTAATAAAGAAAGGAAAGAATTTATGGACCAGAAGACCTCACTGAAAAGAAACCAGGAGGGGAGAGGAAGGGGAAGCAGTCTGGCATAGAGGTTGACCAGAAGCAATAAAAGTGCTTTTTCTTCTCCATCATCTAGGGAACTTGTGACTCCTAGTGTGGGAGGACTGAAACTCACTATGTAGTCCTGAAGTTAATTTAAGATGTTATCAACAATACTCTCGAAAGAGTGAAGCTCTGCCAGATGAATAAGCCATTAAAATGTGCTCAAAGTGTGTTACATAAGCAAAGTTTAACACAGCTGATGCTAAGAAAATATTTGGAGTCGCTAAGTCTGTATGTGCCCCAAATCAAAGTCTCATGGAATTAGAATTATTTTCTCACCATCTTGTGGGACATTAGGGCAACATCTGGGCTGCGCCTGATTCCCGCTTGTGTCTCCATATGTGCTGAAGAAAATGGTAAGGAAGTGACTGCTCTAAACATTACACTGGTGTCAGTGCACATGATACTGTAAAAGGAGCATTTTAGAGCAGCTGCAGTTTTACTGTGCTGCTGAGCAAACTTTCCCACTCGTGGGCCAAATATTTTTCCCAAAGGCTGTATGCAGATCCATATTAAAGTTGGCATAACAAAGTGGGGAAGAGAAATAAGATTGCTAATATAAACAGTTATGTCTTCTCAGAGAATGTATTTCTTTCAGCCATCTGATTTCAAATGGTTTCCTTAAGCCCTAATTTATTACTTGCAAGTCCAGAAACTGACTAGTCTGAAGATGCTTGAGAAATATGCTCCTTCTCTCCATCAGTCCAAGCTGCTGGTGTCTGATGCAAACTTTTCTGGGTAAATGTGAACCAGATGTTTCCTAGTCCTGCCTTGTGAACTTCTGTCCTGGGCTTCTACCCTGAGCCAGTGCTATGCAGCACAGCAGCACAGGGCTGCCTGGGTAAGCGCACTGCTCCAGACTTCCTTTCCTGGAGCTGTCAGAGCGCTCCCCCCTCACTGCCCACGTCCACCAAAACACACAGCACGCTCTTTCCAGGGCTGTTGAGCAGCATCCAGCACAGAAAGACAGGTATGTAGCCAACAGCTGTGCCTCACTATGGGTTTCTAGGAGAGGTGTCAAGCCTGCATGGGCCGGGTACTGCAAATCACTCTGTGTCAGGTCTGCCCACAGATGCCTTGCAAGCCAAGAACATCGTATCTGCGAGGTCTGTGACAGACAAATCTGGAGTCAAATTCTATTTCCCAACCTTTAATAAAATTTCTCTTGGAATAAAAGTAGAGGAGCTGGCGCCACTTTATGTCATCCAAACCCACAACTTTCCGCTCCCTCACAAGCTGCCAGAGTTACAGGCTCTTTTGCAACTTATTAAAAAATCAAGATGCTTTCCTCCAGTGAGCATCTCCCTCCTTCAAAAAGCATCAAGGGAAAATTAGCCATCCAGTTTAGCACTGCTGCTAATGAGAAGAGGAAAGGGCGACAGTGAACCAGAACAACAGCCCCATGCATGGGAATACATAGCAAGTACTTCATCCCTGCACCTCCCCAACCTGGGGGTGGTAAAGGCTTTTTGCAGCAAATGTTGATATGAATGGTGCTCTGCGGGCAAGTATAAGCTATGAACAAGAGAAATGAGGAGAGTCTCTTCACTCGGCCTCAGGCCTGCTCTAAGGCTAGTAAAATTAAAGAGGGCTGGGGCATGGGATGATCTGTGCCTTGCTGGCTGTGACTTTAATTTGTCACCATGTTTTGACCTGTTCCGTTCTTCAGCGTGCGTCACACATTGCAGAGAAGCACAGAGCAAGAAGCAGTGAACCCTGCCTCAAAGTGATGATTTGTACCTATAAATGTATGCAGGTGAACTGTGTTGTGCCACTACTTAGTAGGGGTAGAAGTAGCCACGAAGGCAATAGCCATGAAGGCAAGGTTTTATTTAATCATTGGCAAGACCTTGCCTGGATTGATAGTCACATTTTCTAATTAAGAAGTATCTTAAACTCTAATACAGGTATGCAAGCATACGGATAGGAAGCAATCCAATCAGTTCACACTTTTTAACAGCATCTATGTCACCTCTCACCCTTCATTGCTCAGCATGTTACAATCCTCCTGCCCTGAGGCCTCTGGTTGTATAGGACATTATAAAAGAGACCACCGATGTCAGCTGGATCCTCTTCCCTATTACAAACAGCCTCTTGTGAAACATGTTACAGGTAATAAAAGCTAAGACTAATGGAGAATTCTAAACCAGACAATCAGAAAATTTAAGATCTTTCATGTTCTGTGCAAACCTCATGAAGCAAGCCTCATCTGAGCAAGCCTCATGATGTTCAACAAGGCCAACATCATGGTTTAAGAGCACTGGAACAGGCTGCCCAGAGAGGTTGTGCAGTCTCCTTCTCTGGAGACTTCCAAAACCCACCTGGATGTATTCCTGTGCAGATTAGGTGATCCTGCTTCAGGCGGGGGGGTTGGACTTTATGATCTCTGGAGGTCCCTTCCAACCTCTAACATTCTGTGACTCTGTGAATCTGATGTTATTCAACCCATGATGTCATCATGCCACCTTCAAAACAAAAGTACTGGCTGGAGTGAAGTATTACCTGGCTTCAACTTCAGCCTGTAACATGAGAGACCTCCTGTTCCAGTTGCTGCTTTTGACTTCTTGGGTTTTTGTTGGCTCTTTTGCCCGCTGGGACAGCAGCCTGAGGGGGAGAGATATTGGAGTTTAGCTCGATGGCTTTTGCTTGCTGCTGCTTTCTGCTGTGCTTTGTCTGCAGATAGGCTAAGGTAATTGTGCATTATGTTAGCTCATTTATATTAAACTCTTACTGTATACTTTTCCCCCACTTCTGTGTTGTGGGCAAAGAGATAGGTTAAGCCATTCACAGAGCTTTAACCTGTTACAGCCAAGTGCACAGTCCTGCACTTAGGTCAGCCAGTCCTAAGGACAAATATCATAGAATCATAGAATGGTTTAGGTTGGAAGGGACCTCAAGGATCATCCAGCTCCAACCCCCCGCCATAGGCAGGGACACCTCCCACTAGAGCAGGCTATGTAATAAATGGATTGAGAGCAACCCAATGGAGAAGGACTTTGGGCTGTTGAGTAATGAGTAGCTTAACATGAAACAGCAACGTGCACTTGCAGCCCAGAAGTGCAACTGTATGCTGGGCCCCATTGAAAAAAACATGGCCAGCAGGTGGAGAGAAAGATGATTCTGCCTCTCTACCCTTGTGAGACTGCATCTGGTGTTCAGCTCCGGGGCCCCCAGCATAAGAAGTACATGGATGGAGAGAGTCCAGGGGAGCACCATGAAGATAACCAAGATAGAAGCAATTTAGTAAGATGCAAAGCCAAAGCAAAGGCCGCATGAAAGCAAAATATAGCGTTATTCTCTGCTTCCCATCAGCAGATGATGATTGGTGACTCCTGGAAAGCAGGGCTTTGATAGGTGTAGCAGTTGCTCCAGAGGACAGATGCCATCAACAAACGTCCCCACAGTTCCTTCTTTCACTTAGATTTTATATCTGAACTGACATCAAATGGCATGGATTACTCCTTTGGTCAGTGTGGGTCAGCTGGCCCACCTGTGTCCCCTCCCAAAATCTTGCCCATGCCTCAGCCTACCACTGGGGAGAAAATGCTGGAGAAGCACAGCCTTGGTTCTTGGCTCAGCAGTAGCCAAAATGCTGGTGTGTTATCAACACCCAGCTACAGCACTACACAACACAGCACCGCACCAGGAAGATGCTCTGGGGAGAATTAACCCCAGCCCAGCCAAACCCAATGCATACAGCAATTAGGAGTATGCTTTTTTAAGGAACTAAGTCTAGGTTTGAGACTCTCATCTGCTAGTGTAGCTTCGTAGCGATGACTGTCTGTCTCCAGCACACCAAGAAATCATTTTAATGTCCTTATGTCTAATATACTGATACTTTTAGCTCATACTTGTCATGGCACTGATTACATCATTCTAGTTTGGTTCATATGGCAGAGGCTGCGTGAATTAGCAGCACAGTATGCAATTAGACAGACCTTTAAAGCAAAATATCCTCTCAGATGTGCATACAATTTCTGCTTTCAGAGTGAGCAATTGATGTGTAGCAATAGGGAATTCAACTGGTGACATTTCTGCTTAGATGGGAATTTTAGATAGCAATTTTGGATTAAAACCCCACCAGTTACTGTGTTACAGTATTTCTCCTGTTTTCCTATCAGCAATAACACACTCTGAAACATAACTGTATGCTTTGTCCTGGACAAACCACTACAGGAAGACAAATGGCCAAGAACAAATGTCAGAAAACCTCACAGCCCGAGGTCTCAGACACGGGGAACTGGATCCCATGTTAGATCTGTGCACCAGTGCAGAATTACACAAGTATTATTGGGATTCAGCAAGGGGATCGAAATACACCCTGGTGTGGCAACTTCTGGGATCAGAGCCAGAAGTCTTTTATTGTACTGAACAGTGGTCACATCAATTCACATAAGGTTTTTTTTCTAATACATCACATTAGAAAAAGAAAAAAAGACTCAAAAATATTTGCCAAGTTGCTTCTTATGCTTGTGCCAACTTGTGATGTGGAAGATGGCACCATCTTGATGGGAATTTGTACAACTACCTGAAGGGAGGCTGTAGCCAGGTGGGGTTGGTCTCTTCTCCCAGGCAACCAGCAATAGAACAAGGGGACACAGTCTCAAGTTGTGCCAGGGGAAGTATAGGCTGGATGTTAGGAGGAAGTTCTTGCCAGAGAGAGTGATTGGCATTGGAATGGGCTGCCCAGGGAGGTGGTGGAGTCACCGTCCCTGGGAGTGTTCAAGAAAAGCCTGGATGAGGCATTTAGTGCCATGGTCTAGTTGACTGGCTAGGGCTGGTTGCTAGGTTGGACTGTATGATCTTTGAGGTCTCTTCCAACCTTGTTGATTCTATGATTCTATGATTCTATGTTGGGGGTGGGTAGAAATATAACAAAGTTGCTTCAATGAGTGTTGCCAGATCAAAAACATTAAAATATGCCACCTCCTTTTCTTCAGTGAGTGAAGCAGAAAGAAATGAATTTGAAGAACAAACTCCTCCAGAAAGAAAGTTGTTTCTGCTAGAAAAGTCAGGGTCATCCAAAAGATATCAGTGTTTGTGGTGCGTGGAATAAAGCACACACAGAGAAAAAAGACACTGCACAGCATGGAATTGCCTTTAGATATATATTTGTTCTTTTTTTTTTTTTAATTAAAATTTGATGATTCCTACACTTATGTATTATTTATTGTGGCAGTATCAGCACAATGCTGGTAACAATGGTGGGGTTCTTTTTCATTTGATGATGAGCTAGGTAAGCTTTTTCGGTAGCTAGAAGCTTGTTTCCATTTCGGAGATTAAGCCTCTCCTGGCTTTCTGCTTAAATAAGGGCATAAGTTACTTCTGGCAGCAGTGCTTCAGAATTCACTTCCTTCCCTGCCTTGAAAACATTCGGAGTGTTGAATTTCATATGAAGCAACACTGTCGACAGCTGGCCAAGCAAACACACTGCAGCAGGGTATGCTTCCAACGCAGAGAAAATCTCCCTCTTTTATGCCTGCCAACCTGCATTCTCCAGAGAGACGGCTGAAAATAATCCCTCTGTGCAAATATTTGCCAGCATAGCACAAAAATTATACCTGGCCATGTAAGAATGAATCTCTAATCTGGGCATGGAAGAGAGGACTTTGGAAGCAAAATAATTTCTTACTGTGCACTTTCTACTGCAGGTTTTACATTAACACACAGCTTGTGAGTTTTTCCTGTGAGGTTACAACTAGGAATTTACTCCTCTTACCCCCTTCTCTCTCTGAAGGTGCAAACAAGAATTTAGTTGAAGAACTAGAACCGTTATTTTTTTCTGGCAAAAGTAGTAATAAACTTAAGACAGAAAACAAAAATTGAAGGGCAAGATGATTCTTGGCCAAATATCTTGTAAACTCTCATGGAAGGGGTTGTTGCTGGCAGTTTTCTTAGCTCTGAGTTGCAGACCTTCCAGGAAGGCAAATTCTAGCAGAGCTGAGGTGTAAAATAAATGTTTTTACAATGAGCCTTTTCTGCAAGATATTCGAAACACAAAACATTAAAAAAGCCCCTTCTGTCATCCAATTCCAATTTCTGGTCTGCACAAGTACATTGTTAATTATCCCAGCTCCCAGAGAAACATCAAAAAGCACATGGAGAATGAGCAACTGACTATGAATGTTATTACCACGATCAATGGTAAGACAGAGACAACTAAAGTGCAAAAAGGGATTTCATCCCACCAGGTGTAAATATATGCTGCTCCTATGAATCACTCTAGCCTTTTGCATACAGAAAATTCATGAGCCCTCCTTGAATATCCTTTGCTTCTGTAAATCAGACTGTAAAATAAGCCCATGTAGTGACTCCAAAGAGTCCTTCAGTATACATAAATATGGGGTTTTGCTTTCCAAAATGAAATGGTACTGGGTGTGCAAGGCAGAAACAGCTTGTTTTACTTCAGCTCTTTCAGAGAGACACCAGTTCTCTGCCATTTACAGTGCAAATTCTCCCTGTTGCTTTGTTTAATTGTACAAAAAAGATTTGAAAAACATATGTGGACAAGAAGATGTTGTTGCAGGAACAGAGATGAAACACACACACAGATTAAAGAGGGAAACATTTGTTTATTAAAAAGGAAAAGGTTCTGGATGGCAGCACTGAGTCAGACACGAGACAGAGGAGTGTATGCACAGCTGTTCATGCTTAAAGGCAGAATATAGACATAAATACAGCTAAATCTTTGCTCTGCTCTGCTGCTACAGTGTTTTTATACAGTCAATTCAAAGAAATATCTGCCATAGCTGAACACAAGGAGAAATATATCAGAAACAGAGCACAGATTGCTTCTCTAAAGAAAGGATAAACAAAGCCCAGAAATCCTCTCGAGCCTTAAACTTAATTGTGCAAAAGAAAACCACCCTCTGTGGATGAGAAGATAAAATGTCAGATTCAAGTGCAAGCCAGGTAACTTGTTCTTCTGTTCAAATAAAACACAGGGAATTTCCTCCTGTTGTCATCAGAGTTCTGGCACAAGCAAGCATTGTGAAGTAGGAATGCACTTTACCAATACAGAATCACAAAACGTTAGAGGTTGGAAGGGACCTTCAGAGATCACCAAGTCAAACCCCCCCTGCCAAAGCAGGATCACATAGGGTAGTCTGCACAGGAATGCATCCAGGAAGGTTTTGAAAGTCTCCAGAGGAGACAACTCCACAACCTCTCTGGGCAACCTGTTCCAGTGCTCTGTCATCCTCACTGTAAAGAAGTTTCTCCTCATGTTACTTTTCCATTATTTATTCAACCTATTTCCAAAGCACAAGAGAGAGAGGCTGATGAGGTTCAAAGTTTCTTTTAATGCATAGATACAAGGAGACTATCTTGAAAAATCATAAACATGTAGGAAAAGATGGCCAAGGGCTACAGATGAGCAAAAAGCAGTCCTTACAGGAGAGCCTATGAGCAGTTCCAGAGGCTAGAAATGCTTTCCCAGGCTTGCCACTCTAGCCTGGAGGACATTATCTCATCCTGGTTCTGCCACACTGGTCTCCAGTCCTACTCCTACTTGTGTTAAGTGAATTAGATACTATGTAAGTGTTCGATACATGAGTTAGTACAAAGGTGTTTAAGTGCAGCCTTTGACATTTCAAGTACCACACCTACAAATCTAGAAATATGGAAGTGTATTCTATCATGAAAGTTAATTTTTTGGAAAAGGTTCTGGAGGGCTTCTTTGGACTGCAGTTGGAAATGATTGTAATTTAAAACCAACACGGGTTACTGTCAAATCACAACAGCAATGTCTATATATAATATACCATAAAAGGCAAGTTAGAGAAAATGTGACCCCTGATGAGCAAGAATGGTGAGCTAGTAATACCAGATGAGGAGAAGGCTGAGATTCCCAACAGTGCTTTTGCCTTGATCCTCAGTGGTGAGCTCTCTCCTCACACCTTCCAAGCTGAAGGACCACCAGATAAGGGGCCGGGAGGACAACGTCCCTCCCACTGCAAGTGAAGATTAGGTTCATGACCCCCTAAGAACTTGAACATTGAACACCTTGAGTACTGTGTTCAGTTCTGGGCCCCCCAGTTTAGAAGGGACATCGAGATGCTTGAGCGTGTCCAGAGAAGGGCGACGAGGCTGGTGAGAGGCCTCGAGCACAGCCCTACGAGGAGAGGCTGAGGGAGCTGGGATTGTTTAGCCTGGAGAAGAGGAGGCTCAGGGGAGACCTTATTGCTGTCTACAACTACCTGAGGGGTGGTTGTGGCCAGGGGGAGGTTGCTCTCTTCTCTCAGGTGGCCAGCGCCAGAACGAGAGGACACAGCCTCAGGCTGCGCCAGGGGAAGTTCAGGCTCGAGGTGAGGAGAAAGTTCTTCACTGAGAGAGTCATTGGCTACTGGAATGGGCTGCCCAGGGAGGTGGTGGAGTCGCCGTCCCTGGAGCTGTTCAAGGCAGGATTGGACGTGGCACTTGGTGCCATGGTCTAGCCTTGAGCTCTGTGGTAAAGGGTTGGACTTGATGATCTGTGAGGTCTCTTCCAACCTTGGTGATACTGTGATACTGTGAGACTGTGATACTGTGATACTGTGATACTGTGAAGTCTATGGCATCTGATGAGATGCATCCCAGAGTCTCGAGGGGATTGGCTGATGTAATTGCCAAGTCACTCCCCATATATGAAAAGTCACAGTGGTCAGGTGAAGTCCCTGGTGTCTGGAAAAAGGAAACATTACACCCATTTTCCTGTTGTCTATCATTAAGATTAAAATATTATGGCATATTTCTGTTCCACTTTGAATTCAAGTTCAATTTTGATAACCACAGCACGTAATTTTTTTTTCAGAAATGTACTTGTTTCTTTATGGAAACAATAAAAATCAGCCCCCCATACTCCTCCCTAATCTTACAGCCCTGCAGGATACAGAAAGCACTTTCCAGACAGTAATATTTCATTCAGATTCTGAATTCCTCAGGGATCTGATATGTAATTACAATAAATCTGCAAAGCTAAAAAGTTACACAGGTAACAAAGATGAATTTTAATTTCAAGTAGACAACAAACCTGAGAAGTTCTGTTAAATAACTATATACTAAATATGTGCCAGGTTACAGCAGTGGAAGAAAAACCTCAAAGCTTTCCTTCATCTTTTCAAGTATGTCTTGAATATTGTAGCCTTTCAGTTAGAAGAAATAAGCACACCTGCAGAGACAGATATAAAGGCTGAAATCACACTGTCACCACTCATCCTGTGAAGGTGGACAACACTTCTCTGTGTCCCTGATAAAATGCCTGTGTGTGCTTCTGTTCCTCTCCACAGAGAGAGTGGCACAACAGACCTCACCAGGACAAATTCAGCCAGGATGGAGACCTGTTAATGGATCCAGAGCCATGGTTTTCTGCTCCTCTTCTACCTCTCAAATGTAATCTTCGGGGAATACAAGTGGAAGACATCTAGATGTCTTCATCAAGAGATGCCAGAGATATTGCCACGTGCCAATAAACCATTTCACAGCACACCAAGTAACGTTTTATTAGTAAATGTGAGTACCATTTAGTCAGCATTCAATGCTCAGAGAAGTGTGTATGCATACACATAAGCAAGTGCAGTTGTGTCCCCTAGTATTTGATGCTCGCAATGATGGTATTGAAAATGCCCTAGAAGAAGTGTTGCTACAGTAATCTACAATTATTAAATTACTGTCATAACTGGTTTGTTTTTTTCCTGTATGTAATAGTGACAAGCTAATCCAATGTTTCATCTCCTAAGCATCACCCAAAACTGGAGAGCTGTGTGACTGTGACCAGTCAGGGACAGCTTGGCACATGCAGACCCACCGGGTGGAGCTTGCAGGGAGCATTCTAGGACTCTGGCTGGCATCTCAGCTGCCCAGAGCAAAGGAAATCTCCATCAATGTCAATTAAAGGAGATGGAAATATCATATTGCAAGCATAACCTCTGGTTCTCATTTCATTGCATAGACCTTCTAAGATGTCAGCATCATCGAATCTTCAAATTCTTCAGAGCTGACCATAAGGCTCATGTTTTCCTTAAGTTGCCTTCAGGATTAAAAGTTAGTAAGTTGAAATGGGGTGATAGATTAAGCCCATTTTCTCCACAAAATCAAAATGCTAACACAAGGAATTCACAAAACATCCAAAAAACCCAAGTCCTTTTTCTCTCTACACTAGGGCTGAAACTCCAAAGGATGAAGAGGGGGAAAAAAAGATGTAAAAAGTACAAACCAAAGCAGTGCTCTTTTACACAGAAGTTGGCATTGTGTCAAAAGGGTTTGCTCCAGTTACAGAAAACACTGCTTTACTCACAAATCCCATAAAAAAACATGCTGTGTTGAATATCTGATCAAAAGTCACTTTGCTCAGGAATGGATTCTCAGAGTGATTCTGTGGCAGCGGAGCTGAGCGCTTCCTAAGCTAGGGGTTTCAGGACTGAAAATAAAGTGGTCATCCTGGGGATGGAGGTGGACAGAAGTTCCCCTTCTACTAAAGCACTTTTTAAGGGACCACATAAAGGAATCAATCTGAGTTTAGCACCAGGATGAAGAAGGTTATTTCAGATTTCTGCGTTACTTCAATGCACTATTTACAGGGCAAACTGCCAGGAAAGGTACAGGTGAATAGGGGAGAACAAATAGGAAGAGCACAAAGGGTTTGTTCCTCTGAAGCAGGATTTGCTTCCATGGAAAATATTCCTGACTATAAACTGCTTACATGGCAGTAATTCTAGTATGAGTTAATGTATATTACTGTGAAGAGGTGTTAGGAGTGTAGTCATTCTGTTCACAACCAAGTTGAAATGCTTTCACAACATTTTGTACCGAGTGTTTGATACTACAAAGCAAAAAAAAAAAGCAAAAGTAATCTGTTGTCATTCACACAAGGATATTTATTATATAAATAGTTTATAAATTATAAATGGAAACATTTCTAGGAAAATAATGTTTTATATTCTTATTACTGTTTACAACTAACATAAGGCACATAGTGCAAAAATACTTTTCTGATGCAGAGATCACAAAATAATTGCCTACATGTGTTATCTAAGAAGTTAGCTGCTTACAGTTCTGTGGTACAGTATTGGTTTTAATTAGTACACATTGTTAATTCACGCCTAACTCTTTGTGAGTAAAAATATGATATGGCTGCCATTTGATCTACCAATTGCACTGGCATGCAAAATGAATATTTGCCTTACAGGATGTACATTGCCAGAAAAAGCACATTTAGTTGTCTGCTTCATAATCTGTGTTATTGAGAACATAGAAAATGTCACTTTGAATACCTGAGTGCTGGCCCTAAAACACATATGCATATATTTCTGCAGTTCTGGGCTGTAAAGTAACACAAAACAAGAAACCAAAGAGCTAGATGATTTTTCTTTTTACCTTGCAGCTCTCATACACCTACTTTTCCTGGAAGAAATAACCTTAACTACCAGGCGTCAGAACTGTATTTCCAAACACTGAAAAATTAAACCGAGTGAAAGATGGACACCAAAAGCATCAAGCATGGGGCTTGATGCTGCCTCTGCCAAGAGGTTTGACTAAAGTTACTGGAAATTATGTTGAATTGCAATGCAAGAAGGACACAACACTATATAGCCTTTACTAATACACCATTGGCCAGTTTCAGGGAGTGTCTATGGCAAGTGTTTAAGTAAATACATATTCATACAATTGCATACAAGATCCTGGGGTAAACAGCATACATTGCTTTCTACAGAATACTTGTATGAGAGGCAGGGATTTAAAATCAGGCTTCTAAGCAGTTTGTTTCCTTATTTTCTTTTCCTGTAACCATAGCAAAACTAAGCCTAGATGTTTAACATGTCCTACACAGAGGATAACCACACTTCTCGGGATTACTGCCAGTATTTAAGCACCACAAATGATACAGCAAAAGAGAAGGCAGGAAAAAAAGCTTTTACTGACAGAGAAAGACACAGATCTATAGAATCTCTCTCAGGTATGTTGGTTACATACTTTTCTGCTTTAATCTGTTGACAGATAATTCCCAAACAGTTTTCATGAATTTACTACCTGTCTTCTTTACATAGCAATAACTCTTCCTTCATTTCAGTAGAGCTGATCAAGCAAACCAGGAGGGGTATCGATTTTATCAAATATTGCATAAAGACTTTTGCTGATTAGTTGCAGGTAAACTATGACACTTAAGGTACAATTTAGAGTGCTACCAATGGTAGTGACATCAGTGCAATTTACTTGCTAGTCTGTACTGTACATTGAATGAATGCTTCTCCATTAAAACCTGAGAGCTTATGATTGTGATTTATGCACTCGCTAGCCCACAGACAGATGATACATCCCTGAATGAACACTGAAGAAAACAGGAATTCTTTGTAGTGAGCATCAGAGTAATGAACATTACAGAGATGTAAGAATTAAAATATATACATACACAGCACCTACAATTTGCACCTAACTGACTGATGTCCCTGCTTTGATCTTCTTACCACATCAGAGTTCTCATTGTATTTGAAGTTGGAGACCAATAATTGTGTTCGGAATACATTTTCCACAGAATCCTCCACATCTTCCGTATATTTTAGTACCATCCTGAGAATCAGACAAAGAGGACAGTCAAACAGGAAAAGAGATTGAAATCGCAGTTGGACAAAAAGGTTTTTGAGGTTTGCAAACAGTAGACCTTTTGGCAAACCTTAGCTACAAATACTAAATCAAAAGACAGCATCAGATTAACAAAATGAGGAGAGAGATCCTTTATCAGTCTCGCTTTATGCTGCCTTTCCTGGTTTACCAACTGATGCTGTCTTAAACCATGCATGCTCACTGTTCTTGCTCCACTGCTCTATTGGTTTCCCACATGAACTGAGTTGCAGGTAAGCTATTTGTAGGTATCCTCAGTAGTATCTTTGACAAAACGTGGGGGGTGTTGGGGGCCATTGTGCTGATTGTTTTTAGAAGTATCGCTAGGCGTCTTTAAAACTTTTAATAAACCTAATTAACATAGCTCATTCTTAAAACAGTAAGAGAAGGGTAGGCAGAGAATGTTGATCTCAATTAGATTCTGGGCAGCATGATTAAACATTGTACCTGGAAGAAGACTTAGATAGGTCAGAGAGCTTGAGTACTGTATTTGATTCACAACTAGCTATCACTAGGCAGTCATCACCTCTGGGAGAGTGACCTTGCAAGCCATAGGAGCAGGTAAATGAAAAACAACGTTGACTTACTTGTGATTTGTGCACATCAGCAGTTGCATAGTTCCCCTGAGCAATCCACCTAACTGTATGGGATAATCTCAGACCTGTACCAGCCAGGTTAATGCTGAACTGTCCCTTAAAGAGGCAAAACAAATCAAAGCAAAACAAAAAGAAGGAAAGAAAAAAAAAAGAAAAAAGTAAAATACAGAGCTGAGAAATGGAGGTGTTACATAGGTGCAATAGGCATTGGTAACACAGTGACTTTCTAGAAATGGGTCTTAGGAATGGTAAGTCTTCAGCTGTGTTTGCTTGTCCTCCATTTACTGTAGGTTACAGAATGTTTCGAGGTAGGATGTAGCATCCTATTAATGAAGCGAATGGTTGGAAGGATCGTGTTCAAATTAAGCATTCTCTGAATACTAAATATAATCACAATAGAAAAATTCCCTGAAAGGAGGAGATTTTACTGTCAGGGCTGGTCCATCTTAAACCTACTCCTGAGCTCAGGGACTGTTGGTATGAAGTATTCAAGGTGGGGAGGGAAATGTAAAAGTGATAAATTGGAATTGCCATTGGAATGGGCTGCCCAGGGAGGTGGTGGAGTCACCGTCCCTGGAGGTGTTCAAGAAAAGACTGGATGAGGCACTTAGTGCCATGGTCTAGTTGACTGGCTAGGGCTGGGTGCTAGGTTGGACTGGATGATCTTGGAAGTCTCTTCCAACCTGGTTGATTCTATGGTTCTATGATTCTATGATAGTCAGGGTTTTTTTAATATAGAAATATTTGTGTGGGTATATGTATGTGTGCTTGTGCATGTGTAAAAACACAGCAGTCAGCCTTTATTCTTTTGATTCACTCAATTTCCTTCACTAAAAAAATCAGTCTCACGTTGCTCAGTACGGCAGGTTTGTTTTGAAAGCACTCCTACAAAAAGCTGCTATATTTATAGCACTCATATTTACAGTGAGCTAACATAAACTCATAGGGATAGAGTAAGTTGTTCTTCAAGTGTCCAACAAAGTGGAAGATTTCATTTAATTAATAAAGCATCTGGAGGAAATCCATACAGTGTGGAATGGCTTCCACAACTAACAGGCCCAAAGTCAGTTTATCCACAGTGATATCACTCTGCAAAAATGAATGAGAAGTGCTATGTACAATTATGACAGCTTAACAGCTGTCTGATATGTCATGCAGCATGCTTAAGGCCAGGAACAGATTTCAAGGGCTGAGCATGCAAGAATGGAAGCCTTCTTACTGCTTTAAGTAATTTTATTGCATAATTGGTAGTTTCAGCATAGATCTTGCAGATTGAAATGCACCAGTGCAAGACCGTGTAGGCAGAACTGACTTCCCAACAGAACTTACAGAGCAGAGATTTGTACTGTACTAAGCCCAAAGAGTTTTGAGGCTGAAGTTATATAATACTGCAATCAACTCCATCTGCTTTCTTGTCAGGGGCTAAGTCTGCTGAATTTAGGCACCTCATTTGTCCCCAGATTGTACCTAAATTGTCTTTAGCTGCCCTTGCATGCATCTGCTTACATTGCCTATCTTAAGTTTAAGCACCTGGGGCAGATGGACAACAGGGATTTGACTCCATGCAAGTCTGAGCTAGTCAATCCTAATTCCCTTTATAATCAGTGAAAACAAGTATGCACATCTTAAGATGTTTAATAGGGTAAGATTAACTGAAATGGAATTCCATTTCTGCCAATGGATTCCAAAGGCAGCCTAGGTTGCCTAGTTCAGACAGGGCATTGCATTAGCAAGAAGGATACTACAGTATGAACATATTTGTACAGTAAAAACATCGGGGCAGAGAGCCCAGTGTCTGCATACAGTACACAGATCAGGGCTTCACTTTAATTCTCAGTGAGTCCATAGGCTGGATCCTCATTAGCAGTTGCAGTGCCTAAAGATCCTTCTTCAGGAGGTTACTATTTGATTTAGTTTCAACTAGATAGAATCCTGCTCATTTCTTTCCAGACTGATCCATGATATGAACAAAAAAAAAAAGTAAACTGGGGCAACACGAACATTAACTTATAAAAATCAATCCAAACTAAAGTGGTAAGGTACACACACTAATGGATGTAAGAATTTTTAATTATACTGCTAAACAGGATTGGTTTCCTCTGGTAGTCTTCAAAGATATGAAGCATTAGGAGAGAACCATTAAAAAGACAAGAAAAATGCTGCAGGATTACAGAAAAGAAAGGCACTGGAGGAGAACAAAGACTGAAAATGGATTAGGGGGAAACAAAGGATAAATCATGTCCAGAGAGAGGGAGGGCAATACATTAAATACATAAATACATACATGGAGTCTAGAGGAAAAGTGTGCAGTAAACAGTATGAGAGAAACGAGGACAGAGGGAATAGATGCTGGAACAGGAGAGAAAAGAGTAAGAAAAAACTACTTATTAATGAGAAAACTACTTATTAATGTAATATGCAGATTAAATGGAACAGAAGACTGATTTGGAACCTTGTGGCTCTAAGCCATTCACAGATTTTTTTTCCACTCTCATTCTCAAGGGGATGAGAAATTATAAATACCTGTGGACACCTTGCAGCACTGTAGCAATCTCCAGCTGTAGCAAATGGAACAGGTCTCCCAAAAATAGTCTGAGCAAAAAGAAAATCTGTGGCTAGAAAACAGAAAATTACTCAACACTGAAACTGCTACATTAGACATTCAGGCAAAACACAGTGTGAAAAGGCATTAGCATGGTGGGGGGGTTGTTTGGGTTGGATGAGGGTTTTTTTGGTTGCATTTTTGGGCTGGTTTTTAGAAACTAAAACCTAAATTTTGAACAGTCCATTTTGGTTAACATAACATCAGTCCAACCTAAAAGCCATGTTTTCTTTCTGAGTCAGGAGGGAGCTGGGAGGAGAAAGGGTCTGCACTTGGACACAGCTCCAAGTGAGCTGGTCACTGGCCATCTTGAGATCTTCAGGCAGGGGCCTGAAAGCACTGCAAGATTCCCTGCGCGTTCGAGTGTGTCTGTCAAGGTGAGAGAAGGAATTAACTGCAGCACAGGAAGACTTTCCCACAAAAATATACCATAGGCTAAAAGGAAACTGAATGAAGTGAACAAAACATTAGAAGCTGAAGTTAGTTCACACACACAAAACCACAAATCTGCAAGATTCATACCCCTTGACCACTTGGGATAAACTAACAAGTGAAGTGCTGGAGGTTTCTCAATATTTTTTTTTCCTTAGAAATCCCTGTTGAAATCCTAAGGAAATAAGGACTTTACCCAAAAATGGCACAACTCAATCTTTTAATTGGTCATAAATGGTAATTTGGTTAAAACTGCCAAAATGCTTACTTTTAATTTGCATGGAAGCTACATCAAATCTTATTTTGCTAAAAACCGTGAAGCCAGCTGCAAGGTAATCATTTCGACAGGCACAGTCTTGCCTTCTGCTTCCATTGAAAGGACAATCATACGGATTCTGCAGCCTGCAGAACAGCAAAGATTAAATTTTCCTCTTGGCATTTTTCTATAACACAACATCACAGTGACAAATAATCACATTGCACTATGCTCATTAAAATAAAACCCTAAACAGCGTTTACTGAACAAGAAGCTAAGCTTAGCGCTAATCTTGGCCCAAGACTAACGTGGATTGAAGGCATTTCTACTGAAGTCAAGACAGCAAATTTTGACAACCATTTAATGCAATCAATGCAACTTCAGCTTGGAAGTATCCACAGTTCTGCATGTATGTTCCTATGCCTGCACAGTCAAAAGAGAAAATCAATGACAAAAATACCTACTGTTTTGTCCTCACAAAAGCTAAGTATTATTTTTATTCTTCTATTCTGGAAGCAATAAAAGTACTTCATGAAGTTACAAAACCATTTTTGTACCTGAATCCATACACTTCAGAAAAGTTGTCTGCTTCACCTTTTACCAATGTCAGATATTCTTTGGGATTCTCCAAGTGCATGCCCGAGCAATAAATCTGGAACAGAAAATACAGCCCTTTAGCAAAATCTTTATTAGAAAAGTAACAGTTTATGGAAAAAACGTGCTCAGAAAAACTCATAAATATTAGGAGTACCTTTATCATTCTTCCTTTAACATTAAGTTGGTATTCACCATCCTTTCTAATTCCTTTTTTGATCTGAATATCTTTGCAGGTGGTAAGAATGTCACCTTAAAAATGAATTATTAAAGCATATTAATGATTCATGAATAGAGATTAGTTTTAGGACTTATTTTGCATAATAGTGCTCAAATATATTTACAGCTTTTATATAACACCCTGGGAAAATATTAACTTCAGCTGAACATTACAGCTGTCACTTACATTCTTCCTCATGGCAGATCTTTCTGGCATCTGGTTTTAATTGTGGCAGGCACAAGTCACTTGATAAGCCATTTTCAGTCATACATTCGACAGTTCTCTCCTTTACTCCCACTCCACAAGACACTGAGCACTAGATGTGTATAGCCATCAAGAATTAGTTTAGAAGGTGGTAAATAATTAACATAATTATATCAGCAAATAAGCCTTGGCATTAATTTACATTTGTGACAGCTATCAAATAGGAGCTTGCACATCTGTACTCACTTTGGTCCACTTCCCCACTCTCCAGGTAGCTGCCTGCGAACAGGCTTTGATATTGCATTTATAGATGTAGGGGGATGGCTCTACTGGGCATTCTCGGTACGTTACTGTTCGAAGGCCATGGGCATGCAGAGTTTGAACAGAATGGATTCCAACACATTGTGTGATCCTCTGCTGGTAACCAAACCCACAGCTGGCTGAGCACTAAAATAAAATCCGCATGCACAAGCATTATTTCTGTGAAACAACCTTTTCTGCAGCACTGCAACTACAGGTAAGTGTGGTGGGTTGAGAAATCACCCCCCAAATAAAACTGAAGTCATCAGACTAGCTCAGAAGGTTTGGAAGTGAGATAAAGCTCTATTTTACAGCAAGCCAAATTTACAGGCATGTATAGAAAATATATTTACATGTATTTACAATTACATACAATTATTTACAATGTAGAAATAATACAGAAATCCAATCCTTCCCCCTGGACAAAGAAAGCCCAGAATGACCAATGCTACCTTCTTCTCTCACTCCAGACAGAAACCCAGTAAGGCCGCACATGTTATCAGGAAAGGGTTAGCACAGGGTGTGGAGGAGTCAGAGAGGTGAAGGAACAGCGACAGAGCCCGCGCCCAAGTGCCAAGAGAGCAAAATTGATTATAGATTGCTGTTTTATCCCTCTTAGTAAGCCAATGAATGATTCAGACTTTATCATTATTATTCTTTTACATCCAATGGTCTAATTTACTTACATTCTGCACCAAACTTTCAGGAAAGTCCTGGTTTCTCTTACTGGAATTTTCCAATAAGCCTTACACTACTACAGTAAGTAATTTCTGACCCTCATGTTGGCAAAAGCCTGTAATTCAACATATGCCACCTTGGGGCTGCTGCATCAATGTGCAGAAGGGAAGGTCTGCAGTAGACATGCAGTCAAGGAGATGGGAAGTTCCACGGTAGCCTTTTCTCACAGATCACAGACATTCCAGAGCAGTTCCCTCTCAGTTGCAGCACACACAGAGACACGCACACACGGGCAGTGCAGATGTGCGAGGGAAACAAGGCACTGATGTGTTGCTTCACTGCAATTAAGGGAAATCTTTGTTTACTTCAGTGAGATGAGCTTCTAAGTTTTTTGGGAACCAGCAAAGCAATCCTATAGCGGTAGGAGGTGTCCTCTAACTGGTGTTCATAGGTCCCAGAGGGGCTACCAGAAGACTGATAACAGTCACTAGAATAAATCATAGCTGATTGGAAAGTTCAGTGTGGAAAATGTTTAGGCATCCATGCCTAGATGAAAACATGCTTTGTTGTTCTTCTCTACTCTGCACATTTGATGTATGTTTTACAGCAACATAGCATTCTTAAATGTAAAGTTATATAAAAGATGTGTGAGCAATATAATTAGTTTACCTGTGACAGTTCTCCTGTAAGCACCACATATTTAGAGGGAGCCACCCTGCAGTTTTTGGTTGACAAGGGCTTTGTGGCAGGATCACAGAAGCTTTCATCCACTTGAAGCCGGTTTTGATCCACACACTTAACCTTCTGATATACTTCCTTCCTTCTATATGATGTTGAACACTGAGTGAGAAAAACAGTCACAAATACTGTACTGAAGATAGCCATTTACAGAACAGTTACTTGCCAGCTGACACACACCAGTAAACGCCAGAGAGTTACAATTTTTACACCTCTTATCAGTACTGGATTGAAGTACTCACTGAATCAAAATCCTTTACTTTGTTTTCAAAGTTCAGGTAATTTCAATCAGCTAAAAAACCCAATAGGATATGACTACACAACATCTGAACTCTTGGGTGAGATGGAGGAGAAAATTGAAGTAAGAGATCAAGATGATAGTTTGAGTGAAAACATCAGCTCTTCTGTATGAAAAGTTTATGCCAAGGAAAGGATTCAAGTGAAATATGAAAGGATTAAATTGGTCTTAAAAAAAAACCAAACCAAAAAGACTCCCTGGAAACATGTACCTGGTATTACACTGATAAAACAAAAGCAAACAAAACTGCCCATTAGTGAAGCCAGTGGCAGCTTTGGGCAGCAGTATCTGTTGAGCCTGTGCCTTTGGCCTCAGTGTCTTCAGACCCCCTCCCATGGCAGGAGGATACACCTACATAGAAATGTATTTAGGTGTGGAAAAAAAATGAAAGAAAGGAAACGAAAGAAAACGTTTGACATCACTTTACTACTTCATACAAGTTGAAAGCCTTACTTACATCTTCCCAGTCATCTGCCAGCCACTGGTACTGCAGGCAGGCAGGCAGCCAGCAATGCCTCTTGCTAATGGGACGGGTATTAGGATTACACATTGCTTCATTCATTTGACCCAGGCCCTTCATCTGACAGTAGATGTCCCTTTGCTGAATCCCCACTCCACAGGATACAGAACACTAAAATTGACCAACATTAGTTACGTTAGTGTGAAATGAAACAGTCCCCCGGTGGCGGTACATCTGCCATTGTGACGAGTTCTTTGGATTACATTTAAGTAGTACTTCACAACTGCTACCACACTATGTAGTGTTTCCACTGGTTCTGAAGAAATTCCTGTAGAAAATGTAAAACTACAAATCACCATTGGTAGGAAGTATAGAAAAATCAATGCATCTAAGACTGATCTTCCTGCCTACCTTAATTCACAATAGGAACAATCACCATAGGCACACCCAAAAAAGCTAAAGTTAACATTTTTCAAGATCACACGGTCTGAATTCTGAGTTTACATCGTTCCTTTGCTATAGACTAGCAGTCTTGTCTGTTCTTTTAAAATGCAAATATTAAATTAAAAATACCTTAGTATTTCAGGTTAGAAAAGTCTTGCAAATGGTGCAGTACTTCTCCTTTTTTTTTTTTTTTTTGAAAGGAGCACTAGGGATCCCAAAACTTTCAAATTCTTCCTGTCACAAAGCCATTTCACTGCAATAGCAAGACTTGCTATGACAGACAACACACTTTTCACCCAATCAGAAATTAGGTCCCAAAGCAACACCAAACTGTGTGCTGGGCTGCATCAAGTGTGGCCAGCAGGGCAAGGGAGGTGATTCTCCCCCTCTATTCTGCTCTCGTCAGACCCCACCTGGAGTACTGTGTGCAGTTCTGGAGCCCCCAACACAAGAAGGATATGGAACTGCTGGAGTGGGTCCAGAGGAGAGTCACGAAGATGATCAGAGGGCTGCAGCAGCTCTGCTATGAGGACAGGCTGAGAGAGTTGGGGCTCTTCAGCCTGGAGAAGAGAAGGCTTCGAGGAGACCTTATAGTGGCTTTCCAGTATCTGAAGGGAGCCTACAGGAAGGCTGGGGAGGGACTGTTTACAAGGTCTGGTAATGTCAGGATGAGGGGGAATGGGTTTGAGCTGGAGGAGGGGAGATTTAGACTGGATATTAGGAGGAAGTTCTTTACAGTGAGGGTGGTGAGACACTGGAATGGGTTGCGCAGGGAGGTTGTGGATGCTTCCTCCCTGGAGGCATTTAAAGCCAGGCTGGATGAGGCCTTGAGCAGCCTGCTCTAGTGGGAGGTGTCCCTGCCTATGGCAGGGGGTTGGAGCTGGATGATCCTTGAGGTCCCTTCCAACCTAGACCATTCTATGATTCTGTGATTAAACATTCAAGCCTAACTCTAATCTATCAAGCCAAATCACGGAGAGTAGTTAACATCTCTGTATCAGTGTGGGGAGCTCTACTGTGAAAGAGTGAACGAAATGTAAATACCATCATACACTTACAGTTACAGGTGAGACATATTTTACAAGACCAAGCCAGGAAAAAAAAGCAGTATTTGTGCTCACAAGCCCTTTTTCTTACCTTTTTCTCCATAAACCTGGCTTCACTTCAATATTCAGACTATGACAGAGACTACAGTGATACCATAGAATTCAGCACCCACAGGAGGGAGCAAGCTTTAAAAAATGCCTGCTTGTAAATTTCCAAGCTAAGTTGAGGAAAGCCCTAAACACCTATCTGTCCAATGTTCCATTTACCAAACACTTTCATTTTCACAGTTTTCTTTTAAAAGACAAAAAAAATATGATTAACTGCTTATTAATTTCTAGATTGAATAGTGATGTGTATACAAAGCAAAGCTTCCTGACAATTGCTTCCACTGAAGCAGAGTGCCTTGACTATGATCTTGTAGTCTCATAGAGCACATAAACAGAGCAGATTTTACATACGTCTTTCCATCTGCTGGCCTTCCAAGCAGGACATCTTCCAGCTCTACATATTTTGTACGTTCGTGGTTTCTTTAAATGCCTGCAGTTTCCTTCCTCCGTTTTAGCTTGGAAGCCATTAATACAATGCACATCACGAAACTTCAAACCTTTTCCACAGGAAACAGAACACTGAAAAGAGAAGTGGACTTCATTACTTTACAAAAAGCCCCTAATAAGAAAATGAAAAGAAGCTGTGGCCTCACCCCAAGTGGATTTTATGCCTATAGGTTTCTGTATTAGAGCAGATCCTATAGCACATATCTGGAATTTCTGTGTAACCTCCCTCATACTGAGCATTACTTCATCAGATGTCAAACATCTCATGTTTTGCTCATTCATTTGTGTCATCATTGACAAATATCTGAGCTCAGCCATGTTTCCATGTAGGAGACAGCTTGGTATTACGATCTTGCAAGAACACATGCTCTAGAGGGTTATTTCCAGTATGTATATTGCTATTTTCATGTGAGCATTATGCTTATCATAAGCATTAAAGAAAGAAGAAATGCATGTTTCCAGCTGTTAGGCTACAAAGTCATGTCTGTTCTGGCACATCCCTTCCATGAGCATGGGATATCTGATGTGACAGAGGCAAGAGAAGGGCTGTAGACAGTATAGGTTATGGTGCAGTCCCTGGATGTATGGCTATGCCCTGCCACCTCAATATTCCACGTTCTCTAAAAGAATATACACTATTGGCTCTAGGACCTCCCTCTCTCCAATGTAAACCCAACTCCTTGACAACTTAATCCCAACCTGTTGAACCTGTTATGTTGAGAATCTTAAGGCATTACATAATCCTTACACAGTGCAAGCTTTCCAAAACCACAGAGACAGAATCTCTGTACATAGATTTATTATCTTATTCTTTCGCACATTAATTGAGTTACAGGTCTGGTCCTGTATTTTTGTGCACTTAAATCTCCTGCTGAATGGATCTTACACTGAAAAAAGAAACTTGACTTTGCAAGAGGTAGTTCAGTAGTATCCTAAAAAGGATTTCAACTTACAAGCTTTTAAAGTTGTTGGGTTGGGTGTTCATACTTAAGTCATGAAAGAACACTGAAATGCCATTCAATAGGTTAATATGTTTTTGTTGTGCACAGAAGGAAAAATCCTCATACCTTTAAAAGCTAATAAAACCACCCCAGATAGTAAGCAGCTATAAACCTTTTCTTAATTCCAATTGCCCAAGCTTATGAACAAGTAAACTGCCAAATCAAGAAGCACCACCGGGGAGGTCTGTTTGAATGCAGAGCTTGGGGTACTTCATTTCCTGCAAGTGTACGAAGCAGCAGCAGCCTGCTTCAGCATGGTGCCACAGTGTCTTGTATCTGCTGCAGTGCGCTTCTCCTATCAGCATCAGTGTGGGGAAGAGACACTTAAGTGTCTCTAAGGATTAGACCATTTATAATTTTAGTGGGGTCTTGACAAAATTTGGGATTATTATTCATAAGGCCTTTTATATTTATCAGTTACAGAAGCACACTGGCTGCTAAGCCACAGGCAAAGACCTTTAAAAGTTCCTTTGGTGCTGAACAGACAAATTCTGCAGGCATGCACAATGCTTTTAACAGACTGATCAGGTCAGGGTTTTACATGGACAACCAGCATCATCACAACAGATTTTCCTCTAGTTCCAGTTACAAAATTTAAAAAAAGGGGAAAAAAAGGCAAAAAAAAAAAAAAAGGAGCAATTGCTCTAAGAGTACACTGAGCACACAGCAGGTCAATGAGGCACATTACAAAATGCAATGGCAGGTGACATTCAGTGCAATGAAAGAGAAATGCTCTTTTTTTCTTTTTTCCCCCTCTTTTTTTTTTTTTTAATACATGAAAAACCTAATGCAATGGGATGTAGATGGCCCAGGATCCTCAATGGAAAGTTCAAGAAGGTCTATTATTCTGTAGGTATAGTATTCTCCCAAAACCAGGCAAATTCTGTCTTCATTCCTTAGATAAAAATAGTTCTTAAAGAGACTGTTTCCCCCCAGAATGCCTTGGCATTGGATGCAGGCAAGTTCAGCTGTGTTCTTTAGTGGATAATGACCCACCTTCAGCAAGAGAAATGAAAACTACTCCTGCCCAATGCAGCCTCGCACTGGAGACCCCTGACTAAGAATTGCCTGTCCTTCAGCACAGAAAATGAATAACCAGGAAAGAAAACCAAGTGTCTCAAATGCTGAACAAAAAGCTTTAATTAATATAAAGTGGGGAATGTCACTTAACTTCTCTGTTAAGGTTAGAGCATAACTCCTGCTCAGTTCCTTGAACGCAAAATAAAGGTTCCATAGAAGATTCCTGAGTCAACCTCCCAGGTATCTACATTTGATTGACTTTTATCCCTACCATCAAGTGTTTTCCTCAAGAGAAGTGTGTATTATACACACTGTCCTAAGGCACCTGCCTGACTAGCTTTCTTTGAGCTCTCTATCATCGGTGAGAAGCATCAAATTCCCACCTGCATGGAAACAAGGTCTCAATCTGTGCTCTGGAAGCCACTTGTTCTCTTTTAGTGCATCTAACCTATAGCACATTTCTGGCCCCCATAAGCCTGAGCTCCTTCTTGGAGCTCCTAATGCATTACTACATGCTCAGTCATAAGGTCCTCTCAATATCTGGTGCCCTCACTCTGCTCTGTGAGATGCTCTGGTAGTGATCTTCCTGAGGCTTAACCTTCCTGACTGGACAACATACAACTGCACTTAACTCTCCTGCTGCTTGACCTCCTCACATTCAAAACTGAACATGGTCAAGAATATAGTCCTTCAGGCACAAAGTGCCTTCTCTTACATGGCATTCCATGCACTTGAAGGCTTATGGAGAGTACATTTTCCATGTATTTTCTGCTGATTGCTTGTGCAGAATAAAAATTTCTGTCAGAACTCAACCTCAAATGAAATGTGAACATGTCTTTACAAAAAAAAAAAGGGCAAGTTGGAAGAAAACCATCTTGTAACCATTTTATACGGAGATGCTGGCACTTGTCTCAACATGGGCTAAAGTAATACTTCCCATATGTCAGGTTTTTCTAAAAATAAAGAACTACAGTAAGAAGTTGAACTTCATTACTATTGTTCAAAGTCATTCCATCACACTGGTAACTAGGGTTCATCTGTTTGGCATTTTTTCCATAGCAATAAAATTCTGTGAGTATCAGCCTGACAAAACTCCTGGTGCTTTCTGTGGCAGACCTTTGCACAGGCATGCCATCAGCTCCTACCAAATTAAGGCTCATTCTGCAGCTGACATGCAGAATTTCACTAAAAGCCTTTTTATTCTTCTGCTCTTGTTTCACTGAAATGCTGAAGATCTTGGACTATTTGGACAGATTTTGTTCTGAATTTTCTCAGCCTTTTTCTTTGAAGGGAACATTTTGTGTAGCTTTGCTGGTAGCTCAGTGGGCTTCTAGATGCTGAAATTCAGACCAGTAAATGGAAAGGATATAACAGTTTCTCTCTGCATTTGCAGTAAAGGACTTACACTATAAATGACTGTGACTGAAAGCAGTACTGTAAGTGTTTCATAACTGAAACACTGACTAAAAGTGTTGCAAACACAGGGATGATGTAGGCATCACTGAGCAGTGCTTACAGAGTCACGGCCCTTTCTACTTCTCACCCCACCAGTGAGCGGGCAGGGAGTACACAACAGGTTTGGAGGGAAGACAGCTAAGACAGCTAACCTCAAGTGACCAAAGAGGTATCCCAGACCATACAACATTGTGCTCAGCAATAAAAGCTGTGGGGAAGAAGAGGAGGCTGAGTGAGGGTTTTTGTCTTTCCCAGTAACCATACCAGATGACAGGGCTTTGGGCATTGACAAACACCTTCTGTTGATGAAAGGTAGTGAATGAGTTTCTTATTTTGCTTTACATGTTGGTGCAGCTTTTCCTCTACCTATTGAAATGAATTAACCCAATTTTTTCTACACTTCTACCCTTTCAGTTTTCTCCACCATCCCACCAGGTGGGAGTCAGCGAGTAACCCTACAGGGATAGACCAGAACAGTAGCACTGACAAAAGATAAAACATATTACAAAGGTTTACAGGTATTTTCTTCCTCTACTTTTATTTCCCCCCACTCCTTCTTTTTCAAAGAATCACACAAATATCCATGCTGGAAAAGACACTTAGGATCACTAAGTCCAACCTATAACCCTACTTTACAAGATTCACCTTAAGCCATATCCCAATGCACCACATCCAAACGATCCTTAAACACATGCGGGGTGGTGACTCAACCACCTCCCTGGGCAGCTCATTCCAGTGCCTGACCACTATCTCTGTGAAAAACTTTTTCCTAAAGTCCAATCTAAACCTACCCAGTCTCAGCCTGAGGCCACTCCCTCAAATTGCATGTGAAGAGCCCAGCAGCAGCCTCTCCACAATGTTTCTTCATGTAGCTGTAGACATCAATAAGGTCTCCCTTCAGCCTCCTCTTTTTCAAACTAAACAGCCACAGCTCCCCCCAAGTCGCTCCTCGTAAGATTTAGTCTCCAGGCCTTTCACCAGCTTCGTTGCCCTCCTCTGGACCCACTCCAGCACCTCCACATCTCTCTTGTATTGTGGCGCACAAAACTAAACACAGTACTCGAGGTGTGGCCTCACCAAAGCTGAGTACAAGGGGACAATCACCTCCCTACTCCTGCTGGACACAGTATTTTTAATACAAGCCAGGATGCTGTTGGCCTTCTTGGCCACCTGGGCACACTGCTGGCTCATATTCTGCTATTACAACCCCCAGATCCCTTCCTGCCAGGCAACTCTCCAGCCACACCGCCCCAAGCCTTTGCCAGGCGCATCTGTGACTGGAGAGGAAGGTCAGTTTCACAGTTTCACAGTCTCACCGTATCACCAAGGTTGGAAAAGACCTCACAGATCATCAAGTCCAACCCGTTACCACAGAGCTCAAGGCTAGACCATGGCACCAAGTGCCACGTCCAATCCTGCCTTGAACAGCTCCAGGGACGGCGACTCCACCACCTCCCTGGGCAGCCCATTCCAGTAGCCAATGACTCTCTCAGTGAAGAACTTTCTCCTCACCTCAAGCCTAAATTTCCCCTGGCGTAGCTTGAAGCTGTGTACTCTTGTTCTGGTGCCGGCTGCCTGAGAAGAGAGCAACCTCCTCCTGGCTACAGCCACCCCTCAGGCAGTTGTAGACAGCAATAAGGTCTCCCCTGAGCCTCCTCTTCTCCAGGCTAAACAATCCCAGCTCCCTCAGCCTCAGTATGATAATAATTACAAACCTGCAGTATCAAACACAGTAGTTGCTTGAGTTGTTTGACAAACCACATTTTGTTGATCTGTGGATGATGTATTAAGTGTTTTTGGACTCCTAGAACTATGCTAGAAATATACTGGGAGCACTATTGCACAAGAATCTAAAAACATATTACTTTGAGTATCACTTAGTTGAGTGTTATTTCAAGCTTTTAATTTGCCATATTAGAATTAGCTCTTCTCTTGCCTGCCTCCTCCCTGAGAGCTGCATCTTCTCAGGGGTCCTTGCAATGCTTGAGCAGTCACAAGTTGTGCTGAGGGAAGTATAGGCTGGATGTTAGGAGGAAGTTCTTCACAGAGAGATTGATTGGCATTAGAATGGGCTGCCCAGGGAGGTGGTGGAGTCACCGTCCCTGGGGGTGTTCAGGAAAAGACTGGATGAGGCACTTAGTGCCATGGTCTAGTTGACTGGACAGGGCTGGGTGCTAGGTTGGACTGGATGATCTTGGAGGTCTCTTCCAACCTGGTTGATTCTATTCTATTCTATTCTATTAAAAGGAAAATTCGGGCCCAAGTAATATTCAAGTCTAATTTTCATAACAAGGATCCAAATTTGATTCAAATTTCAAGCAAGCCAATACAGCATACAGAGAGGGACTACCAACTACCCACGTTCTGTAAGAGTATAATACAAGGCATTAAGCCACAATTAGCGTTGTTATTCAGTGTCGTATTTCATGTAGATTGTGGAGGTATTTGTTTGAATGTTGATGGAAGGTTGTGTGTGGCACAGTGGATAAGGAGGCGAATAAAACTAAGATGAATAGAACAGAGGCAAAACCACAAAAAAGGCTAGAAAAAGAGGTAAATTCTCCACAGAAAAATAGGATCACTCTTTACTAGACTTGGACAGGAATAGTTAAGTCGAAGTCTAAAATCAAACTGTCATGACCTGCCCCAGCAGTTACTACCTGCAGGTTTCAGCTTCCTGAGATAAGCTCACTAGTAGACACAACAGGAACCTTAACAGAAAACCATCCAGCGGTGGCAGGCATCCTAGCACAGCCACATGACAACAATAGTGAGGTGCAAACCCAAGCCTTATGCTAATTGAAGATTATTTGTTTCTGTTAATTTCTGCTGAAATATTTGAAAATTTAAGAATAGTAATTACAACTGGGTGAGTTGGTTAGTAAGTTCTCCTTGAAAAGTAGTAACATATTACAGATGTTATCTCATTTGACACAATTCCTTTATAGATGCCATTTCACCTCTCAATTACAGTAAAAATTAAGTTATTCTTCCTGCCTTACTTGCTCTTGATTTCAATCTATTGCATCTGGTTACCACCTGAGAATCAGAGAAACAAAAGGTATTTCTGCTTCCTTTCAGCAGGCATTTGACAGGCTCTGCTACCTCATGTGCAGGTGTCACTGAAGGGTCTGCATATACCTCTTTTAAGAACTGATGGCAGCCTTCATTCAAGAAACATTACCACTGTAATTAAAGACAGTATGAAACAATGATGCTTCTATGATCAGTTTATTAATAGCTGGGCGAGAGGGAACAGAAACCACATTGCTCAGCCAGCATTCCTGCAACGACACATCTTGTATGGGTACCAAACTTTTATCATCATATCATTCAGCTAATAATTCATACAGCAGACAAATCACAAGTAAACATACAGGAACAGTGGTAAGCTACAAAACAACCAACCAAAACAAAACAAACCCAAAATTCAACAGACAATTTTGCCTTACCTTTCCCTCTGAAATCAGGAGCAAACAGGAACAGAGCTAGAACCTCATTGAGTCTTTCTGAAAATCTTAGTTTTCAAGTACAAATTTCTGTCAGATTCACAAGACTGAACAGCAATCCTGCTCTTTGCCTGTGACAACCTCCTGCAAAGTAGTTGGTATGGTGGCACTTTACCCATTACATCACTGCAGGTGTCAAATTGCTGACTTGGCCAGAATTTAGCAAATTTAATCTTTCTTTATTCCATGGTCATATAACAATAAAACCTTCAAGCGAGGCAGCAGCGCTGGAGACAATGGTGAGTAAAGCACAAGCATCAAGAAAAGAGCAGCAGAAACAGCCAGGAGATCTCAGGGAAATCTGGCATAAGCAAAAGAAGCACAAGGGTTTTATTCTCTGTTTCCAATGAATGGACACAATACTGGACATGTTTTCCAAAACCCAAGGAGTAACCCAAAGTGAATCTACTGCTGCTTCCAGCAACCAGACAGAGTTTAACAGACTGCAACACAGGGAGGATAGCCTCCTGTCTCTTGTGAAAGCCTGAGAAAATAAATGAACAAATGCAGAGAATAACATTATCTGCATTCTGATGGAAAAGTAATGTTCAGCCATGAGTGTGACATTCATAGATCTTCATAATAAAAGTTGGCCCATATTTTTAACACGACGGAGGAAGCCTTGTGTGAAAGTTCCACTTGCACAGTCAAAGGAGTTGCACAGGAAAAAGGAGTTTTTATATTCTTTTCACTATTAAAAACTTGATTTTATGGATTCTAATTTGAAGAGATTGGGTCCCTTCTATTTACAAAAGCAACTAAAGATAATACAGTTTAACAATAGTAGACCAGTCAGTTCTAGTCACGTTAGCAAAAACTTGAGCACAAGAAGAGGAAATGCTGGATTCCAGCAATTACCATTTCTGATTTATCATTTTTAATTAAATGTAAGAAAAGAGTAGCTTGGAAATTAAAGGAATAACAAAGAGAGGAGCTCTCTGCATCTATCTCCTCTAAAAAAAAAAAAGTACTGCTTCACTTTTTCATTTGATTAAAAAAAAATTAAGACTTTGTATTGAATATATACTGGAACAATATGGTATTATGAGAAATACTGCAAGCTTTCTAGAAGCATACAAAACCACACTGAACTCCTATGGCACTTAATTATCGGCTAATAAATGAAGAAACATAATATAATTATTTTAAATATTAATTTGTCATGCAAATATGTTTGAGTATATTGTAGATAATGAGAAACACAACATTTTACCTGCCTTCACATGTTGAATTCTAGTTTGTTTTCAACCTAAGGCACTCTTCTGTGTATTTTCAGTTTACTGACAGATCAGTCTTCCCAACATTACAGTCATGTGCATAAATGTGAGCATGCATACAGGCTTCTAGAGGACTAATCTGTCAGGAAATCTGTGCCCAGTCCTGCTCTCACTGAAGTGAAAGGGCCGTGGACAGGTGCATGCTAGAACACACACTGATGAACCCAGCAGTCTACCTCAGGGGATCCACCAGTCTCCCACCACTGCCAGTATTCAAAGGAAGAAGCAGGAACTCCTGTAGTGGAGAACTACAGAACATCTTATTCACTTCCTAACTCAGGCCACGTTAACAAAAATATTTGTTTACCAATCTTCATGTTATGTTAATATTTCAACATATGTTCAGCAACTTAAATTTGGATCTCAAAACTACTCTGAACCAGTATTTATGGGGGTTTCAAAAACTGCCATATATATACATATATACACACAGGCAGCTCAAAATGATTTTCACATGGATCTGACCACCAAGAACTTTGCAGCTTTTCTGAAAGTTTTAACTGCAAAAAAAAGAAACAGACACTGCAGTAGCTTCACATTCCTTTAATTCTCATTAAATGGCTATTATGTGTTTAGGAATGGTATTAAGGATCACTAGCTGTATTTCCCCTTTTCCCCTTCCATGATATTCCCATGTGTGTTTTTGGTTTGTTTGTTGTTGTGGACTGAGGGGTTGTGTTGCTGTAGATTGTTGGGTTGGGGGCAGGGGAGAGGGAAGGTGGTGTTTGGTTTTGATTTTTTGGGTTTGGTTTTGTTGTCTCTTACTTGTCCTCTCTCTAAATGGAGGGCCTGGATGTTCTGCTAATCTCCTCATGCAGTAGTGTTCTAGGAGTATAAAAAAACCTGTGTTATATCTCTGACATTAAGAGACAAAGGAGCCAGGAAACTGAGGATCATAACATAGTGCTCAGTCGTTTGTCACTGATGAAATGAAACAGCCCTGAGCCATAAAATTACTGCTTCAGCAAAAGGTTCAAAAGCAAGCACCTTTGAGCCTTATCACCAAAGACTGTGTGACAACTGCCTGTTTCAGTCATCCACTGGCATCAGTTGCTATTTTTATCTGCAAGTATATTCTATTATTTTTTCTTCTGTTCAAGAGCTTCCCCTCATGAAAACAATGCCACAAAAATGTCACATGGAGCTCACTGCAACACAAAAATTACTCAATGGTAAAAACTCCTATTTTTTCAGAAGAGTGGATAGTTCCTCCCACCTTTCCAAAAAAATTAATTGAAGAATTCAGGACTTTAAACATTAACATTCCTTAATAAATGACACATTAATCAGAAACACAAAGCCACACAACATGCATATAAAAGAAAGGTTAAGATGCAGGTGTATTTCACAGACAGGAGTACCAGTCATTAAATATGCACACATACATCATAACTCATTTATTATTTCAAGCTGTACAGGCAACATAGCACCAAAATGAAGAAAATTCCCCTAAAGAACAGTACACAAATAGTTGGTTTTGACTTTTGGAAATAAGTTCATGTGTTGTTTGTTTTCTGTTGTTCTCATTTCTATAAAATCCACTATCCCAGGTGTGCTTTATGACATTATTTGGGTAGTGACATATGCTATTAGTTATCTCTGAGAAGGCAGCCCTCATTTCCAAAGTTGAAAAAATAAGAAGAATAGCATATGCTAACATTAAGATTTCAGCCAGTGAGATATTAAAGACACATGCTGTATTGATAATGAGGTATTCTTACATCAGGCAGCAGCAGAAGTAGAGGTAAAAACCCTGAAGCTGGTTCTGAAAACCAAATTCACTGATTCTGAATTCCCTTTTAATATAAAAGATTATAAAAAGATATAAATACTTTTTACATATTAGAAAAAGAGAATGAAGGCACTTATACACAGCAAATTTTCTGCATTAAAATGAAAACACATAAATATTTCACTTATGCAAGTTTGGGCTGCTTCTGCTCTCGCAGAAGTCAGTGGGATGCCTGGCAGTAACAACACTGGAAGGGGACTGGGATCTCAGTTCTTAAAAAGAAAATTAAAGAGATTTCTTCCACTAGTGCAAAGAAAGAATGACGGAAAAGTGTTTTAAGCACTTCCAATACCTACTTCTGAACTGACTGGGCTAGAGATGAGGCCAGTATTCACGAAGGCCAAAGAGCTTGTCCAGGTAAAGCAACTGCTCAGAAATCCCCTTTCTTTTACTCACCCTCTACACATATTACATTTGTGCCATGCACATTAGAAGTAAAAGACAGCAGAATTTGTTATGGCAAGCTAGACTGCATGTGGAGAGTCTCATATTTAAGTTTCTGCTTAAGTTTTGATACTGGTATCTGACTAGCAGCTATAAAAATGTAAGGCACTCCTGTCCAGATACATGAACATTACCAAATACATCCATCAAAAATATAAATGGTGCTTTATCTGGTTCTTGCTGTTTTTATAGAGAAGGAAATTATCCTGATGAGGAGACAGAGTGCACCCTCAGTAAGTATGCAGACAACAGCAAGACTGGTGGGAGTGTTGACCTGCTTGAGAGCAGGGAGGCTCTGCAGAGGACAGAATGGACTGACAGACCAAGGTCAATCAGATGAGCTTCAACGAGGCTGAGTGCCAGGCCCTGAACACAACAATCCCATGCAACACTACAGGCTTGGGAAAGAGTGGCTGGAAAGATGCCCTGCAGAAAGGGACCTGTGGGTACTGATCAACAAGCAGCTTGAATATGAGCCAGCAGTGTGCCTAGCTGGCCAAGAACACCTGTGTAGTGGCATCCTGATTTGTATTACAAATAGCATGGCAAGCAGGACCAGGGAGGTGATTGTTCCTTTATACTCTGTGTTGGTGAGGCCATACCTTGAGTATTGTGTTCAGTTTTGGGAACTTCAATACAAGAAAGACATCAACCTGCTGAAGTGGGTCCAGAGGTCATTAGTCTTATTTCCCAGGTAGCTAGTGACAGAACAAGAGGGAATGGCTTCAAGCTGCATCAGAGGTGATTTAGGCTGGACATTAGGAAAAAAATGTAACCTAAAATGGTTGAGAGGCAGTGGGACAGGCTGCCCAGGGAGGTGGCTGAGTCACCATCCCTGGACACGTTTAAAAGCTATGTAGATGTGGTGCTGGGAATGCGTCCTAGCAGTGGAATTGGTAGAGTTAATGTTTGCACTTGTTTATCTTTTAGGTATTTTCCAATTTAAATAATTCTATGAAATAAAGGTATATGTAACATGCTTAATGCCTCCAGCCTCCAGAGAGCATCCAGTCTCTAACCATCCTCTATATTATATTGTACAACAGAAAGGGGTCAGATGGGCAGAGCTGTGATCTGCTGCCAAACTATCACAAAGCCACTTGTCCTAGGCTACAACATTCCTATGGCTAAAGCTTTTACTGATCTTTTATAACAGTTCTTCATAATGAATGTTTTTTAATTAACTGAGGTTTGTGTGTTGGCAGCATTCAAACTAGCTAAATGACTAAAATATGATAGCATATTTAATTTGTTAGTCTGCATTTATTTCCTGAATCTCCTACATCTGTACTTGAACACCACCACGTAATACAGAATACCCTTAGAGCTTTCAACCATATATAAAAGAGGCTACAAAGCCTGGTAACAGTTGCATTCTAACTTAGGTTTTGAAGGATTAAAATGGCTTTTAATGTTAATTGAGATACAAACCAACACGAAAATCTTTGCAAAACTAAGCTATACGTAACATTTACAACACAGTCCAATAATTTACAGATAACCTGCTGATGCATGACAAACTGCATCACTCAGGGAATGAAGACTCTGTGAATAATTTCCTATCTAAAAGGAAAAGAAACATTTCAGTTCAAACTGAATGCCTTGCTTGTCTTCTAAGCACCTTCTAAGCACTTACATACATTAATTGAGCATTAGCAAGTCACCACTAATTATGTGGCTACTGGCTGAATAGGATCCTCTGGTGCCTGTTAAACACAAACCCAAAACTCTCTTTTGCACAGTGGAAGAAAGAGATAACTGTGGTAATTTACTAATTCAAACTTTCAATGTAAAGGCCCTTTGCAATAAATTGGAATAGATTACATAAACACTAATAAATATTTAAAACTTAAATGAGACAATATTTTTTTAAAATGTTTCCATGTTACTTGAAGAAAAGCAAATTTTTCATATACATATATATATACACAAAACCCAAAAAAGTAGAACTGTTGTCCTAGCCCATCTCCCAGCAATGTTAATGAAGGTTTTTAATTGCCTTCAGTGGAACCAGAACTGGATCCAATCTCCTTTGCTATATATTCTCCTTAGAATTGAGCACAATAATAAATATTGTTGTCAAATTCACAGCTTGGGAAATATAATGTACTCTATATTGTTGAATTAGCTATGATTACTTCAGCATGTTAATAATGTGCTAATGGCAATTTTAAAAGATTAATGGCGATTACTGCAGGCATTTTTACAGATTAATAAGACAGTGACATGTAGACAATAACATATTACAGTTACATACATAATTATACATAGATAGCTTTAATTAGTCACTGCTTTAAAAACACAAATACAAACTTTTATACACAAATGTACATGTAACATGGATTAAAATGTTTGATGACAGAGTGTAATATACACGTGAGAGTTATACTTAGATATACTACTAGAAAAATGTTATGCACTGAAAAGCTTTTTCTTTACAAATATAATCATGTAGGTAATACTACAGTATAAATTACAGCATATACTTTGAAATTTAAACACAGATCAAACCATAACCTCTCAAAATAGGACAACCTACCAGGTACTGCTATTGGCTACGATGATTCCTGGTGATTTTCAAAATACTCCCTAAGATGTTTCAAAGAGCAGGACACTGTTCCCAGTGAAGTGAATGGCTGTTTCACATTGAATTCAGTGGCTGCAGAAACAACTGCTTAACAAAACTACAGACTATATTACACATGTATTATTATTTTTCTGTTCTCAAATGAAAATGTAATTTTTATAAGCCAAGGGGAAATGGAGTGACAGAAAGAACAAGAAAGCAAAGAGTATCAGTAAATGCTATCATACCGATTTCCACGGTCCCCGATGCCATGAAACATCACCAGGGCAAGAATGCATATTACACTGTGCCATATTAGGTGGCTTGTCTAGAATTTCACAGTTTTGATCACCCAGCATTTGGCCAGTAGGAAGCTGACAAATCACCAGTCTTGTCTTTATTCCATCTCCACAAGTTTGAGTACACTGGAAAAGAGAATTTAATATGCAATATTTTTGTTAGAAGCCATCACATACAAAAGGCATAGCCATGATCAGTACAGGTCATTTTTTACTATGCCTGTTTTCACATTCCCTGGACAGTCAATTCAAGAATAAAGACTTTCAGTCTAATTTCATACAATGAAAAAACACAATTCTCTCACATTTACCAAACTACATTTTTATGAAATGATTTTCTATAAAGTCTCAGAGAATCTTATTGTTATATACTATTAGTAATTACACTGTTAAGAAGCAACCATTTGTGAGAAGAAGTGTGTGTATGTCTCCCTCTTTGATAGGAGGCAATGATGATAATCCACGCTGAAATCAGTCTTCCCTGCCATAGAAGAGAAAACTCAAGCGCTGGGCACATTTTCTCACAGTTCAACTTACTGAAAATGTTAAATACATATAGAATGTATTTTCTGAGTTTCAGGTTTCCTGTAATTCTGCAATACTTGAAAAAAACCACCTAATTCTGATTCCTAATGAGCTACCTGATCAACATTGAGCATTATCAAATAGTCTGTAGCTTCTTGCTCTATTTCAGAGTATTCTAAATTAGACTAAATGTGCAGCATATGCATTAACTGGATCCTAAGTCTATAGCTACAGATAGAAAAAACCCTATGACACTCAAACTGGCCTTGAGAACTAAATGGATAGATCCAGACAAAATGAGGGAAAAGAAAAAGAAAAAAAAGGCATAAAGTTTCATCAAAACATTCAAACTCAGGCACACAATTTAGATGCATGATTCTTTCTCTATACTTTCAATTTCTAACTACAACACAGTAGATGCTGCTACTTGGAGTTATTCTAGTCAGTACCCAAGAAATTTGATGCAGTTTCCTTACAGCTTCTTGAGTTCATTTTTTCTCTTAGACTCACACTGAGGCTTTCCTGAATATAATTCGTCTTTCTGTTACTGAAAATAAATTTGTATGTCTCGAGTCAAGATGCTACTGCAACACTTGTATTTGTATATCCACAGCTCACACAACACTTACTTCTTTTGGATGTATATTTATAATACCCATATTTACACTACAGTTTAGGATGTGATCAAAGAAGAAAGCTTAGGTAAACTGGTTGAAATTTGTTCCTTTTAAGTAAGTTTTAAAAATAGCATTCAGCTCCATGCACACTGAAATAGTTACGCTGCTATTTCTAAGCTTACATGGTAAATAATACCCTTTGAAAATTAAATTATCTTACTTCTCCCCAGTTCCCATAGTTCCACCTTGGACAGGGTCCAGAATCACAGTGTCTTGAGTCTGGAGGTTTTGTTGCCTCATTGCAATAGCTAGCACTTCTTCCCTCCTCATCTTGACACACTACAACACGACGTTGAAATCCACCTGCACAAGTACTAGAGCACTACCAAAACAAGTAAACACATCTGTCACCATTGCATACTCAGAAAAATGTAAGATATGTCAGTTAAAACAACTTCAAGTTACTGTATTTTATTGTTAATTTCCAAACCTGAAATTTGCAAATAAAAATTACTACTGCATAGAATAATTTTAAGCTTAAAATCACAGAAAACTGACATTTTAAATTTCTTCTTTATAACAGTGTGTTTTAAAATAAATGTGCTTGTCTTTTAACCAAATCTGTACTGTAAGCAGATTGCTAGAAATGTTAACGTGTATGTGAGAGAACAAATTAATGTCTTTACAAAAAGATTTCTTACTGCTCCCCAAGGTCCAGTTCTCCACTGATATCCTCCCATGTTGTCCTGTGGACGGTGTATTGGAAAGTAACCAGTGTCTGGAAAATGGCTTGGATGGTCATCTGGTTTTGGAACACGGTGATAAACTACTGGACATGGAGGCATGTTACACTCCTGTTCATTGGCAGGTTGGCCTTCAGGATCACAGTAATTCTCGTTGATTTGTTGGTGATAGTTGACACAGACAACTTGCCTTGTTATTATTCCACTGTCACAGGTAACTGTGCACTGACCAAAAATTAACCCAACATTTGTGACAGAACACTGATAATTAATAACCAAAGACACTCATATTTACTTTTGACAATAAGAAATGTGCACTCAGCTTTTTCAAGAGATGCAACTTCAAGCACACTCACACAGAATATGAATTCCCAAATTCTAACAAGACACTTCGGCCAATGATCTAAACAGACACACTTTAAATAATTATAATTAATACTTACATAAATAATTATAATTAATACTTACAGGGGACCAGTTTCCAACTTGCCACTCTCCACATGGGCTAAAGCAGCTTGAAACTTCAGCTGGTCGTGGTAAATGAGCACAGAAAGATTCATCTGCTATTCCTCCATAAGCATCTCTACAACTCACATAACGAGCTCGATCACCCTTCCCACAGGATGCAGAACACTGCCAGAGAACAATCCAAGCTCATCACACTTCAGGAGACTAAGATCATGCAAGCATCTAAAATACTAAAGTAGCTTAGTATAAGCTTGTCTTTAGGTGTTCTTCATAATCAGAAACTGATCAATGTTTGAAAAACAAAACAAAACCAAACTTCTTTGCACACTCTCAATCATACGAAAGCCATTTTGTTCAGAATCCTAGCTCCCAGAATTCTGGGCTTTACCCTTCTTATTTTCCCCGGCTATATTTGAAGTACATAAAATTTCCTTTAAAATTCATCCCATGAAGATTTCAGACTGAAAAAAAATACTAATGAGGGCATTATGGAAGAATGCTTGAAGGAATGGAGGACTACTCTGCAATATGTAGCTACTATTACATTACATACTGGGGTCCATGAGCCGTATCTCCACTGGGTCGCCTTCCCCACGTGAACTAGAGGAAGAGATGTAGTCCATAATTTTGTCATGTCTGGGCAAGAAGGCAATTCACATTCCTGCAGGGATGGGAAAAAAGCTTTTTAAATACGCATTTTGGAAGAGCCAAACATAATGCAATTGGCTCCCACAAGGAAAGATGCTACCACTACACTAGGCTAGCAATAACTAACAAGTAAATACCATATGCTAACTTTTTCCTAGCGTTATTCAAAAGCTTTTCATTGAATTTTTTGTCTCAAACCAAGAGGCAACTTGCTGGAGACAAGAGGCAAAAGCATCACAGCGCCCTATTTCATTGCCACAGGCAGTACAGAAGAACTGAGCGAAGACAGCGGCTTTATACCTTCAGCTACAAAAGACATGAAATTCCCTAGTTTCAGTGAAGAGCCAAATAGGTACCACAATTCAAAATACAAAACATACTCCAATACAGTATTTTCACATCAAAGTGGAAAAAAATGTACTAGCAATTACTTTGCTTTTATAGTTTGAAATCTCTTTCAATACCAGCCAGCAGAGGGCCTGTAACTTGTGACTGGGTTTGTTCTAGACCATAGAATTCTCTTTTTCCCCCTCCTCTTCTTGAGACAAGGAGTACATCCTGAAGCAGTTAAGTGGTTACCAGTCTAGCTGGATATAAATGACATATATCAATCTGGTGCTCAGAGCAATACATTAATTCACAGCACCTCAGACACCAAATGCTTTTAGTTAAATTTGCTGACTGCATTAAAAACACTTCTTCTGAAATACGAGAGTTTTAAGTTAAGACAAGTGGCAAAGCAAGTAAATTGAGACAAGAAGAAAAGGTAAAGAGCTGTATTAGTATCATATCAAACCAGAATTCATGTCTATACAGTTTTGAAATTAGCATAATTCTAACAACTAAACCTTTCTTGAAGTGACTAAGTCATTCTTTTAAGACCTACAAGTAAGCAGAATTTTAGAGAATACCAAGCCAGTTAGGTGCATATTGTTAAGGATCACGACAAACAGTCTCCTTTTGGTAATCTGCACGTTGGAGCTTTCTCCCTCCCCCTCCTCTCCAAATAATCAAAGGCCTTTGGGCCGCTTCAATCATAGACTAAATTTTCAAATCTCCAAACTCTAAGTTAGTATTCTTTCATTTAATTCCCTGGTCCTAATCTGAAGTTCAGGGGAAAAAAAAAACAGTTTCAGTATTTTTTTTCTCACTTCATAGAATCACAGAATGTTACAGGTTGGAAGGGACCTTCAGAGATGACCCAGTCCAACCCCCCTGCCAAAAGCATGATCACCTAGAGTAGTCTGCAGAGGAATGCATCCAGGTAGGTTTTGAAAGTCTCCTGAGAAGGAGACTCCACAGCCTCTCTGGGCAGCCTGTTCCAGTGCTCTGTGACCCTCACTGTAAAGGAGTTTCTCCTTATGTTGAGGTGAAACCTTCTGTGTTGAAGTTTGCATCCATTGTTCCTTGCCTTATTACTGTGCACCACTGAAAAGGGACTGGCCCCCTCCACTTGACACTCACCCCTCAGATATGTATAGATATTGATCAGATCCCCTCTGTCTTGTCTTCTCCAGACTAACCAGTCCCAAGTCTCTCAGTCTCTCTTCACAGAGGAGATGCAAAAGTCCCCTAATCATCCTTGTGGCTGTCCATTGGACTCTCTCCAGCAGATCCCTGTCTCTCTTGAATTGGGGAACCCAAATTTGGACACAATACTCCAGGTGTGGTCTCACCAGGAGTTGAGCAGAATCTCCCTAGACCTCCTGGACACACTTTTCTTGAAGCACCCCAGGGTTCCACTGGCCCTCCTGGCCACAAAGGCAAACTTGTTTCCTGTAAGTTCTCACATGGAGTCAGCAGACAACAACTATTTAGAGACTTTTCACTTCAAAGTACAACCAACTGAAAGGAATTGGTTTTACTTACTTGGCTATCTCTAGGACGAGTAGCAGCATTACATTCCCTGTCATCATCCAGAATAACTCTGTAAGTTCCAGTAACACATTTGACTGCACGAATCTGGTATCCACGTCCACATGTTACGGAACACTGTTGAAGCCAATAATTTCACACACTTGAAACAGCACTGTTTATGAGCAGATTGAGTTTTTAATTGCATTTTCTATTTTAAATCGCTTTCTAGAATGAACAGACTAGCAGCAGGGCAGGTTTAAATTGATTATTAGGAAAAATGTCTTCACCAAAAGGGTTGTCAAGCTTTGGAATAGGCTGTCCAGGGAAGTGGTTGAGTCACTATCCCTGGAGGCATTTCAAAGACATAGATATAGTGCTGAGGGACAAGGGTTTGTGGTGGACTCAGCAGTGCTAGTTTACAGCTGTAGTCAATGATCTTAAAGGTCTTTTCTAATCTAATCAGTTCTATGATTCTATGACTACTGGGATGGTGTTAACTTTGTTCACAACAGATTGTATGGTTCTTAAACAGTGTTCATAACACTCCAATAACACACTCTGGCTATTCCTGAACAGTGCTTGTGCAGGATAAAAGTTTTCTTTTTTTCCCTCTTCCACCCACTGCAATGAGCATGCTAGAGATGGGCAGGAGATTGGAAGGGAACACAGCCAGGACAGCTGAACTGAACCGATCAAAGTGACAAGCCATGCTGTATGTCATGCTCAGCAATAAAAACTAGTGTAGAGGAAGTGGGGGTGGGAGGGAGTAAGGGGGGGCTTATAAATGAATCACTGGCTGCAGCTGGTAAATGTCTCCACCTTTACAACAGAGTTTGACAGAGGCACACTCAAAGAAGGGACCTAAAATTTTAGATGGATGAAAATATTATGACATAAATCCCATTCTATAAATGTTGTGATTCGAGCACAAACACTGGTAAGAACCCAGGTCATGAATAGCTTTTACCAGATGGTGCAGTGGAAAAACTGCAACGGAAAGATCTGCTCCAGTGACAAGGACTGGCAAACTGCATGTACAAGCTATTCCAGCAAGGCTAGACACAGTGATTTGTTTTGTTCAAATTAATTATGTCACGGAACCAAGTTAATTATTTGGAAATCCAGAACTTTGCAATCAAAAGATGGCTCAAAATTCAGCATTGTTAGACAACAATATGGTTATCTAACATGAAAAAACATTACGTGAGAAAAGTTCTATACAAAAGCAATGTAGAAGTTAAAAATATACTTAATTTCCACAGTATATGGAAAAATATACTTAAATTCCAGGTATATTTAGTCTGTATTTTACTAACAGATTACATGTAAAGAAATAAGTATCAGCTGCCATTCACTTCTGAATTCTCACTGACATCCAAGAAACACTAAATAATCAAACACTTCAGTTGGCTTGAGTAACCCCACTTTACAAAAGGTCCATGAAAATGACTACCTTATTGTTTTAATTCACTGTCATCTACTTGCTGACAAAAGCTTCTTTCATAAATTAACTCACTTTCCTCTGGTATTCTGAAGCGACTCTGGTATGCATTAGACGAGCAACATTACACAGAGGAATATATTTTTCAACAGCACTTCCACGTAAAGAGACAGCAAATCTTTTATCACAAAACAACGCAAAATACAAAGTCTTTTTCTTACCATTATTAACATATTCACAGAATCACAGAACTGCTTTGGTTAGAAAAGACCCTTAAGATCATCAAGTCAAACCATCAACCTAACAATATCATGGCCATTAAACCATGTTCCAAAATACCAAATGTATACATTTTTTAAGCACCTCAAGGAATGGAGACTCCACCACAAGAACCTATTCTAATACCTGACTACTCTTTCAGTAAATACATTTTTCCAAATATCCACTCTAAATCTCCCGTGGCACAACTTGACACCATTTCTCTTGTCCAATCACTTGATATTTCACTTGATACTAGGCAGAAGAGACCAACAGCTTCTCCCTTGTTCACTAAGTGGGTCACATTGTCATAGGAGATCAAGTTTGCCAAGCAGGACATGCCCTTCATGAACCTATGCTGACTGGGCCTGATTACCTGATTGCTCTGCACATGCTGCATAATACCACTCAAGATGATCTCCTCCATGACATTCATAGAATCATAGCATCCGTCAGGGTTGGAAGGGACCACAAGGACCATTTAGTTCCAATGCCCCTGCCATGGGCAGGGACACCCTACCCTAGATCAGGCTGGCCAGAGCCTCATCCACCTACAGGGATGGGGCCTCAACCACCTCCCTGGGCAATCCATTCCAGGCTCTCAACATTCTCATGCTGAACAACTTCCTCCTCACCTCGAGGTTGAGTCTCCTCACCTCCAGCTTTGCTCCATTCCCCCTAGTCCTGTCACTCCCTGATATCCTAAAAAGTCCCTCCCCAGCTTTTTTGTAGGTCCCCTTCAGATACTGAAAGACCACAAGAAGGCCACCTCAGAGCCTCCTCTTCTGCAGACCGAACAGCCCCAACTCTTTCAGTCTGTCCTCACAGCAGAGGTGCTCCTGCCCTCTGACCATCCCCGTGGCCCTTCTCTGGACACGCTCCAGCATGTCCACATCCTTCTTGTAATGGGGGCTCCAGAACTGAATGCAGTGAGGATGCATTCCCTGGCAGTGAGGTCAGACTGGCAGGTTTCTAGTTCCCTTGATTCCCTTTCTGACTCTTCTTGTAGATAGGTGTCGCATTTGACAGTCTCCAGTCAGCTGAGATCTCCCCACCTCACCAGGAAATTACTTCTATGATTTTATTTAAAGCTACTCATTATACATGCCAACACACATAGAAACATTTGGTCTTCCATCTGTCTCAATCACCTGAGTCGTCTGCCATCTACATTTTCATTATTCTGGAGATGTACTACATTCATATGTAAAAACACCTATGACACTTAGGCTCAGGGTCAATGACTACTTTAGACATTTAACCTATGCACCAGTGTTCCTAAATTACAGGTTAGATAGCCAGTAGCAGCTAACAAATACATGAATCAATTCAACTAAGATAACAACTTTTAAAGGTAATGGTTTGTGATCACTCATAGTCTGAACTAGAAAACAAGAATCCTTCCATACTCACAGATCCCCAGGGTCCTACTTCCCAAGAAGCACATTCACGAAGTTCACATAAGGTTATTGATTCTGGTCTGTCATTTGGATTACAGAAATTATCTCTCAGCTGCTCATCATTAAGTTGGCACCATACTTGACGATGCTTCATTCCTTTACCACACGTCACAGGACACTGTAAAATTAGTTACCGTTTTGTAAAGACATGAATCTGCACTGGTGGCTTCACTTTCTTTTAGTAATCTGTTGGACTGCAAAAATCATAAGTAACAAAAATACTCCATGAATGCAAGCAGTCCAACAAAACCAGTTCTTTCATGAACTCTTCATTTGCTGCAAACATCAAACTAAATGCTAATATAAAGGAATAACTATTTCTAAAGCTACAAAAATATGAGAACAGTATAATTTATATTCATTACAATAAAGAGTATTTGTTAAAAATAGGACTGCAGATATCACACATTTCACAGGAAGTCTGAATTTCCATTATTTTTTCATACTCATATAACCCTTACAATAAAATGGATATAGAATCATAGAATTATAGAATCATAGAATGGTTTAGGTTGGAAGGGACCTCANCTTCTCTTCTCCAGGCTGAAGAGCCCCAACTCTCTCAGCCTGTCCTCATAGCAGAGCTGCTGCAGCCCTCTGATCATCTTTGTGGCTCTCCTCTGGACCCGCTCCAGCAGTTCCATGTCCTTCTTGTGTTGGGGGCTGCAGAACTGCACACATATAAATCTGTTGTTCAGCTAGTTGCTTCTCATTGCTTTGTTAAAAAATAGACATATTTACTTTGAGTAGCTTTACTACCTTATTTTAATGTAACAAAATGAAATAAATTCCAGGTGTATGCTTCAGAAGTTCTAATGCCATTTGTATATGTGAAATGTGTATCATCCATTTATAATTTTTCTTATGTGCCTCCAAATAGCCAGGACAAAAAAGTCCACACACTTTTTTTGTATCAGTGACCAGGACTAAAGGCATTCCAAGTTTTACACAGTTCATTACCTCACTCCACTGACTAGTAGTCCAGCTTGGACACAAGAATTCATTGCAAGTCTGTGTTACAAGTCTTGGAAGTTCCTGGCATTCTCTATCAGGAAGGTGGCGACCCAAATTGTTCATACAAAAAGCCTCTCTGGTTCTGACGCCTCTTCCACAGCTCCTGGAACACTGAGGTGTATAGAAAAAAATATAAAACAGGAAACATCATGACAAAGTGAAGCTGAAATACTCTATTGGTCTTAAACATGAAAGACAATGATTCTTAGACAGGCTGCTAATGTTCACACGACATAAATTTGGCACTTTGTCTAGCAGTTCCAAGGTAAAACTCTTAAATGAAGACGAAAGCTGGAATTGTACTTACTTGTTTTATCCGACATACTCTCAGATCTAAATTTTTAAGATCACAAATACAATACAGACTTCTTTTACAGCTTGAGATTGTACATCAGCAGAGAAGATTTGGTAACCGCCAGATCTTCTCTGCTGACTTCCAAAACCAAGCTGCAAACAATTTAGCTAGAGCTCCTTACAGAAATAATGGCCCAGTTGCTGAAATACAAGGATTATCTCCTCTTAAAACCCTGTATTTGTCAAATACTATTTTCTTTTAGTTGGCTATACTAAAAAAAATGTATATGAAAATAAAAAAATTATATGAACACTAACCAAAACTATAACGGCTCAGTTAAAAGGTTTTGAATTTATACCTCTGACCATTCTGTGTAGTGCCAACTTGTTAACATACAGTCACCATGACAGGACTCTCTGGTCGGTGGCTTCTGCTGATCAGCACAGTACTTGTCATCCACTGGAGCACTTAGTCCTTTTGAAACAGAGTACTTCATGCAGCGGATCTCTATGGACCGATACCCTGGGCCACACTTTGATGTGCAGTCACTTTTGCCCACATGCTGCCACCTACAATGATAAAGTGTTATATAACGCTGTGTTTTAAAATGACCGTGGTGAATAAAGCACTCAAAGTACTCAGAGAATGCACCAGCAATTGTCATGTAAATAGACATTCAGTCTAGGGAACCAAACAAGCAGTACAATCCATCTCACAACTGGAGTTTTCAAAGATTTATAAAAGAATTTGACACATAGGCTCACAAAACTTAGTTTTAATTTTAAATGACCTTTTTTTATTAATCTCCTAAGTGACTCTGAAAAATGTAAACTCCAGTTCCAACTGTTCATCCCCTTGAACATTTCAGTGTGGGCTTCCTTGGAGTCTAAAAATACAAGTCTGCTTCATATTAGTTCCAGTTGTCGGCACAATTCTTGTAAAAAAATTTATTGCTCAGAAATTGAAGATTTTGCATCAGGATATATAGAACAGATTCAGAACCCTAACAAAGGACTTTTTGCTTTACCAAGAGATGTTAGATGAGAGTACTTAGGTTCGCAAGTGTAAACATATGAGCTCATACCAATACATCTGATGAAATGAAGGAGAGATGGGAGGGATGAGAGAGGCAGAGATGGGTGGAGGGACAGAGGATAAAGCAATCTGAAGTGCTCTGTTTCAATCTCTACCAACAAAAATATGTAAGACCACAAGTGACTCCATCAGTTAAGAAGCTATTTTTACCTTAATTCACATTCTGTATTACACTCCTCAAAGACATCTGGTACAGTGGGTATAAGCTCACACCTTTGATCGGACACTACCACGTGATTACTTTTCCGTATGCACGTCATTCTTCTTCTTCGAATACCTTGTAAAGAAACCAAAAAGGCCAAACAGAAGGCTAAAAAAATGATTCCATTAATCATTTAGAAATTTAACTTAGATTCCACATTAACACTAATCACTGTCTAATACTGCACAAACATGCTGCTATGTGCAGCTGACTACAAGTAAGAAATAGCCTCATCCCAGTCACCCATGCTATCTCCCAGCTGTGCTACAGTGATCTCACAAGGATATAAACGTGCAGAAAACTGCAGAAGTGCAAGTCCATTTACTCATCAGCCTAAATAATCCAAATGCATCCCATTTGTCCCTTACTAATAACCAGATTTTCAAACCACCAACTTAGAGATTGGGAAGCTTTTCTTTAAAGGAGAAAATCTGATCACAGGGTATCTACAAGATCTGAAGTGATGGGAGAAGTATCACAGTTAACAGAGATAACTCCTCTCTAGCACATGGCATGTCTACAGTCTGACTCAGAACCAGGAGAAATTCACCATCATGTATCTGCAGGCATTTCTAGCACCTGCTAATAGGAGTATCTATCACAGAGCTGTGTGTGTACACTTTATGTGTAATTTCATACATATTTTAGTTTTACACTGCAATGGTCTATAAACAGTTAAAAATTGTAAAATGTATCTTTAAACAGCTTCACTCCATGCAGTAGATAAGCAAAAAAGTAAAGATATGAAAGGTATTAGACAACTATATGACCATCCAGAACTAGGCTCATGAAACCCTAATAGATATTAGTAGACACACTTTCTAAGGATGAAAGACTACTTTCTAAGGATGGATTAGACTTGATGGAGCTTATTTTTTATAAACTACTCTGCAACTACAAAAGGAAGGAAAACAAATGTAGTTCTTAATATAAAATTGCATTTCATAAATACTGGAAATATGAAAATAAAATCAGAAGTCATTCCACCCTTAAAGGCCTAAAGGTTATTGAGAATGTCAAGTTTCTTCTGTATAAGTAGAGGTGAAAAATCTGAGTACTCAAGACTAGTCGTTTCTTAGAGAGCCACAAAGACGATCAGAGGGCTGCAGCAGCTCTGCTATGAGGACAGGCTGAGAGAGTTGGGGCTCTTCAGCCTGGAGAAGAGACCTTAGAGTGGCTTTCGAGGAGACCTTAGAGTGGCTTTCCAGTATCTGAAGGGAGCCTACAGGAAGGCTGGGGAGGGACTATTGACAAGGTCTAGTAATGTCAGGACGAGGGGGAATGGGTTTAAGCTGGAAGAGGGGAGATTTAGACTGGATGTTAGGAGGAAGTTCTTTACGGTGAGGGTGGTGAGACACTGGAACAGGTTGCCCAGGGAGGTTGTGGATGCTTCCTCCCTGGAGGCGTTTAAGGCCAGGCTGGATGAGGCCTTGAGCAAGCTGCTCTAGTGGGAGGTGTCCCTGCCTATGGCAGGGGGTTGGAACTGGATGATCCTTGAGGTCCCTTCCAACCTAAACCATTCTATGATTCATTCTACGATTTTATGTCATCAGATCATTGCTTCTGGTGACAAAATAACTCACACACTACCTTGACACGTCCTGCTGCAGTCTTGCCATGGTCCATAAGGATCCCACGTAAACAGATCCCTTTCATCTTCTATTGGGATACTGAATGAATAACGCACATCAGGGTTGTATAAATTCCCTACACATAAAACCTTGATTGAAATAAAATGATAGCTGGTTTTCAGTGAATCTGAGCATCAAGTTATTAATGTAATGATCATGTAGCAAATTTTCAAACTTATGAAAAAAGTAAACATGCACCTGTAAGGTTAGCTCTTCTTCGACTCTATCAGTGCTGTTAATTCGTTCTATCGTACTGTTTGAACCACTGTACTCAAAAATGGCTCCTTGTACATTGATTTCTCTTTTTGACATGCTTACAACAAAATTTCCATTCAAGATAAAATTCCCATGAATATCAGATAAAGCTATAAGTAAAATAAAATATTGGAAATGAAGAATCTATTTGATTAAAAGGCTCTATCAATATAAAAACTCGTAATAATGTTATCTGCTCATCAACACTTAGCTTTATTTCAGTCCATGTGTAATTCTTTAAAGTTGTATTAAATAGTTTCTAATGCATGAATTTCATTCTAACCATCAGTAACTTTCACCTGAGAAGCTGTCACAGATTTTCAGTGCATTAACAACATAACTTCAGTGGTATTTGTTCTGCTGGAGGTTGACTGCAGTCATGGCTCTTAAATTTGGTTGGATTCTGCTACTCTAGAAGCAGTAGAAGCAGAACTTACTAAGAATTACTGGTATTTCTGGTCTATTCTGCTACTCTAGAAGCGGTAGAAGCAGAATCTACTAAGAATTACTGGTATTTCTGGTCTATTCTGCTACTCTAGAAGCAGTAGAAGCAGAATCTACTAAGAATTATTGGTATTTCTGGTCTATTCTGCTACTCTAGAAGCAGTAGAAGCAGAACTTACTAAGAATTACTGGTATTTCTGGTCTATTCTGCTGCTCTAGAAGTGGTAGAAGGAGAACTTACTAAGAATTACTGGTATTTCTGGTCTATTCTGCTACTCTAGAAGCGGTAGAAGCAGAATCTACTAGGAATTAATGGTATTTCTGGTCTATTCTCAGCCCACGTCCTTGTACTTGCTTAAACTACTTTTACTGGAGTGGCTTTTAAAAGTAAATTTTAATGAAAAAATAAAGGAAATTACGAAGCATTTATAATAGCAATTTAATATAATGTTCAGTTTAGAATAATAAAGAAGAAGAATGAGTTAAAAGATAGATTTTAAAATACATTTTTAGTAAAGGCATGCTATTCAGGCATTACATTCGAAATGGTAGCTAGTGATAGCTGAGGGCAGGGCTGCTTCTGTGTCCTGCAGGATGCATGTGAACAAGGCAAGAAGTGGCATGGAAAATGAAAACTCTGAAGTATGTTGAGTAGGATGCTAATGGAAGAAGAAACAGAAGGAAAATATGGACCAGTATTCTCTTAGAAACTTCAGACATAATGTAAGTACTGTGAAACAGAACAACAAAGGGTTTTGGTGCAATGTGCTTGTGAATTCTTCTTTCCTCTCACACATTTGCAATGTGCAATCTTTATATTTAGTTAAGACTGAAAGAGAAATGGGAGACAACTGCTAAGCTTGCTGAAGGTCAGATTGCTCCATTTCTAAACAAAGTGTATGCTTAAAATCACAAATACCTGCCTTATTCTTGAATTCACTAGTGGAGTTCTAATTAATATTTCCATAACAAAGTAAAACCTTGAGAAAATGATGCAAGATGCTGTAATTCCTGTTTTCTGACAAATGAACACACATGTCTAAGAATTAGAAACCAAACATCTGACTCATTTTTCTGAATACTACTATATCTACAGAGAGATTCAGACAAATGATGACACACTGTAGATATTTACTCTGAAGACTTTATCAGACTTCTGATAACATCTAAAGTGGACCTCTGGCAGAGCACAGGTACTGTCCACCAATGTTACATGCAGGAGGCTTTTACCAAGGTAGTTGTCATCTTCTGGTTTCCCTGAGTAGCTGTGCTGCTGAACATCAATATTTGTTGCTCCTTTGGGAATATTTATTACAACATTGTAACCTGCAATGCAATTAATCATAAATTAATTACACGCAAAACCAGTCAGATATTAGTAATATGAGCATACAGACATGGCTTTTTTCACAAAACCCTACAGTGCACTAGTGACAACCACTGCTAAATACCCTCATGTTTCAGAAGGAAAATGCAGACATCTTCATGCATATACAATTTCTTTGTTGATTTTTGCCTTTTTAAGCAGTTACGCTGGACTTCTACTTTCACAGCTCACTGAATTATTTCTGTGTTCAAAAGTGTGAATTCATTTCTTTACCAGTAACATGAGTTCAGCCTACTCAGAAAAATCTCTAGACAGCAGCACTACTCTAGAAAGCAGCCAAGCATGTCAAGTGGGACTCAGAAGACATTGTGGCTCTCAGCGTTTAACCACAAAAAAATTACACAAGTCTGCAGAAGTCACTTAATGTGAAACACTCTTCACTCTCTTGTTTATACAAGTGGGTTAACTTTTCATTAACTCACAATAGTTTTGCATGACAATGCCCCAAAGAATAAGTCCTTAATACTCAAATATTGCAGTGTTGCAGGCTGTACACATTGGCAGATACATCAGAAACCAGCCATACTTGATCCAGGTTCTATTTATAATGTTAGCCTTATATTCACAATGCTATTTAGAATGCTCCTGTGCTAGTTTGAAGCTAGCTAGAATGTTTTGGTGAGAAAGGAAAACAATGGTGATGTCTACTTCCCTCATAGGCTTGCTGTATAAAATATGTCAAAACATAGATAAGGGAGTCTCTCACTGGGGCTGCTGGCTGAGCTGCATCCTACTCTCTAACCTCACTCTCCACTTCTTTGGCTGATCCACTTTGCTTCCTAACCCCCCTGGCTAAACCTCCATTCTTCTTTGGGTCTGGGGTAAGGTTGAGAGGGGTAGGGGTAAGGTGAAGGGGTGGTTGGGAGCCCCTCCTGGGGACTCAGGTTTCTGGGAGGGGAGTTGTGTTTCTGTATTACCTTTTTACCTTGCATAGTTCTGTATAGATCTGTATATACTGTAAATATCTGCTTGTATATTGTGCTAGCTGTAAATATAAGCTTCATTCATATTTCCAGAGCCAGCTGAGTCTCGTCTGGGTAATTTCCAAAAGTGGGGGGGGAACACCCAAACCACTACAGCTCCCTTCAAAATACAAATGCTTCACAAATAGGTCATTGTTTGCTTCAGTATCTCAGATTACTATCATGGTAGCTTCGTCACAAAGTAACAAAGTAATGTGCACCAAGGCCTATTTTTCAGAACTGTCATTCTGCACATAAGAATAGGTTAAAAAAAACACAAAACAAAATAAAGCACAACACAACTGTTTCTCAGACGCTAAATCACAAATTCAAAAAGGATACTGATGTCTAAGCTAATCTGACTAGGGCAAACATCAGAAACAAATAATAACCACAAGCATGCAATCTGAAGCATTATATAATCTTTGCTAAACATTCCACTTGTTTAAGAGGTTTTGCTGCGATTTAGTTGACTTGCCTCTGTGTGTAAAAATTTAAATGGCAATACCTTTTTCAATTTCACAATCCATTAACTTCCCAGTGCTTTTACTCTATTAAAAACTATGCCATGCATTCAAATGAACGTTTAACCTAAGCACACGTCCAGCACATTTACCAGCTGGGGGCAGCACTGCGATTGCAAACTGCTCGCTGAACTCTCCAGATAAACATACAACGTTTGGTCAATCCTCCAACACAGTGGGAAGAAAACTGAAACACAGCGAGAACCCTCCTCTCACACACTGAAAACCTTATGGTAAGAGAAGGACAGAAGAAAAAATACGGAAGGCAACTATATGCAGAACTGCATTGCACGTTGTCAGGGATACACAGGAGAAGAGAACATTGAGACCGGCCTTTTCCCAGGTTATCCTCAGATGCAATCATTAACAGGCAACATAATAATTATGTGTACATAATTAGAATATCCCTTCCAAGGCTTGGAGCTAAGCAAATTAGTATTTCATTGTAATGAATTTCTAATGATCATTTCACTACTGTTTAAATGCTTGATGGCAGTATTGTAAGTGTATGAACACAAACGTGCCACAAGCATCTATTATTATTGTCTAATTCCGAATTCTGCTTTAGTGAAGTGACTTGTGACAGTATGGAGGGTGACCAGGTGAAGGCAAAAGAAAAAGATTAAGTGTACAGACACTGTCATACTTAGCCTGTGATCCTATACAGAACTTTTTTGAAAAAGAACATTTCCTCTAACAGTTTCCAGTCATTAGCCTAGGGATGTTACAGGTCTCCCTCAGACATTGAAGTTTTAGTGATCAGCTCAGCTACAACCTCTTGTTTGCATTGCTGCATTCCAACTAGAGCTCATAATCCCAAATGCTTAGCATGATATCCAGTAGTATAACTGTCATCTCTCATGTGCTATAGCTCCAAGAATTCAAATTTAATTTCCAACATTCAATTTAGCATAAAAACAAAATAATAAACATAATCCTCCTCCCAAACCATGGTGGGTTTTGTTTTTCCCCTCTCCAACTTAGCCTATGACTTCTAAAAGCAGCAAATAAGTCTGTGACAATGCAAAGCTGAAAAACAGCAGAGAATGACAGTTTCAGCTATATTTGTATAAATGGCAGTTTCCTGTAACGGTGACTTGTATCAAGTGTATTTGTGATCAGAATATGTGCTGCCTAAAAGCAAAAAAATCGTAGAATCATCCAGGTTGGAAAAGACCTCCAAGATCATCCAGTCCAACCTAGCACCCAGCCCTAGCCAATCAACTAGACCATGGCACTAAGTGCCTCATCCAGTCTTTTCTTGAACACCTCCAAAGACGATGACTCCACCACCTCTCTGAGCAGCCCATTCCAATGGCAAATCACTCTCTGTGGCAAGAACTTCCTCCTAACATCCAGCCTATAGCAAGAGCATTGACAGCCCTTTATTCAGAATTTAAGAGTTATCAAAATAACACATTCTTTTTCTTTGCTCTGTCAATCACATGGTTGGAAATCCGGTCTCCAGTAGCCAATCGTGTCTTCTTCCAACTTCTCAGGACAGACACAAGAGAAGTGGGAAGGGTAGCTGTATCCCACCTTAAAAAATTTCCTACTTTTTGCTTAGTGCAAGTCCTCCACCAGCTTAAACCATAACAAAACAAAATCCAGCACAGCTTCCTCTTTAACCACCAATTCCTTTGCTCTATGAAGGTTCTATTTGGCAGCTCTCCAAGTATAGTTTTCACTTCATGTAGTGTCTCAATCAGTGAAGAGGCATTAAGGATCTATGCTTTAACTACTTAACTGCTCTGCCACACTTACACTGTAGTCTCTCTATACTTCCCAGAAAGGACTATATATAGAAGAATTATCAGTAGCTTAATAAGAGAAACTAAATCAAAGAAACAGGAATTACCAGGGTTATTCACAGAATCATAGGCTGGAAAAGGCCTTTAGGATCAGGAGTCCAGCCATTAACCTAGCACATCCAAGTGCACCACTAAATCATGCCATTAAGCACCACATCTACTTGTCATTTAAATACTTCAAGGTAGGGTGATTCAACCACTTTCTTGAACACTCTGTTTCTCATTCTGAAGTTTCCCATGCACTACATATCAATGAAGAGGAAAGAACATAAACGTTGCTCAACATTTACGTTCTTTCCTCTTCAGGAAAGGGCAGGTTCACATTTCACAGGCTTTTTCACTGTAAGAAAAAAGGAATCTCATTAGGTGCTCACAGCACAAACCTTTTGCTATCTATACATGACCAAAAAGAAACATTAAGTCCTTCAAGCTGCATAGGTTCAGATAGCTACACCAGAAAAGCACAAAGCAGGAAGCATTCTTCCTTTTAAAGTACTTGTACCCTCATCATATCTTTTACTTCTGTCTTTTGTTTTGACCTTAGAGCAGACTAATTTTTTTCTTCCCATTGAATGGGTTAGTCTGTCACAGTGTTTGCCTCTGCATCCTTGATAGGGCACACAACCAAAAATTAGTGATATTTTTTCTTGACAAAGGCCCTGAAGAACGCACACTAAAATCCCACTCCCACAAATGCAAAACAATTTCTAATCCATAATGAAATGTGCATTAAGACTTAAAAAAAAATAAATAAAAGAAACCAAACCCAAACAAACATACCATAATGAGCACTGTTGAAAGTACCTGCAAGAGTCTTACATGAAGAGTTATCACCACCACAGATTCCACATTTGTCTCTCCTTGCCTTGGAATTCAAAACGTGATCACAGCCTGCTTGCTACAAAAACATACAACAGCAATGTGCCACTCAGCTCAACAGGAAATAATGAGAACAAACAATGTAATCTTCCCACTCCCCAGATATATTCTTATTCACAGTATATATCTGGAACTCCTTGACAATTCATGAAAAGCCTTTTATCATTTTGGATACTGTGATATAAGGGCAAAATGTAACAGTACTGTTGTACTAAGAATGTACGATCTAAATACACTTAGTATGTCAAGAATTGCGTAAGAATACATGATGGTATGTGAAGGTTCTGCACTTAAAAATCAGTGTGGTGTATAAATTTTAAGTTATTTGCATTAAAATATCTTGGAATCCCAAAAGCAGTATGTATATGTGCATAGTCATCAATTCTTTTAAAAAATCTGTCATTACTGCAAAAGAAACAAAGGAACATACACAGACTATGATGGTAAAACTAGCATAAGCATGTATTTTTACTTAAACTCTCTTTTTAAAAAGAATCATGATAAACAGGACAATTCTCTGGCATTTCCTCCTTCCTTTTATAGGAGGAAATGTTATATATTCAACACTATAAAAATGTTATGTAATGTTACATATTCAACACTATAAAAAAGGCTACACTTTCTCCTCATCCTGAATTTTCACTGTTTTCTTGCAAGCAGTAAAACAATCTGGGCTTGACAAAAAATGTCTTGAGCACTTTGCTTCTGCTAGCAAAATTTTGTGGCACTTCTGTAATTGTTATTAACAAAGAATGCTGAACTGATCCTTCTCAAGGATTAGTTCCACCTAGTCTTGAAATAAATGCATTACTTACAGCAAAAATATGATGGCAATAAACATACAGCATGCTTCTTTCCTCTCTTTCTGTCCATTATGGATCAGTTTATCTCTTCTCACTTGGAGAATATTAACTCTCTCACATATAAGGCTTAATAAGCAAAGACTGTGAGTCTCATTCAACTGTGTGTTCTTCAATTAATTGCCTCAATTTCCAGATCTTTAATTTAGTAGGGATTAAAATTAATGTAAGTAAATTCAAAACATCTTGCTTTACAGATTTTCAGTAATGGTTACTTGGATTAATATTTAATGTTTACCATCTGATTAAATTGATTTTAATAATTAATAAGTTTAGATTTAAATACCCTGCACAAGCCTTGAACACAAAGGTCATAGGTTTCTGGTCCACAGGGAGTACCATCAGCAACTCTGTCCTTCAGCTGATAGTAGGAAGTTGTTCCAGAAACTCGGCAAAAAAGTTTACAGCGATCTTTCATAGAAACTGGAAAGAAAATCCAACAGGTTTCTTGTCTATTTTAAAACTTCGATTAAAGTAACATTTTTATTTCATGAACTGCAAAATAATTTCTAATTACTTACTACCACTGTATTTTGGAAGCCAGCGAACACCAGAGGTAAGACCATTGATATTAAAGTGCTTGCCATCAAACTCAGAGCACTGCTGCTCCCGGAAGTCTTTTTTGCCATTTGGACATGAATCAGTGTTGCACGATCGAAATTTCATCCTGCGGCCAACACAGTACTTTCCTCCATTTCTTGGTCTAAAAAAGAGATAAATGTAAAATACACTCAGTTTCTAAAATCTCTGCCATGAAAAGCTGCTTGAGTCACTGACTTGAATGAGAAAAATCTTAAACAGCATTCTGCCACCTGTTACTTCCATGCACATGCTCTCATCTTCTACTGTATTGTGCATGCATTCATACCCAAGTGAATAAAAAGCCCACGTAAAACACTACTGCTGAGGCATGTAGCAATTAAGCTACTGATCTTTAGCAATGTCTATTACATTTTCATTTCTCTTACAGTCATAATTATTTTGTGGGGGGAGGAAAGCAGTATTAAATTTAATGATTTTACCAATTTAACTGAAATTACTATCCTGTTTTTACAGAAGCATCACCTCCTTCAGTAATCTGAAATTACTATTTTATAGAGTGGCAAATTAAAAAGACAGACTCAGGAGCTGGCACTTCTCCCTGTAATCTAGTATCAGTTTCAGTTTAGGTATCAAAAGAACTAAAAAGCGAAAATTGTGGAAAACACTCCATTTACTGTAAGGTCCAAAATACATTCCCTAAGTGTTATAAACCCTGGTATACAATAACTCAGGATTACTTAGTTCTTGGGCAGGAAAAAAAAAAGAGAATAAATCAACAGCATGTTGATACTATCAGTTACTACAGATGGAAAGAGAAATATCTAATGGAAATGTAGTCTACAGCCTCTTGTCAGAGAAAATAAAATAACTTGGGGTTGTTTGATTTATCCCACTGGCATCAAGACTTTCTAGAAAACTCTGAAACTACCAAGGCTGCAGCTATGGCTCTGCTTCTGAAGCAGTTAGGGTAGAGTTCTCATGGATTTTTTATTACAGCGAATGAAACCCACACTGAACAATTCAGCCAATGGAAGTTTCTCATTAAAGGTAAGCTGTAAACAGCTGTGCTCTAACAGTGTTCCTTGTGGGCGTTGCTGCTGCTTAAGAAATGTTATATTATGAAAATGCCTAAAATCAAAGCAAATCAAGTGTTTCATTGAAAAGATTACCAGACAATACATATATTTCTTTCTGCACTTTTAATTCCAAAGAAAGCATTTCAATATATAAACAAATCATCACCAATGACAATAAACCAAAGAAACAAGAGCTTGCCAAAATAAGTCTCTATAAATACTTATGGATATGAATTACATAGCTGTGAGAGAAGAGAGTAATCTAAATGTTCTTTGCATACTAGAATCTGTATACTTGACTTACCTCTCTTTCCAAACATGGCTGAAGCAACCATTTTTTTATTTGGTGCTTCAAACTAATTTGCACAACTCACAGTATTTTCATCTTTGCTTTGAACCAATACAGTATTTTCATTAGGCACTAATGTAAAACACAATAGAAAACATACTCTGGTCTATTGCACAGCCTGGTGGTACTCTTGATTCCACCTCCACAAGTTCTGGAACATGAGCTATAAGGTCCCCATGGTCCCCATTCTCCTTCTACAGGACGGATCTCCATTTCTCTGCTGACACAAATTCCATGGCGGCAGTGCTGCACAGTTGACAAACAAAATGTGCAAGTCAAGCAAAAGGTTACTGTGTATTTCAGGCACAGAAAGAACAAAACCTAAGAGCTCACTGCTTTTAATCTGAGTCTGGACATTTTCTAAACTGTTAAAATTCCTTTAAAATATCTTACCCAGTAGTCATATTTTCAGAAATGTTGTCTAGAGTTCTTTGATCTCTATGAAAGCCACTGGATGCCGAACATACCTTCAGGTCTTGTAAGTTTATTTAAATGCCTATATAAGAATCTCAAAATCCTGATCTTGAATTCCTGGTATGTTTTAATGCCCAAACTTCCAAACTAGATTGATAGACATCCCTGATGTATGAGATTCTGAATTTGGAAATTCATGATAGTAGGAAAAAATTAAAAAGGCATGATAGTGAACAGCCAAGAATTTCAGGATGTTCTGAAGACCCTCAGAGGCAAATACCCAGTGGTATCATTTCAGAAAAGCAGACAAGTAGTTAAGACCTTGTTTACGCTAAAGCAAGATAACACCACAGATTTATGACTACAAGCCAGTGCATAGCACAGCATGAAAAGGTTGTAGTGGACTGAATTCTCATCCGTTGAATTTGGACTATCACACTATAAATTAAGATGTTCTAATTAATTATAATTAAATTGGAATATTACACTATAAATTAAGATGCTCTAATTAATTATAATTAAATTGGAATATTACACTATAAATTAAGATGCTCTAATTAATTATAATTAAATTGGAATATTACACTATAAATTAAGATGCTCTCTATGTGTGTGCACCATGACACATACAAAACAATTCTCTTTCAAAGTGTGAGCAGGCTAATAGATTGCATATGATATGAGGCTATTCCATCAAGAAGTGTTGACACCTGGGGAAAGCTGTCTGCTCATTCACTCAAGAGTCTCTGGTATTATAAGATTTATATCTTCTTATATTTTGAGGGAAGGAAAGATACAAGGACTGTTAAGCAGTCCATAGAGCAAGATCCCCTAATTAGGCACATGGCCTGAAGGAAAACTAAAGACTAATGAGAAAATACATATTAAATGTGTTAAATCTAAGCTTAAAAAAGTTACTAAAATTAGAAATGCCTTCGATGGCTTTTTTATGTATCCATTACAGCAATAATGCTGCAAATGCCAAATGCAAATTTAATTTGCTTGCCAGCAAATATTAATTGCAGTTACAAGTTGCCATGTCTTATTCCCATGAACATCAATAGAAATTTGCTGACTGAACTTGAAAGGAGCTGTCCTTTAGACAAGAACAGATGACAATTTGTCAGATTAACTGCTGTTCTTTCTTACATCTTTCATAGGTAATGACTGTAATTAGCTCTTCACTTCCTAGAGAAAAATGGCTTCACCGCAGTAATTGTATAAAATAGATTTTTGTACTCTTATATAAAAGAAGTTCTCTAATGTCAGCAAATTGAAGTCTACTGCACTGAAGTTTACACTTGAAGTTAACATAAAAGATGAAGTTCCTCTCTGATCAATGACTGAAAAATGGCTTAAACACTGCAACATCAATTGCATATATAGCATTTCACCAGGCAAAGCCTCCAGTACAATCTTCAATTAACTTTTTCTAATCTTGTAAACTAGAAAGAACCATTTGAGGCAGTTTACTCACTAAACTGTTATCCATTAAGACAGCATTTTCAAATTCCTCACTACTATTGCCTCATTAAATAAAAAAAACAACTGTAAAGATTGGAAGTTATTGGAAGAAATTTAGTAATAATTGAGTCAAGTGTAGCAACCCTATTACACATAGAACTCATCTTTGAATGCATAGAACTATCATAAAAATGTTACTATTGCTTCTACAGCCCTTCAAATCTCAGTACTGTTGAAAATGAGATAAACGTAATAAAGGAGTTATAATTAAGATTGTCATTGTATGAGCATGTAAAAAAAATCTAAAATACTTCTTCTCACAATCTCCTTACAAGTAAGAAAATACTTTTGTTTGCTGCTGGTGAAATAAAACACAGAAAAGCCAAGATCCCAAGCACCTAGTTTCTGTTCACTTTCCAAATGACATAGAAGTTCAAAACTAAACCCCTCAAATCTTCACTGATTAACTCTGGATTAAATTACCTTTCACCACTATTTCTGTTTCTATCAAGCTTCTGCAAATGTCCCGACTATGTCTACTAATTAGATATTCATAACCTGTATGGACAGCCAAGGAATTTTGTGTATCATTTGAGGATACAGATAGAATAGAATCAATCAGGTTGGAAGATACCTCCAAGATCATCCAGTCCAACCTATCACCCAGCCCTGTCCAGTCAACTAGACCATGGCACTAAGTGCCTCATCCAGTCTTTCCCTGAACACCCCCAGGGACGGTGACTCCACCACCTCCCTGGGCAGCCCATTCCAAGGGCAAATCACTCTCTCTGTGAAGAACTTCTTCCTAACATCCAGCCTATACTTCCCTCAGCACAACTTGAGGCTGTGTCCCCTTGTCCTGTTGCTGGTTGCCTGGGAGAAGAGACCAACCCCCACCTGGCTACAACCACCCTTCAGGTAGTTGTAGACAGCAATGAGGTCTGCCGTGAGCCTCCTCTTCTCCAGGCTAAACAATCCCAGCTCCCTCAGCCTCTCCAAGATCTGTATTCAAAAACAACCTGCCAGATCATTCTCATCACTTCAACACTCTTCAGCAAATAAACCAATGAGCAGGGTATAGAAAATCCAGTTCCCATGTTGTTTTCTTTTATGCATCAAAGCATTCAATCCATACCTCATACAGCTAGGCAATCTTATACATTAGTGTATAAGTGAGGAGAGAGCTCCTGGATTTCATCAGGAATCATAGAATCATAGAATGGTTTAGGTTGGAAGGGACCTCAAGGATCATCCAGCTCCAACCCCCTGCCATAGGCAGGGACACCTCCCACTAGAGCAGGTTGCTCAAGGCCTCATCCAGCCTGGCTTTAAACGCCTCCAGGGAGGAAGCATCCACAGCCTCCCTGGGCAACCCTCACTGTAAAGAACTTCCTCCTAACATCCAGTCGGAATCTCCCCTCCTCCAGCTTAAACCCATTCCCCCTCGTCCTAACATTACTAGACCTTGTAAATAGTCCCTCCCCAGCTTTCCTGTAGGCTCCCTTCAGATACTGGAAGGCCACTATAAGGTCTCCTCGAAGCCTTCTCTTCTCCAGGCTGAAGAGCCCCAACTCTCTCAGCCTGTCCTCATAGCAGAGGTGCTCCAGCCCTCTGATCATCTTCGAGGCTTTCCTCTGGACCCGCTCCAGCAGTTCCATATCCTTCTTGTGTTGGGGGCTCCAGAACTGCACACAGTACTCCAGGTGGGGTCTGACGAGAGCAAAGTAAAGGGGGAGAATCACCTCCCTTGCCCTGCTGGCCACACTTCTCTTGATGCAGTCCAGCACACGGTTGGCTGTCTGGGCTGCATCTGCACACTGCCGGCTCATGTTGAGCTTTTCATCAACCCAGACCCCCAGGTCCTTTTCCTCAGGGCTGCTCTCCAGCCATTCATCACCCAGCCTGTATCTGTGCCTGGGATTGCACCAACCCAGGTGCAGGACCTTACACTTGGCCTTGTTAAACGTCATGAGGAAAAATAATTATGTTACAATAGGCAAGACAGTGTATGAATGCAAGGTATTTGTGGGCAAGGCACTCACTAGAGAACATGAAGAGGCAGTGATAAAAAACTTTCATGTTTTCTCTGCAACAATGCACAACTATCTGCTGAAACCATGATTCTAATCCAAAACTCCTCTTCCCAAAAAAAGTGCACTCTTACATCTAAGTCACTCATACTTAATCAGTTCTGGGTCAGCCTTAATGAAAACTGGAGGAAACATCTTTGGGTTGTTTTCTTTCCAGGAAATTTCAGCTTTGGAGTACTACTGATGAGGAAAAAAAAATTCCAACTTATTATAAATGATACAGACTTGCAAAACTTTCTCCTGAGGTATCCCATCTAATTTTGACTGGCATCTGTAAATTTGTGCAATTACTCTGAACAGACAACCTATGGTATTTGTGGCACAACATTACAGGACTAAGAGAAACTGCAGGTGATGTAAGGTAGATACTGGTCACACAATCTGTGTGCTACATGCACAGTGAGCACTGAGTCTTCTTATCTGCATCAACAGTTCTGCCACGTGTTAAGTACTGAGAGACAAAGGAAGGCTTACCATTCCGACACCACAAATAGTTCCGTCAGCCAAAGGCATGTGCTGAGTACGACAACCTTTGTGAACACCCTCTGTACTTGTGCACCATAAGCGTTTGCATTGTTTCTAAAAAGAAACAAGATAGCTTTTATTGGACCTGTAGAATCATTTTAGATAGTAGTTGGGACACTTGTATTGTTTTCTCATACTATGTGGCCTTAATGTTTGCTATTAGTATTTTGCAGATAAAACATCACAAAACCAAAGCAGATTTTCCTTAAAACCAGGCAGGAATGTGCTGTATTTGAAACTGATCTCATTAGAAGTGATAGATAACTTCATTTCCTAAATCAGAAGAAAATATAATTAAAAACAATTTGGACCATTGCAGTTGACTCTGTGCAGTTTGTGGGGAAAAAAAAGACATGAAGTGAAATTTGTCTTAAAAATACACTGGCTGGAAAATTAAGAAGAAAATCTCATTTTTAAATTGTTAGAAGTCTCTTAATGGACAAATATCCTTCAGGGATCACAAAATTTACAAAGCAGTATTCTCATGTCTGTCATCTCCCTTTACTTTTCTGTAACGTTCTCATAAAGCCTGACTCCTCCTAAACCACATTTTACCTTACCAAAAACTCCACTTTCAGTCCAAACCCGATCTTAAACAGCTCCAGTAAGCCATGAAATAACTAGTAGATGTATTTGATGAGTTGGTCCAAAATCTAACTCTACAGAATATCTTGACAGTAATAAAATAAGTCATATTATATCTTTATTTTACATTCCTCTGGCCACAAATTTCAAAATACAACTTAGGCTTCACTATGAATTGAAGTTTTCCTTGCAGATCCCACATAATTTTCATTAAGTATACAAAACACACACTCTTAACAGGCACAAAAACATTTTTTCACTCTTTGTCCATGTAAAGAGAATCTGTATTTTTGATCAAGTGTTTAAAAGAAATATTTGAATTAATCTATTTAATTATAAGTTTTGAAAAAGCACTAAAAGCAGCAGATAAAATCCTGTCAAGGTAAGATAGGAGCTGTAATATTAAACTATTCATAGAAAGCAGTTGAAATAATTTCCTTTCAGTAGCTGCAGAAAGCCTTAGTTTATACAGCTTTAGATCTTTCAAAGGAATTACAATCACATTCACAGATGTGCAAATCAACTGAATGCAGCCTACTTTTCAATTCTCTGTATTTCTAGCATGTAGCACTGCAATGCTCTCCACTGAACTTTTCTCACTTTGAGAACCTGAACTTTGATGTATTTCAGGATGAAATTCTTCCAAAATAGTTAAGTCTTTAGATTTTATTTCTACACTTATCTGTTAGTATTGTTTTGCTATAGATAGAGCATGACTTCTGTGTTGTTCACTCACCAGATATGGACATACTTGTGACCCAAGACCAAACATAAGTTCACACTGTTTGTTGACATCATATATTGATCCAGGCAGCTGAGAGGAGAGATCATATATTCTCCCACTAGGTTTGTCTAGGAGGCATTCACCATAACCAGTACTGTTGTAAAAACAGGAAAAGCATGAACACATTGTTCTTAGCTCATTGGAAGCCTACTCACACAGCCCTTATGCATGCATATCTCAGTGTAACTGTGGGTTTGCCTGCCTAACTGTCTATATAATGACTTTAATTACAATACAAAAAAACCCAAACAACCACAGGTCATTTGGTTTGCCTTTATTGTATTTTCAATTATATCCACCAAACAAAGCTGAAGATTTTTGGTTTCTGGCTGTCATTTCCCATTTTCAAACTCTTACAAGGAAAAAAGATGGTATTGCTAAATGATGCCAACCACTTATCTTTTAAATAAAAACTTCCACAAATAAAATGTGTCTATTTGGACCCACTAAAACCATACTAAAGATATTTTTCAATAGCCGATGCCATTACATATGGCAGAATCACAACCCCATGCAACTTTACAGGCATGGGGAAGAGCTGCTTGAAAGCTGCCCAGCAGAGAAAGACCTGGGGGTGTTGATCAACAGCCAGGTGAACATGATCAAGCAGTGTCCCAGGGCAGTCAAGAAGGTCAGCAATATCCTGGGTCTGTATCACGAACAGCGTGACTAGCAGAACCAAGGAAGTGATTGCTCCCCTGTACTTAGCACTGTTGAGGCCACATCTCAAATCCTGTGTTCAGTTTTTTGGCCCCTCACTCAAAGGAAGACACCGAAGTGGTGAAGTAGGTCCGGAGAAGGACAAAGCAAAGGAAGACACTGAAGTGGTGAAGTAGGTCCAGAGAAGGACAAAGCTGGTGAAGAATCTGGAGAACAGATATTAATGAGGAGTCTCTGAGGGAACTGTGATTATTTAAGTCTAGGGAAAAGAAGGCTGAAGGGAGATCTTATCACTCTCTGTAACTACTTGAATACAGGTTGTAGTGAGTTGGGTGTTGGTCTCTCCTCCCTAGCAGCAAGTGACAGGACAAGAAGAAACGGCCTCTAGATGCACCAGGAGAGGTTTAAACTGGCTATCAGAAGAAACTTCTCCAAGAAAGGGTTATCAAATACTGGAATAGGCTGCCCAGAGGTGACTGAAACTCTATCCCCAGAGATATTTAAAAGATGCAGAGATGTGGTGCTAAGGGACACGGTTTAACATCAGACTTGGTGGAGTTAACAGCTGAACTCAATTATCTTAAGGGCCTTTCCAACCATTAACAGTTCTGTGAGATTCTATATTAAAAAAACAACAACAACAAACAGATCTTCTTAGCTTTACACATTGAGTGTAACTTCAAAGGAGTCATGAATATTCCAAGAAGTTAAATCCATGGTATTATTTTGGAGGATAAGGCCCTGGAAGCAAGTGGTTAAACCCCCAAAACAACATAAAAATGGTATTTAAGAAATCTTTAAAATAATTCTCAGAAAGACATGAAATTGGGAAAAAATAACATTATATCAATACTTACTCAAGAAATTCAGTGATGTATTTCTGACTGCATTTTGACCAGGTCCAGGGACTTGTATGGTAATTTAAAGTTGGCGCCATCACATGGTATTGATGCTTAATTCCAGATTCTTTACATTTAAAGCTGTCATCATGAGGCACATTAAATCTAAAAAGCAAAACAGACAAACTCCAAAACAAATTCAGTAATCGACTGATTTTTTTTTGTGTTGTAGCAGCAAATGCTTGAGTTTTGAATTTGAAAATGCCTTAAAGTGGCTCACTTAACAGGGGTGACATTATGGCAATAGGGATCTTAAAAACACCTTATGATATTCACTCATCTAAGACACTACTAATTATATAATGCTGGGCACAGGAAGAATTTTGCAACTAGGTATTTCTTTAGCTCTTCAGGAAAAAAAATGGGGGTTTTGGGAGTATGGCACTTGAAATGAAGAACCCATCTCCTCAACTGAATTTAAAGGCTGTCATTGCACTGTTTGTAACGTTGTACCTCAACATTCACATTGTACCTCTCACTATTCAGTAACAAAAACGGACTACAGAGCACATCAATATCATATTTATGCAACCAACGCATCACCTTACTTCATGTCTCAAATGGCATGTTTTAGATGAACTCCCAGGCACATGAAAATCAGCAAACTAGCTACTGAGCTGTGTAACATCATTGTTACCTACACTGTGGCATGCCTCATGGAGCTAGAGTATGGCACCTTTCTGCCATCATTGATGAGGTATGCTTCATAAAATAAAATGCTGTCATGCATGCTTTTCTGGGTAATGTATTTCTCTCTGTGTTACTCTACTGTATGCTGAAAGGATCAAACACAAGGAACAATATTTCTGCGTTAGAGTAACAATTGTCTTTTCTTAAACGTAAATTTCTATCAGGGCTAAAGTACACTGGAGAATTAGTGGATGAGGCAAGGGCCACGGACATTGTCTAGTTGGACTTTAGTAAAGCCTTTGACACTGTCTACCACAGTATTCTCCTTCAGAAACTCAATGCACAAAGCTTAGATAAGTGCATTCTGCACTGGATGAAAAAATCACTGGATAAAAAAAAGCAGGATGTGCCTTCTTAGAACTCTAGAGCCCACCACTGGAAACTGGTCATATTCAAAAGAAAATAAACCTGCTGAGAAATTGGTACTTACACATGTCCAAGCTCATGTGCTATAGTAAAAGCAGCACTCAGTCCATTTTCTTCACTTATAGAACAGCTGCGTAGAGGGTCACACATTGTACCTAGTTCTGCTAAACCTGCAAAATGAAATCCTTATATAAAAGCTTAACAGAATTAATTTTCATGAGAAGGAATCAATATGAATAAATGTTATGGCACTCAAGTAGAAAATTATTCCTCAACTACATAGCAAATTTACACAAAATGAACAAACTACCTAACACCAAAGTATGTGCCAGGGCAGCAAAGCATTAAGAAGTAGACTTCTTTTGCCTGAAAGTTAAATTTTGCATCTATTTTGTGCTTTATTCCTACTTGATTTTTCTCCCTCTTACAAAATTCTCACGGATTTTCAGTTATAAAATCATACTGACTAAAAAAGAAGAACTCACCAAGAGTATCACACTTCTCTCTAGCTCTGCAGATATCTTCCCTTGAAGGAAAAGATTTATTTAAAATTATTACAGCAAATAAAATAGTATTTTTTAAGAATTTTACTGTCAATATATTAATTACAACTACTGCAATTTTAACTCTCATTTTTTAATCTTAAGGTCCATTCAAAGACTTTGCATTCCAGTAAAAGAAGTATTCTAAATTACCAGATTATTGCTTACTATCTAGCTTTCAAAGGATAAAAATTCAAATATTATGGTATTTCTCTACAATACAGAAGGCAGATGAAGCATGAAATGCTGCTGTAAAATGTGCAGATTGCACATACCTTGTATGTAGTGGAACAAAATAACAATGTAAAATTCAGTGCAAATATCAGTTTGAAGTGTTGGAACACTATGGGGGGAAGGGAGCAGTAATGAAAAAGAAGAGCAAAAGAAAGAAAATACTCCAGTAAATGAACATCAGAATCTTATTGAGGCTATCAGTGTACAGAAAGAATATATGCTAATATTTAAATGTTTTCTATTTGTAAGGTTTTGGTAGTGCTAATTGTGCCTGTGCCATCACAGCATCCTTCAGGTGATTCCATTACGTACAACACTCCATCCCTATCACATATATGTACAAAAGCTAAGGATTTAATTTCCTTGTAGCAATTTCAGGTCTAAGCAATTTCTATCATCTATAACAAAAGTTCAATCAGATGGTTAGCTACCAACACAGTACCATCAGAGTAATTGCTCATTCCCCATGATGGGATTGGTAAGTGCAAGGTAGACTTTATTCACTTCAGTTATCTATGAAGTATCAGTGGAATGACTGAAAACTGATGTTGTATATAAGAAACTGAAGCATTTGTCTCACCTAGCTGAGCAATTGTAGCTATTTCAGATACTGTACCTAGTGATAAGAACCGCAGTATCATGATGAGAAGGGTGAGCATCATCCAAAGTGTTTTGCGTTTGCTGCCATAAGCAAAAATTACGAAGAGTGGTAGCTGCATTAAACGTGATAGTTGGTCCTTCCTAAGCAAGAAATGGCCAAACCCAAAAATACTGAATAAATAAGGGGTTTAATATTCATGCACATGCATTTATTACTTTGTCATTTGTGCCACTAATCTACAGAATGATGACTGTGCATGGAAAGAAACTCATCAGGACTCTACACTGGTGTTCACTCACACATATGTGTTTGTAGGATCAGATCTTAATTTAGCTAAAAGTCATGAGAACCCGTTATTTTCATCAATGTAAGTAAGCTTGTACTATGTCTTTAATATTTTTAAGCAAATTGGTGACAGGACATGATGAATAAACACAAAACCATGCTTTTGGAACGCATATACTCCTAACAATCTTAAAATATCAGATCTGTTAGGGATCAAAACCTTCCATAAAAGCTGTTACCTCTCTGTTGTGTTTCCATGCATATAACCCCATCTTTGGCAGCTATGCCACAAGCTTTCACATAGTATCTGATTTATGCCTACTTAGGTCAAGAGAGATGACAGCAGAGAGGCAGGGTAATATAGGTATTAAATCAAGGCTCTGCAATTAACCTCCCATTTGATATTTAGTCTGCTATTTTAAAACAAAATGTTATAGTCTAAAATATTTTGCATTTAAAACTAAAAAAGATTAAACTTTGTAATTACCATGCAAATTCATGTGTTTTGTTTGTTCTACTAGAAGGAAAGCTTTTAAATACTTTTTTCCTACCTGTTCATTGTGAATTATAATTAATTTTACAATAACTATATTTATAAGATTTCCAATACTTGAATCTTTATAGATTGCTGCAACCTAAAGAGAAAAAAAAATCAGATGATTAGAACATCAAACTCACCTAACAAGTTGCATCTTTTTGGCTTATATATATATTTGGCTTATATATATATTTATATATATATATATAAATGCCATTAAGTAAAAAAGCATACTTGTTATGCACTGTAAAAGCTGTAGCCTATTGATAAAATATCAAAGCAAGAACAACAGCAGTGTTACTGTGACTGGGTTATGCAGATGATGTGTAGAATCATTATTTAAAGTATTAAAAGAGTTTTAGAAAGCAAGTTTTTGCCCTCACTTCTAATAGAAGCTGGACTGAGTTGTAAACCTGCACTGAAAATATACACAACACATACAAATCACACAGTATCACAGTATCACCAAGGTTGGAAGAGATCTCACAGATCATCAAGTCCAACCCTTTACCACAGAGCTCAAGGCTAGACCATGGCACCAAGTGCCACGTCCAACCTTGCCTTGAACAGCTCCAGGGACGGCGACTCCACCACCTCCCTGGGCAGCCCATTCCAGTGGCCAATGACTCTCTCAGTGAAGAACTTTCCCCTCACCTCAAGCCTAAATTTCCCCTGGCGTAGCTTGAGGCTGTGTCCTCTTGTTCTGGCGCTGGCCGCCTGAGAGAAGAGAGCAACCTCCTCCTGGCTGCAACCACCCCTCAGGTAGTTGTAGACAGCAATAAGGTCTCCCCTGAGCCTCCTCTTCTCCAGGCTAAACAATCCCAGCTCCCTCAGCCTCTCCTCGTAGGGCTTGTGCTCGAGGCCTCTCACCAGCCTCATTGTTTCTTTCCTCATTCATCTTATTTACATACCCAGCAGGCATTTTGTAAGATTATATAATCTTGCAGCCAGACAATAAAAAACATGAGTCAATTACACAAAGTAAACCACTCTGAAAGTTATTCCTAATAGTTTATTTATTCTCAGTAACAGCTTCAGACATCCCATCCATATGGATTCTACAATTTTGCTTGAAGCAGTCGTTGAGTGACAGCCTTATCTAATCAAGAGCCCCCACCAAACACTGGAGTACTGTCTTTCTTCCCTTAAGGCTTATGCTAAGACAGCGAGACTATGCAAGTGACAGGATCAAGGAACTGGCCTAGCTGTGAAACAGTTTATTCTTTTTTAATTTAAGGGTTTTTTTCCACCATGTTATATTGAGTGACACAATCTCATTCCTGGTGCAGCCCTTTTGACACAAGTGCTGACAGAGAGAATGATGTAGAAGAACAGATTTCATTCAAAAGTAATCTAAACTTGAACTTGCTCAAGTTGCTTGTGAACCCACAGCCTTCCTGCATTAGGAATCCTATGTAGCTGAGCTTAAGTAATTCTGCTAAAAATTAGAGCAGATAGAGCACTGGATCCTGGACCCATGCTATCCCTTTCTCTGCCCTAGGGAAAGCCCAATGTGGAGCACTGTCCTTCATTCCACCTTGAGTATTTGGTTCAGTTTTGGGCATCTCAAAACAAGAAAGATATGGAGGTGCTAAAGTGCAAAAGAGGGCAAAGAAGTTGGTCAAGGGCCTGGAAAATAAATCTGATGAAGAGTGACTGAAGGAGCTGGGGCTGTTTAGTTTGAAAAAGAGGCTGAGAGGACACCTCATTGCTGTCTACAGCTACCCAAAAGGACATTGTGGAGAGGCTGCTGCTGGCCTCTTCTCAGAGGTAATTAGTGATAGAACAAGAGGGAATGGCCTCAAGTTGCGAATGGGTAGGTTTAGACTGGATACTAGGAAAAAAAATTCACAGCAAGAGTGGTCAGGCATTGGAATGGGCTGCCCAGGGAGGTGGTAGAGTCACCAATCCTGCATGTGTTCAAAAGTCGTTTGGATGTGGTGCTTGGGGATACAGTTTAGGGTGAACCTTGTAGAGTAGGGCTGTCAGTTGAACTTGATGATTCTGAGGGTCTTTTCCAATCTGAATGTTTCTGTGATTCTGTGATATACAAGCTGGAAAATGGGATTCAATAAGGGCAGGGCTGGAGCCTAAGTTTTGGAACCCATGTGGAGAACACATTTCAGAGCAGCACAACTATCTTTTGCTTCCTTTCATATGGAACCCATTCTTGGTTACTAACCAGCAAGTGTCAGTCATTCTGAGGTGGGAATAAGGAGCATCTCCAGAGCACTCACTGGAGAGTTTAACTAGGCATAGATGGATTCTGAATACCTTTGTCAAAGTAGAGGTACTTGTAAAGGTTCAAGCACCACTTAGGCAGAAGGGGTTATCTGAATTTGAATGGATTAAGTTGCCATTTTGCTACTATCCAAACTAGTAACACAAGCTACAAAGTTCATAATATGTTCTTATAGCTTGAGATCCATTTTGATAAACCTGGAAAGGATATTTCTGAATACTTAACTCTCCCCATGAGAGATATGTTTCTGAATGGATTGTTGTCTTAGAACACTATTACAACTAACAGTAAACAGGCCATCTACATTTCTTCAACAGTCAATGGAGAAGCAGACAGGGTAGACCACGGAGCCAATATGAAGATATATGCAGGTATAAGCATTTTTATACAAGACAGTAAGATATGTTATTTCATTTCTTTATCCCTTTACTAAGGTGGGAGACAAGATGTCTAATTGTCAAATGAATGAGGCTAAACTCAACTACTTAAAGTTCTATTTCTTTTTGGTGAACAAGAGATAGAAGATGGTTTGTATCGCATTCCAAAGTAATTTCAGAGAGCAATTAGAAATTAGCTCTGCAATTATCTTTGGCTTACAATGTGAAGATGTTCATCTCAAATATTGACTCTCTACCACTTCGGCTAATATTAGAGCCACTTAAAACAGACTTTCTTACAGTGTAAAGCTATACAAGAAGATTACACACATGTAGCATTAACAGAAAGAACTGTGATGGAACAGGTGACAAAGCCAGACTGTTTCACATATAGGTGATAATGCTGAAACAAGTACTGCTATAGAAATATACAGTAAACAGAATCCTAGGATGAGCTGGGTTTCAAGGGAGCCTTAAAAAACGTCTAGCCCACACATCCCCCTCCCTCCAGACACAGGAACTAAATCAGGTTGCTCAAAGCCTCAGTCAACCTCATCTTCAACTCCTCAACAGATGGAGCACATCTACAGCTTCTCTGGCAACTTATTCTGGTGTACTACCACCCTCTTAACATTGATGTTTTCCTTATACCCTATCTAAATCTACCCCCAGTTTAAAACTGTTCTGGGATGCAAGCACACATTGTCAGTTCATGTCCAGCTTTGTACAGTAGCTCCAAAACCTTCTCTGCAAGGCTGCTCTCTATCTAACTCCCAGTCTCTATCAATACTGGGAGCGGCCATGGCCTAGCTGCAAGGCCTTTCACTTGGCCCTGTTGAACTTTTTGAGGTTCACCTGGACCTGCTTCAAGTATGTCAAGGTTGCTCTGAGCAGCATTCTTTCCTTCAAGTGAATCAACTGAACCACCCAGCTTGGTGTCATCTGCAAACGTGCAGAGGGTGCATTCAATCCCACTGTCTGTGTCACTGATTAAGATGTTAAATAGCAGTGGTCACAGTACAGATCCTCAACAAAAACCACTTGTTACTCATTTCCACTTGGGCACTGAGTCACTGACTGTCACATTTTGGGTACTGCCATCCAGCCAATTCCTTAACCATTTAACAGTTTACCCATCAAATCTATATAGATTTATCTTTCCAATTTAGCATTCAGAATGCTGCAGGCAACCACACAAAAGGCCTTACAGAAATCCAGGTAGATGACATCCATAGCTCTTGTCTACTGATGCAATCACTCAATCATAGAGGGCTACTAGATCAGAAATAACTTTCTACTAATATATCAATCAGTCTAGTCAATGTCTTGCTTTGGAACAGAAAGCTCTGAAATTCAAACAGCTGCACTTCACTGGCTGTCAAGTAGAGCTTGCAGGTCATCTGAGGTAGTGACACTTGACATCATAGACAGAAGTCATTATAGAACTTGTCCAGTTCTACAAAGGTATGTATCAGACAGAATAACTAAAGAGACTGAGAACTGAATGAGAAGGTTCAAGTAGGTTCAGTTAATACCAAACACCACCACAAGTGCCTAAACTGTGACAATCAACCTTCAATGCAACATTACCCCTCAATTTCTTAAAAGACCTCCTGTACCATAGTAAGTGAGAGAAAGACTCATTTCTCATCCTGGGCAATTAGTATGATCTAGTCAAGGTGTCCAAACTACTTATGTGTGGAGAACAGCTGAGGCCTGAAATAATACCACTTCAGTGCACAGGCCAGCAGCTCTTGCCAGAATCTGAAGCATAATTTCTCTCATATTGCTAAAAGGAAAAGTAACACTGCTCTCAGCAATCCTGCACTCGAGTTAAGTACGGATCCTTTGTCTCATGGGCACTTTCATCACGTCCAAACACTTAGTTATTACCACTGCTTTAGAAAGATCAAAGAGCAAAACTTGGTGCTAATAATAAGATCCCCTACCAGAGAGGCAAGGTATATTCTGCATACTGCCTGAACACATGTGGAGAGAAAAATCCCAAGAGCTGAAAACCATAAACCAAACTTGAAGGTTTATCTAGGGAATCATACAGACTAAAATCATCAACACAGACTTGAAATGATAGATCAGTGCAGGGAAGTATCAAAGATCTGGAATACGACATTCTTATTTTTAGCGAAAAACCTAAAGATGTAAGTACTCCCTGCTCCAGTGTTCAAAGCATATCTCTTTCAATGCTCTTATGGAAAGCACTCATGAAAAAGAATGATGAAATGGCACAGGAATTTCACAGAACACACCATTTCTTTACAGTTTCCAGATATACTTGCTTTACAGCAATCTAAAATCCAGGCTTCACAGATGTAAGAGTTAACAGCCAGGACAAAGGGAAATCAGTTTCAGGAGACTTTTCAGACTCTTAAAGCCAGCATCCACACCACATAACAGACTGCACAGCAACAAAGAAAGGTAAAAAGTACACACACAAATGAAGTTAGTTACACTGCAGTGGAAGGATCACAGCTTTCATTTTTATGACATTCTCAAAGATTAAGCCAGATCTTGTCATCACCAAAGTGGTGCCTGCCAGGCGACTGGAAGCAACTTGGTCACAACAAAGCTCAGATTCTCTTGACATCTCTGTTGTAACTGTCCATTACACTGGGGCTATGGATTGTGGCAAAATGGCCTACTTAGAAAAGGGGTTAGTAAACACACAAGTATATCTAGAGACTGAAATATAAGTAAATGATATCCAAATTGAATTGGAGATTGTCAGATCTTTTTGCCTAGATGTTGTATTCTAAGATCTCTTTTTTCCTTCCTTTTGTTTGTGACACATAACTATGGTATCAGGAAAATATAAACATTCATATTATCTTGAAAGAGATTAACTGTATCACTTCTTAGCTCACATGTCTTTTGCAGGTTCTAGCAATCTCTTATTTATCACTGTAGAGATGAAAGTATGTAAGATATCCAGGATCTGGGAGATTTCTCCTTCACCTCTTACACTGTCATTCTGATTCTGTCATGTACTTTGAAGGGCCCCAGAATTGTCTGAAGTCATGAGATAAAGAAATCATCACAGCCTGTATTGCTTCAATGAGAGAATGAGAAAGAGCTGTGTGATTTCTGCTGCTGTTACTCCTATTCCTTATTTACCATCCATATTTCTGTACAAACCTGTACTTTACCAGTGGAAACTGGTAAATGCCAGCAGAGATTTCTCAAGCAAACTTGCACATGTGTACCTGCACAAGTCAAAGAAACCATTTAGGGTTTTCTCCTATGAATTCTAAGTCATCTCCTATCCCCTCATTCAAATCTTCTTCAACCTACCATCCTCTAAGGTTATCAAATAGAGGCTTCAAATGACTCCTCTACTGGAGGGGGGGAGAAAAATAAAACAGTACATCTATTTTAAAGGCTGAGTCACTCTGCCAAGAATGCCTAGACTCTGTTTTATCTCTACCTTGAAATGGTTGTAAAAATATGCCTTTAATATTGCAATAACTCAGTAAATTGTGACTTAGTCGCCATCTTTACAGTCTTTTGATAACAAAGACACCAAATCTATAATCAGATGCTACCATGAATGCATCAGATGTCAAAGCACCCCTCCTCTCAATATCTGAAAGAAATTACTTGAGAAGATCATTTCAGAAGGCAAAACTACACCCAGGCTTCTCTAACCATTAGAATCTACTTAGATAAAGAGATACAAGTGTAGCTTGGCAAAGCATCTCCAACTTACTATATGTGAGTCACAGGTAGCTTAAAGAAAGGCCTTTGTTGTAATTAAACAGTAGAGAGACCTTACAGTAGGGACAGACCTTGAACATGTACTAATAAGGAAAAAGTCAAACAGATAACTACTGGTCTAATCATTAAATACCTAATTATCAACCACCATCACTCACATAATAATAGTAGTAAATAAAAGTAACAGCAGTGAGGTGTAAAGATGGGTAAATATCCAGTATCTGAAGGGGGCCCACAGGAGGGCTGAGGGGGAACCATTTATAAGGTCTTGTAATGACAGGATGAGAGGCAACAGGTTTAAACTGGTGGACGGGAGATTTAGACTGGATGTTAGGAAGAAGTTCTCTACAGTGAGGATGGTGAAACACTGGAACAGTTTGCCCAGGGAGGTTGTGGATGCTCCTTCCCTGGAGTTGTTCAAGGCTAGGTTAGATGAGGCCTTGAGTGACCTGTTCTAGTGAGAGGTGTCCCTGCCTATGGAACTAGATGATGTTTGAGAATCCTTTCCAACCAAAACCATTCTATGATTCTATTCTATGATTGTATGCCTGTCTGCATACTGCAAAATTTCATAGAATCATTAAGGCTGGAAAGCATCTCTAAGATCATCAAGTCCAACCACCACCCTGGCACTGCCAAGTCCACTACTAAGCCATGACACTAAACACCATGTGTACACATCTTTTAAATAACGCAGGGATGGTGATTCTGCCAGTTGCCTAGGCAGCCTGTTCCAATGCTTGACAACAACTTCTGGTGAAGAAATTTTTCCCAATAGACAATCTAAACCTCTCCTGGTGCAACCTATAACTTGTTACTTGAAGAAAAGACCACCACCCACCTCACTACAACCTCTTTTCAGGGATTAGAGAGCAATAAGCTCTCTTTTCAGCCTCCTTTTCTCCAAGCTAAACATCCCCAGACCTTTCAGCCACTCCTCAAAGGACCTTTTTCTCTAGACCCTTCGCCAGCTTTGTTGCCCATCTGTGGACACACTCCAGCACCTTTGCAGTAGCATCTGTATCAGACACAGTATTTGAGCTGTGTCATCATCATTGTCAAGTACAGGGTGATGATCACTTTCCTAATCCTCCTGGCCGCACTATTTCTAATACAAGCCACTGGCATTCACCAGCTGTGCATTCTGTTGGCTCTAATACCTCTGCATTAGCTGACAAGATGAGATGCGAGATATGAGGTATTATGACATTAAATATAAGGTGTTGTGGAGTTGGAATACAAGGACAGTCAATTAAAAAAAAAATGTACCCATATATTTATCTGTCTCCATGTGTCAAGATAAGCAACAAGTTTAGTTCAGAGCATTTTGCAGGAACGCCACTTTAAAACTCTCTTCCAGCCATGCGCATTTTCATTGTAATCCAGTACACATAATCCTTTGGTTTTATATATAGAGAAGAACAAATTTGGTAAGCTGAAGAGCATATGCAAGAAATAAATGCCTGCACTAGCTCTCTAGCTTTCATTGAATGAGAGATAAAAAGCACTGAACGTTCCTGCAGCATTAGCAGTAACAGACTGATAGGTGTGAAAAAAAGGGTAAAATACAAGCTCAGTACTCTAAGTGGTAGATGCAAGAAGCAATATACACACCATTGCTTTGAAATTTAAAATATTTATTGTTTTTCAGATGCTAGTCCTGCAAATGAAATGATTAATGCACAAACTCACAAGCCTACCACCTATTTTAAAAATGACTGTGTGTGGCAGAATCTATATGTCAAATACTCTGTTATGAAAAGAGGAACTGTTAACAGCTGTATGGTAGTAACTGCAAAGAAAGGATAACAACATTCTTTAAATTCATTCCATATATATTAGGACAAAATCATTTGGCTGTTTTTCATATGATGGGGCAGCACACTGGTGCATGGGATCTTTTGACATTGAAAATATTTCGGTCAGTGATGATGATTAGCTGTCAGAAGAACAAAAAAAATGTACAAACAAGACTGCAACTAGAAATCTGTCAGGCTGTTAAGATCTGTTGCTCATAGCCTTGTATTTTACATCTTGTCAAATTACAGTATCCACAAAACATTACTGGAACAGTAACTATTTCAAAGTACTATGTTGGCAGCATGACTTTCACAGATCTGAAAGATGACACAAAGAACAAAACAATGGCGAGTCAAAGCCATTTATGTGCAGTCTGACTTAGGAATATGTCTTGATGAAGATTTTTAAAATAGCAGCCTTTAATGATGTTATAATGATACCATTTTACCATTATATAATGCAAGTTTATGGTTCCACAGTCTCATAGCCAAATTCAGTGATATAAATTGGTGCTGTCTCAATCCTCCCCTTGAATGCAAGGCTACCCTCCACCCATGATCCAACTCTAGCACTCACACAAGGCAGTCAGCCAAGTTCATGATCCGAGCTGGCCAACATAGCCCTATCACAGGTGGGTTTACTTGTCAAATGTGGAGAATAAATTCTAAGAGGAGCAACTGAAGGAGCTGGGATTAGATTGAAAAAGAGGAGGCTGAGGGGACAACTCATCAGTGTCTACAACTACCTGAAACAATGTTGTGGAGAGGCTGCTGATGTTCTCTTCTCACAGGTATTTGGTGATACAACAAGAGAGAATGGCTTCAAGTTGCAACTGGGTAGATTTACACTGGATATCAGGAAAAAAAAAAAAAATTCATGGCAAGAGTGGTCAGGCATTGGAATGGGCTGCCCAGGGAGGTGGTTGAGTCACCAACCCTGGATGTGTTTAAAAGTCATTTGTATGTGGTGCTTGAGGATGTGGTTTAAGGATGAACCTTGTAGAGTAGGTATATTGGTTGGACTTAGTGATCCTGAGGATTTTTTCCACACTGATTGTCTCTGTGATGTTCAGAAAGGCAGGACTGTACAGTTCCTGTAAGCAGGCTAAGAACAGAACAAGGAGTTTACTGCCAAACTACATTACACTTCTTAAAAATATGTCAGTAATCAGGTATCTGACTGAGAAAATGAGGACAGTGCCCAAAAATGTATCATGGAACCAGATCTGATCAGGTTTTGGTGCATTTACAGTAGACTCCACTGCCTTAATCAATTATTCTAGTTGCTAAGATCCAGCCTTTGTGTTAGGAACTTTGAACTGTCACAATATAATGCGCTTAAGATGGAGTCCTCCAGATACTAAACCTATCAAGGCAGCACCTACTGCCTGTTTGGAGAAACAGTAAAAACCATTAAGCAACCTACATTATTTTATTTACCATTTCATATTAAATAAAATCACTTTCTGCTGTATTTCGATACAAAAGTTTTGATAAAGTTCCACAGCAAAGATATTCCTGGTACATTTAAATACATTATTTCAATCAGAACCAGTTAAGTATTTCCAAGGCAAAGAGTAAACACTCTGAATACTCATCTTGCCAAGATTTATGTAGTTTTGAAGAAATGAGAAAATGCATTCCAGTTCTAGTTCAATGGGATTACTTGCATGCTGGGAGTTAAGCCTTTTCAGGTTGAATTGGATGAGTGACAAGACACTTAAAAGCCTAACAGTATTTAGCAGTATATTTCAGTTCTTATTTTCCACTCATAAAACAGTACCCTATAGCAGCAAGTTTGCTTTGGTGGCTTTGTTGATGTAACAAAAAAAAACAGAAGAGAGAGAGAACAAAAGAAAAGAAGAAAAATGGGCCAGGATTTCAAAGCTTCTCTGGGGAGCTAGATGTCTAAGTTTCATTAAAATTTAATGGGATTTATATGCCTAAACTTTTTTTGGTTTCTTTAAAATCTAAGCCAAAACTGAATATCCTCAAAGGTTTCAGACTGATTATAAGAGTAGAGTATAATACTTGATTCATTTAAAATGTCAGTAACCTGACAATTTCCCCTAACAGAAGAAGTTGCCTGACCAGATACAAGTACCAGTTAAATTCAATTAAAAAAGCTATCTGTATAATGTCAGAAAAGACAAAATGTAATAGTTTAACTTCTTCCCTTTATGGGTAATGGAGAAAGCCTAATAATGGTTCTATTTCAAACACTTACAAACTGTGACTCATGAAATTACCTGTCTGCACATTGATGAAATCTAAGACAGAGTAAATATCAAAGAACTATAGTAATTTATTCTCCTATTCTTTACATTTATTACTGAAAAAGAGCTATTGTGGGGAAGAAGGAAGAGAACAGAAAAGACTGAAGCCTGTACCTTCATATGCATTATTTGATTTGACAAAGCAAATACATGTATGCAAGTAGTAGGTTGGACCAGGTGACTTCCAAAGGATGAGAGTATGTTAGGGGTTGGAAGGGACGTCTTGAGATCTTCAAGTCCAACCCCCCTGTCAGAGCAGGACCATAGAATTTAGTGCAGGTTGCACAGAAATGAGTCCAGACAAGTCTTGAAAGTCTCCAGAGAAGGAGACTCCAGTCTCTCTGGGAAACTTGTTCCAGTGCTCTGCGATCCTCACAGTAAAGAAGTTCTTCCTCACATTGAGGTGGAACTTCCTGTGCTGTAGTTTACATCCATTGCCCCTTGTCAGGGGCATTGTCACAGGGCACAAGTGAGCACAGCCTGTCCCTTCCTCCTTGACACCCAGCCCTCATCTATCTCTATACATTTATTAGATCCTCTCTCAGTCTTCACCTCTCCAGACTAAACAGCCCCAAGTCTCTCTGCCTTTCCTCACAAGGCAGTGCTCCAGTCCTTTAATTATCCTTGTAGTCCCTCACTGGACTCTCTCAAGTAGATCCCTGCCCATCTTGAACCGAGGAGCCTAGAACTGGACACAATATTCCAGGTGGGCCTTCATCAAGGCAGAGCAGAGTGACAGGAGAACCTTCCTCAACCTGCTGGACACACTCTTCTTAATGTACCCCAGAATACCATGTCCCAACTTTATATTCTGTATTCTATGACATAAATGCTCCAAGGAGAATATATGAGCCGGGATATGTACTCTTGGTGGGGGGAGGGGTTGGAAAATTAACTGGACTATAGAAAATCTTTCAGGACTAAAATCTGATTTTATATTAAAAATAAATAAATCTGCATTTGTGAAATCTAAACTTTTCTAGAAATAATCTTGAAACATCTTGAAATAGAAGTTTAAGACATCTTCGTAAGTAGTATGTGTGGAGTAAGAGCTGTCAGAAGAGCTGCAGATACACATTTTATTATCCACTGTGGTACTGAATTCATATTAAAGATGTAGTAGTTTATTGTATGCTGTTACTTCAAAGCCAGCAACATCCACTAAATTTAAAATTTCTCTATGCTATCTACTAAATATATAATACTAAATCTACTATATATATAATATATATCTACTATATATATATCTATGTAATACTATACTATCTACTAAATTTAAGTGCTTACATCCATGAAATAGGTCACAGTATGTCTGCTGCTATATGCTTGAAACAGAGTGAGCAGAACTTGGTTCAGCTGTCCTCCTACAAGTTATCTGGTGTCACTTCAGATGCTAAAGGTTATCCATAGCATATATGCATATCTATAGATCTTTAGACACCTTCAGAGATGACACATGATCTACCAACTGAAAACAGTTTTGTGAAGCAGCAAATGAGGCCAAGTCAAATGTCCTGTGGCATCCTAAATGTTACTGGGCATTTTTATGAAGCAAATTAATCGATCCTAGTGGAAACTAGAGAGCTATTCCATTTCTCCAAAAATAGATGTTTATAAATGGTCAAGTGAACAGCTATTATTTAAGGCAGGTAACTCCACCTATACGTAGGTGTGCTCATTTGGAAGCCCAAAGTTAGATGCAGTTTCATATAAATTGAGCTTCTTGAATAGATGAAAGGACAGAAATCCACCTATAATTACTATACAGAATATTTTACCATGCTTTTTCCTAAAAATTGTCATGGTAAACCTTTAAATTTTATGAAGCTTATATATTACATCCTGAATCAAGTTACAAGAAGTGACTTTTAGTTCAATAAAGAATTCGTCACAGAAGAAGCTCAACTAAATGATGCCAACTCAAAGTCTGACCCACATTAATTTGAAATTACTTGAAAAATCTAGGATTACTTTAACCAAGTATTTTTTACAATGCCTTTTAACCTCTGTCTGATGCAATTAATCCATACGTTTAACTCACCGAAGCTTAAGAATTCTTAAGAATGCAATAGTGAATCAGGAAATAGGTTACAGCATTTCACCTTGTTACCTTACTGCATTAGCTGAAAAGATCTATAATCTGAAATTTTGGCCTTACTTTTTCATTTATGTTTATGGCATCTCTTTCTTGTAATACAGAACTCAGTTAAACCAGAAGACAGGGAAGCTGCATAATAGAAAACAGAGCTGAACTGAAATCAATATAATGTTTAAGCTTACTTACTATTGACATCAGTGTTAGTATGTAGTGCTGTAAATTCTGTCCATGGTGCCGAACCATTTTGGTGTCAGCTGTAACCATCACTTCTACATATCTTGGATAAGAAAGAAAACGTCTTTTCCTGGAACGTGGATTGCTACCATCCTCTATGGAGAGGTTATTTAAAGCGTACTGTAAGCTGAGAGACTTCTGTAAAACATTGGTTTCTTGATTTAAACTGCTGAGGGTTGTGTGTAGTGAAGTGCTCCTCAACTTCTTTTCTGTAAAGTAGAAAAGATACACCGTTGAATGCAGTTTCTAAATAAAAAAAAGGGGGCAAAAGGCTGCCCCTGTATTTGTGATCTTACTTGCCTTTATATTTGTGATCTTACTTGCCTTTATATTTGTGATCTTACTTGCCTTTATATTTGTGATCTTACTTTCAAAAGACCCAGTGAAAGAAATAAAAAAAAATTAAACATGGAAGCTTGCAATAGGAAGATCCAATTAGGTATCTTGTACATTATCATGTACCTCTATCATATATATATTATTTATTTTTAATTATTTAAAGGACAGCAGTATTATACAATTCCCAGAATGTAGTATAACCTACACAGGCAGGCTGGAATGAGGTAAACACTACAGTCTAAGTAGTGCAACAAATGCGTCAAGTCAATTGAACAAAATATATGTTTACACACAAACCTTTGACACCAACAGAACCAACTGAAATAAACCACAACAAAGACTAGGCCCAAGTCCTGAATTCAAGTCCCTATTGACTTTTCAATTTATATGTTTTATTTATATAAATAAGGAGTTTTACTCATAAGCAAGAATGCACCAAAAACCTTCATTGACTTTGACTGCTTCAGTATTTATTATGTAGGATCACGTTATAAAGGAAACACAGAACCTGCTCAGATACCTCCAAACTAGCTACTGTAATATTTTCAGTTGTGTTGTACAGTTCGGCTATCAGAGGCTTCTCATGCTTCATACATAATATCCATCCACTGAGCTGGAAGCCACCTTAGCACTCACAAAAATATGTATTTGAATTCTTGCTACTCTGCATAACTTAAGCATCTAACTAGACACCTTAGCTCCCTCAGAACAAACCTCCACTGTCTCTCTGGAAGCTACATTTCCTCATAAAAAGTAGCTGCCAAAGGATATGCCTCCTAATCCTTTTATTGTAATGACTTAGCTACTACAGCACTACTTAACTACTACAGCACTGACTCAAAAATTCAGAGATCCCCACCCTACCACCCTTGAGAGGATTTAAATCTACACATTCTGGGTTTCAAGGGAAGAACATTCTGTAAACAGTAAGCTACTTTCACCAGGGCAATATTCTGTACTCTTAAAATTTCATGCACAATACAGCCTGAAAACAACAATAAAGGGACAACAACAAGCAAGTTAAAGTTTGCAGAGTCACAGCATATAGCTGTAGTAATTAATTTGCACTAACAAAAATAAGGGGAAAATTTGAGGACTGGCTTTGAAAAGGGACTTGTGTGTGTGTACCTACATATATTGAATGTGTTCAGACTGCACAAGTTTAATACACTGAAAAGAACTGGCTGAAGCAGCCTCATATGTACATTACATCTACCAGGTCACCAAATGTGTCTGAGATTTCAGAGTACTGACAAAAAGGAAAGCAGCATCTCTATTTACAGTGGGAGCTTACAGACAGCCTTGATTTATGGACCAGCCAGGACGAATCAGAACAAATCAAATTAATTTTGCTTAGAAACACCAAAATCCACAAGAGGGGGAGTAATAGCAATCTTATTATACTATGGTAAACTCAGATGAGCTTCCCTGTATGAGAGAAACAGGACTTATGGATAGAGGAAATGCAGCACATGTCTTGGTCTGACTTGAGTACAGTCTGCAACAGGGTTTCTAATTAATTTTTCATGAGTTTAGAAGAAACTAGTACAAAGTAAGGAAAAGATTAAGACAATTTTTGAAGTCATTATCATGGTCCAGTTTCAAAATAAAAAGGTGTACTGAATGCTGTTCCTCTCCCATTTTCTCTGTCAAGGTTCACTTACTCAAAAAGAATCTCTCACAAGTATTGCTGGATATATTCTGTTCCTTTTCAGGAAGATGTGAATAATCAGGCAAGACTAGCATTAAAGGAGACAAATCTCTTCTTTAGAAGGACAGAAACACATGGCTTTTCTCCATTAACATTTCTGGAACTTCCCTCCCCCCCCAAATTACAGTAATCCCATATTCTCAATGACTAAAGCCATTTTCTCACACTAGGTTGCTTTTATTAATAGAATCCTCACACACAACACAGACAAAACAAACCACCCAAACTGAAAGACCGTTAACTTCGGTTTAGTACATATTTCATCATTGAAAAAGACAAGCAAGAACAGTAACACTTGATTTTTCGAAGTACTAAGTCCTTGCTCTGCAATACAATCAATTAATAGATAGTGTCAGCTTCCTAAAAGAGAGCTAAAGAAAAGAAATACCTTTCACTAGAATTTGCTGAATGCAAAATGATCATATCGGCAACTTTCTGGTTTTAGTATCTACAGAAAAGCAAATTTCTCAACGTACTGTTTCTGAGTATAAAATATGCTTTAAGAACTTTCCAAAATTAAGACTGTTAGCCATCCAAGCTACACCATTATTTTTTCACTTTATATTTGCAAATATCTGGAGTGTAACTCTTTCAGAAAATAAAGTTTAAATTTTGTTATTTTCCTTTTCTTTTGATAGTCATCCTTGTTTAAACATTCCTGCAGCGCAAGTACATTTAAAATGCATAAATGCAGATTTCAGTTTTAAGAAAGGCACAGAATTTTAGATGGGAAGTTTCTAAATGTCAGACTGAATCAAATAAGCTACTTTCTCCTATTGTGCATCTCTATCCATTTGTGGTTAGTTTGAAAGCAAACAAATGATGGTCACATTTCTACCAAAAGCAAGAGGAAAGTATGTACATCACTAGACTTAATATATAAATGCTTCCAACACAATAAAAATTAGTTTTAAATGGCACTGGTGTAATAGTGAAGGTTAAGAAGTGCATTGCTCAGACAGGTTCTTCAAAGGCTTCTCTATTATTATATCCCAAAGCAGATGGTATCTCTGCATTTAGAATAAGTCTGTGGACACCTGCAATTTCAAACCAACCCGTTCTCATCTCACTCTTGTCTTTTTTCTGTATATTGATGGCAGCTGCAGGTGCCTTTCTTGCATCTTATCTTCCAACTATGAAGATGCATGCATGACTATGAAAAAGCTTTCTGTCCCACTAGAAAACATTAGTTTTAAGGACAGTGCTTTCTACTCATTGCATCATTGAAGCTTTTTTGTCTTTCATAGTCATTTTCACCATGTACATTCTCTCTCAAGTTATTTTTCTTAGTGATCAATTTATATAGTGATTTCTTAGTGATCAATTTATATATGTGAATTTATAGAAATGTAACCATTCACTTGTCACATATGCTAATAGTATGCTTGTGTATTATATAAAATAAATGAGAAGTAAAGCTAAATATTACAAATTCCTGTGGATTTACTCTTTCAAGTGTTTAGACATGGAAAAAATACAAGTGTGAAAGAAAAGCCACAAAATCCATGGAAATCTTGCAATATCACGTTTGATTTTTTTGTTTGTACATTTGTTTGTATTGTGGCTTTTTGGGAGGGAGTTTTGGTGGATGTTTTGGTGGTGGTGGTTTTGATTATTTGTGGTTTTTTTTTTTTTGTTTTAATGTGTGCACTTTTTGTCCTAACTTTGAATTAATCACAGGCAGAAAAAGAAATGGCTGCCAGACCTACACTGTTTACAAAAACTGAATCATGACTTTTTCAAATGTCAAGTGATAAAAAAGTCACATTGAAGTTTAAATTATGACTATACCTGAAACTTCACAAAGTTTATGGGATTTCTGATACTTTTTAAGTTCTTCATGCCTGTATATAAGATGTGGTTTGTTATGCTGATCTTCATGTTCACTTCCATCCGCTTTCATCAGAGGCTCTAAAAAATATTCACCATCATGTGCTTTAAAGGTGCCCATCTGAAAGTAAGAGAAGCAACTGGTTTATTTTCCACTAAAAATACTGATACAGTTTTCATTGAAATAATAAACAGTTTATGATGATATTTTGAAATGAATGGAAGTAAATTTGCATGTGAGACAGGAAATTTCAGTGGAAGCTTGAAGGTAAGGCAAAGAAAATCTGTTTTCAGAACCTTGCCCCATCATAGTAACTCGTAACAGACATCCTTGCATACTAGCAATATAACAGGTAATTACTGTACAAAATTAACGAAACAGACGAGACCACAAAAGGACTAGATATATTTATGTAGGTATAACCAAACAAGACCAGCTCAGAACGGTGCAAAGGGAAGCAGAGGCCGGCAAGAAATTCAAGATATGAGCACTGCCCACATTCTAGACAGATTTGCTGTCTTCTGTCCTTCATATAATTTCTATATTTTTCTTCTAAAATTGCATTTTGCCCATAGATCAGAAACAGTGTTAACCTGATACTTTTTGAAGACCTGACACAAGTTAACAGAAATTCAAAGTTGACAGTTTTATTAATGCATTTATCCTCTATTTCCCCAACCGTCCCTATCTACAGCAGACACTCATGGGTAACCGCGTAATGCGAACCAAATGAATTTGATTGTTAACAAAAGCACTGGCATATATGAAAAGTAAAAGAATAAAAATTAAGCTCCTTTCCTATACCCACTCCATCCCATAATTCATTTAATTATTAAATCCTAAACAGAATCTCTTTTCTCACTGCACCAAACCCACCATCATTTCATATGGCGTAAGTACATTGTTTCAAGAGACTACAAGGTGGGGGGGGGAAATCAGCATTTTATCAAATTATTGTCAGAAGTTTTGGCAACTTCCTCACTTCAGCCAATTAAACACTTGGAGTGAACAGCTGCCCTGCATCCTGCTAGTAGTTTTGCTATACTAGTGAGGTATGTCAACCAAGAAGAGAACAGTGATAATCGACATAATGTGGTTTACGCAATTAAATGTTCACAACAACCCTCACACTCAGAGTTACAGACAGAGTGGCAGGACAAGATATGCAAGAACGGCTTTTTTTCAAGCAACCTACAAACAGGCTTTTAAAACCTACTGCAGACTATCTTAGTGTCCAGGGTATTATACTGGAATTATATTCCCTTCAATTTGTGATCCTTCTAACAATTACCATTTCCCTACGTTTAAAAAGTCTATTAGGCTTCAGGCATACAACAACTATCTCACCTTGCCTGATACACAGTGTATGTATTAGAATCCCACTAGGGTTGAATCCTCTTCATCACCTTTTTTTGTAGGATGAAAAAAAGACCCAGCTAAGCAGTATTTTCCTTTCATAACTGTTTCACTTGCAGAAACACTTTTTCCTCCTTAGTTTCAATTAAATGCTTTGCAGGTAGTCTTCCTGCTGGACCCTATGTATGTTCAGATCAGCATCCATCCTCACAGTGTTTTTAGGGCATGTGATCTGTGCAGGACAGCAGATTGATCTTAGTGAGAAAGCTATGTGCCTCCCTGGAAAGGGCCTCACGAAAACAAGTAGGCCACAACTTGTCAGTCCTAGTAGGTACAACCTTCTGGGCAAAGTGGCAGGGACAGACAAGAAGAGCTTGTCATTCACCATCAATTTGTGACGCTTTGTCCCTAAGATTCACGTTGAATTTACAATATAAATTGTTGAAGTCCCAATTACATTTCACCCCATGCTATTTCTGAATACTAACATGCTAATTGACTCTGTTCTCCTGACATATTATAAACACTACTTAAAGGGAAGATGTTTAAAAAAGTTTAGATTTAAGCAAATTTTTTATTGTTACTGCTTTATTCCACATGTACATTTTACTTCCCTTCTAATCCTTCCAGCTAGAGCAGGTATCCTGTATTTGTTTCTCCAATGGCATTTCCAATTAGCAGGCTTTCAGATTTTATAAAGAAATCATTTCAGCTACAATAAACATACCAATTATGAGAATAATAGCACAGAACTAATAAGGAAAGAGTTTGTTTTGTATTTTAAATTAAATTCATCTTCCAGAATAACAGAGTTCTACTGGAAATTATGTACTGAAAGAATAAGGATACATTTTTTTTACCATTTTATAGTAATTGTTTGGGGGTTGGGTTTTTTAAAATCATTAAAACATGGTTTTGAGAGAGCATGATCACTTTAAAAATTCTACTCAGACCATAATCAGACAGAGGTAAAATCCTGTCTAGGAATTTGAAACCTTATTTATGCATGCATTCTCTTTACCCAGTGGATTGGGAAGAGTCAACATCAACTATCACTAAATCAATCTGGGATCGCTGACATTCCAAAAGAGGTGTTTTTACCCATCCCCCCCACCAAGGTATGCACTCATGTTTTACGCACTAGCATTGGAAATCATGCACATTGTGTACCAACTCCACTGTGGAGTTAAAAATCTAAGCCTCCTGGCAATGAAAGATATATTTTCAACTGAAACAGTAAGGGTCACCTGGAACAGTAAGCCACTTTTCCTGGCAAAAAACCAACTTCATAACAACAAGAGCTTACTGTAAAACTGTTGCACTAAGCAACTCGAAATGGTGCTCTAAAGCCTGCACATCAACCTCAGCCTAAGAATGAATACACAATCTAAGATGCCTGGCAACATCTGTAACTTGACTTTCATTACTCTACAGTCTAAGTATCTCTATCAGAACTCAGGCATTTATCTTAACTAAAACCTAGAATCCTGTGCTAAAAAAGACACACTGAAATCATCTAGGAAGGAAAAAAATGACCAGGCAATTCTTCATCTTCTAAAAGATATTCACAAGTAGCAGTAGCTGTGCTCATCTTCACAGAAAATTATTAAAAGAAATTGCCTATAAAGAGAATAAAATCTCCTTCGTTATACCCAAGAAAATACAGAACACTCCATAAGCTTACAGCCTAAAAAGGTAGGACAGAGACGAAAGAATGCTGTATTATTACAGAATCATTTAGTTTGGATAAGACCTTTGAGATCATTGAGTCAAACCATCAACCTAACACTGCCAAGTCCACCATTAAAACGTGTTATTAAACACAACATTTACACCTCCAGCAATGGGAACTCAACCACTTCACTGGGCAGCCTGTTCCAGTATTAGACAACCCTTTCAGTGGAGAAATTTTTCCTAATGTCCCTATCTAAACCAAACCTGGTGCAACTTTAGGCCATTTCCTCTTGTCCCATCAATTCTCAGTGGGGAAAAGAGACCAACATCCAGCTCACCACAATCTCCTTTCAGGTAGTTGTAGAGACCAATGTCTTTGTTGTAAGTGAGGGACCCAAAACTGAACACAGTATTTGAGATGCGGCCTCAGCAGTGCCAAGTACAGGGGCATGATCACTTCCCTACTTCTGCTGGCCAGGATGCTGTTGACCCTCTTGGCAGTCTGGCCACATTGCTGGCTCATATTCAGCCAGCTGATTTCAGAATTATTCTTAGCTATTTTTTTTTAAATCAAAATATTAATACAAGAAAGCACAATAATGTCCTTAAGACTGAAGATTTCACCTTTCCATATACTTGGGCTAACTATATTAGATGAATGGAGCCAAGCCATGCTCACTCTCTGGCACACTGATTCATACACTCTATCAAGTGTCCAACTAGGTATAAAAAAACTGCTGATAGAAAAAGTCTATCTGTAAAGCAACAGATTTCCATTTTAATCAATTAATTCTCTCTTCTCTTCACCAATTTGTAGATAGCCAAGTAATTACTACCATTGACTAGTTATGAAGAGCTCCCACTAGTAGGCCACGATAATTTAACACATTCTCAGTCCAAGATGAGAACTCATATTGTATGTGAGAAAGAATGAAATATGAGAGATGCAGACAGTGCTCAAGATAGATGATAATCATAATTAAAAACCCAGACATTGAGCATGAAGCCAGCAATTCCAATCCTCTAAATTCCATATGAAAATGTAACCATGTGTAGCTAGTCAAAATCCATCTTATCTCCCCATTCTCTTAACATACAGACATGGAAAAGCTTAGGCACCAGCTACACAGTTTTACAGTCCTTCATTCACTCAAGTGATAATTAATCTGGTGATTGACCTTGCTGATACAAATGATGCTATTACTGGGAGTTAAGCACACAAGGAAAAAGGCTGCAAGTTCCAAATGAAAAATACTTTTGGCAGAACCAAATAAAGCAAATTCATTTAGATGTACAGAGGCAAGTTGCTGGAGCAGGAGCTCAAGCATTTGCAGGAAATTAAATTAGAAATTAACTGGATTTATTTACCATCTACAGATGTCTACAACAAGAAATCTGCCTGAAACATTCCATTTCTGTTCTCAGATAAAGAGGTAAAAGTACATTTTAAAATATCTCTTCAGCATATATGGAGTACAAAATTGAAAACAGTCTCTTGCACATCATAAATAAGTAGTCCAAAGAGGAAGTGCTACCCAGAACTATGCATATGCATAGAATTGAGGAAATTTAAGAGAAAACCCACATGAGAAAGAAAATGTATTTCTTGGATTTAGAATACTCTGGATGAGTTAAACACTTTATATTAAATCGAGGTTCAGTGAACCAGCAAAGCTACTCACTATATACAGTATGTCTTAGTGGCTTAAAACTGAATAGTCTTAATCAGTGTATTTGCTCTACTCCACAAGCAGCAGAAATAAATATTGGACAAGTTAAAGCATGTACAATGCCCATATACTAACTGGATCTTTGTGTAATAGTGGCAACTCTGTAGAACACATGGAAAATATAAAGGATACAGAGCAGGTTTCAGAAATGTGGAGTTAATATGTCCAACAGCAAAACTGGAAAGGTTTCATAAAAATGCTAAAGAACTGAAGCTGTGGAAAACATGATTAAACTGGCTGACTCTCTCACAGGTAAACTCCACTTCTGCGCTCAAGTACTTTTCATGTCGTTATGGTATGACTTCTTAAACTCAAAAACTGGCAAGTAGTTTAGAGAAAGAGCACTTTTGTGGTCTAATTAAATTATAAAATTCTCTCCTTTTACATTATTTTGTTGCCTCCTCTACTCCTACCCCCCTGTATTAATTCAAAGCTCTTCTGAATCATGAGAGAAGCTCTTCATCTTTTCCTTCCTGCTCCCTGTTGCAGTGTTTTCTAATGAAAGACTTCAGAAGCATTGCTTAATTAGTTCACTGAAGAAGAGAGAACTAATGGTTATCATAGTACACTGCCAACATCTGAAAAAAAAGATTCTACTAGAAGATAATTCATGAAGAAACAAGAGGTAGCTGCTGCAAATTAATGTGCTAATTTAAACTAGAGCTAATAGAAATAATAAAATACTAATAAATAAATATTCCCAACTAAGTAGCAGGGAATAAGTGTCCAGCATTTATGAATGCTCATGCATCCACAACAACTTTCTGTTTTAGAAGTGATTGAAAGCAACATTCTATTTTAAATTCTTGGAGAGAAATAGAATAAAATGCTAAAAGTTGTAATAAAGAAGTCTTTCATTATAAGTTTAATTATTATCTAACTACATGTCCTTACAAATTGTGATGTCAAGATTCCATGAGCAGCTAGTAATCACACCACTGGCACACTTCACCATACCTTGAGCAGAACTGATGAGGCATCCACCTACGCTCTGAAGTTTCCTGGTGTGCAAAGGCACCTAATCACTGCTTAGACAAAACTACATTATTCCAGATGGGAATTCAATTCCATGTAAATTCCTGAAGGCATCCCACCTATTTGTATGCTTAGATCACAACTGACAACTATGACAGTGTATCTAGTGCCCTTACTGACAAGTTACTTTTACTCACGAACACAATAAAAAAAAAAAGGTATTTACTTCCTGTTGCACAATGTACAGGGGAAAAAATACTGAAGGAAGCGTAAAACCTAGCACCAGGTAGCCTGACCATCACTTTTTCTAAGGCTATGCTACCAAGAATGCCTGGCTAAAATCTGGTAAAAATGGATTCCAGGATTTCTAAATATGATTTGTAACTGGCTAAATAGTTGAGACCTTGAGGGAATGCTAAAATAACAATCTCAAGGCCAGCTGGAAAGAACAAGGTTCATGCAATTAACAAGATTCATTAGAGTAGATGGAATACAGTGTACCTTTATATACAATTTGCAGTAAGCAAGCTAGACAAGTCAAAAATTATAAATAACAGCTTTTTTTCATACATATATACATGCAGATTTCATAATGGAAAAGCAGCTCTTCTGCAATAACTGTTGTAAGTGTTGAAACAAAATGTGTTTTATATATAAAGGTGTTTTTTTTCCGTTTGGTTGAGGAGGTGTTGTTATTTTTTGGTGGGTTGTTTTTAACACATAAACTATCCTCGAGCTAAATACTTCCATAAACACAGACTCAGGTGATTCATAGCTTAATCTTAGAGGAAACTCTATCATACAACATTGTCTGTCTCAGTAAATATCAAGCAAATGTACATGTGCAATTTATCTCTTTAATATTTAAAGATAGCTTCTTAGCTTTGATGTTTTAAGCACATGCAGAACTATGTTTCACACTGGGAGATGAATAGCTCCGTAAAATCCGTTCAAGCTCAAATGCACCATCAGCCAGTTACCACTCAATTACATGCAAGGTACGTATACATTTTCACCTTAGTTAACCACACAGTAAGTTACCTTGAGTACTTTCATCCATGTGTGTATACCCAGAAGGTATGACCTGCTCTCAGTGTCTGACAGCTACCATAACAACGTCATTTTCTAAACAAGAGTACACCTGAAACAGAATGACAACTGATACTACTGTAGACACCATACCTCATGTGGGAAGCCTGCCTGTTCCCCAAGAACACAAAGTTTCCTGAGATCCAGGATGGCTGTTGACTGTCACCTGGGGATGACAGCATTTAAGACATAAAAAGAAAGCTGTGCTCAACACAATTGCAGTAGTTTAGCTTACCTAATGACAGCAAAGGCTCAAATGTTGTGTCCTCTCTCCTGACATTCTTAGCATTCGTGTTCATGCACAGTAGCTTCATTAAACTTAAAGGATGTACACAGGCTATGCTTTTATAAAGTTCCCCCATTTTTTTAAATTTTATATACATATTTATAAAGTACCCTAAAAATAAATCCAACCTCTTGTGGCTTTCCAGCAAACTCACCTGTGTCACAAACCCAAAGTGATGAGAAAGACTGTGGATATCCTATAAACGCAGCAGTTAAGAACATGCTGCAGCCATCAGAACAATTTCTCTGGCAAGAAGAATGTGCTGGAGCAGATGCCAGGGAAGAAGGCTACCAGACAGGATGTGGGCAAGACCTAAGCTGTCTTATCATTTTAAAACAAATATTTGGTGAACAGTGAGTTTGCTAAGGCGGGCAGGCAGAAATTGACTCTGGAATACAGGACCACATTCAATTAAATTCAAGTGTTACAGTCCACTCTCAGGTGTATTTAAAAAGGACATCTAGAGTTTATATGTAGGAAACCAAAGCTAAAATGAGAAGAGAGCAATAGCAAAATATACGTGCCTTTGTTCTGTGACCGGCAGAGCAAGATCGGAAAGACTTCAGATAACAAGAGTCATTAAAACAGACTCCTGTTGAAAAATGCTAGATTGAGTGTCACAGAAGTAGGATTCTTTAAAAACTGGTCCTGGCTATGAGACTAAATATTAAGGAAAAGCCAATAGGAAAACAAACAAAAGCAAATGAGGTAGAAATTGTGAATGAAATTAATTAAGGAAGGGGGGGGTTAAAAGAAAAAAAAATCAAAAGGACACAGCAGTAAGAAAAAGGAAAAATTTGAACACAGCAATCAGGTACAAAATCCTTTATCTAGACCCTTTCAATGTAGGGAAGGCAGAGTTCAGTCTGCTTCCTGATATGAAAACAGCCAAAAAGAAAGAAATTTTTATCTATTATATGCAGAAATCCTTGTACTTGTGCTGGCAATTAGACAGAACAAGTGCACAGATTGGTAATGGAAACAGTGAACTTTTTCACTGTTGCACTGCAGAGATTCAGGACTGGAGTCTCACTTTCTATACCTGTGTGACAAGTGAAACCAAACCTATGAAATGAAAGTCATCATGTCAGGCAGTCAGCAGCAATAAGACTCTCCTAAGACCCAACAAGAATTGATAGTTTCTTTAGCTGACATTTCAGTCCAATCTGTTACTAGCTTATGATGGCATCTCTACGTTGAAATAAAAATCTATAATAATTAGTATCCACCCACAGGATTATAAATGTGACCTGAATGCTGAGAACTAATCTTCCTTTGAAATTTAGAAGGCAACTTTTTTGAAGTGACAGCCCCCAAGCTAAAGCATTAAATTATGTCAAAGTAAGCATAGCTTCCAGTTACAAGTGTTGAAGCTTTCCCTGGAAAGCCAGTGTAGTTTACCTCACTGAAGTTATTAGTGTTATTAAACAAGGAGTACAAAACTGGTGAGCAAGTATCCATAGTTTGTTACTTGCACTGGATCTCCAGGAGAAACTAGATGCTGACAATGCCAGCACTAGCTTCCAGCAGGTTTGTTGGCATTTTTTATTTTACAGCAAACAATTAAAATTACATTTCATTCAGATACATGCCAGGACTTCCTACTTTTCCTCAAGAGGAATCACTGCACTCATCCATGGTAGCACAGAACTGTTTTCCAAAATCTCTTGGAAAGGTGATCTGCTGACCCATAGTAATAAAAAAAATAGAAACATAACCCCTTGTATTGGGGAACTTCTGAAGATTCACACTTAGGTTCATATTCCTGCCACTCTCCAGACAAAAGTAAGCTTAATGTGCAGTAAAGCAGTGTGACCAAGGGGCTTCCTGGAGCTCTTGAGGAAGAGATTTGTCACGCAGACCTTGTCACACTCCAGAAGCTACATTAGAACAAAGCAGTCCTGCCTTTCTGATTGCAGAAATCTGACAGCTAGCAAACACATGTAAGAAGAAATTCACATGTACTTTGCTGCTCCTAACTTTTGCCAGTCAGCATGTGAAGCTGCTCTATACACTGGACCATATATCCAAAAAGGATGTGTTTCCTTCTTTCTTACCTTTTCCTCTCTCAAGAGCCACATAAAACACCTTTGGCACTGAGGCACTCTTCCAGCTCACAAAAACTGATTGTAACTATCCTCAATGTCAGTCAACACATTCCTGACTTCCAAGAAACATTACCAAACTTCTCAATGGACAAAACAAACTGTTTTTACAGCATTCATTCAGGATTAATAGAAATAAAGCTCCTTTTTTTCAGACAAGGGCCTGCTAGGAATTTAAAGACCACTCTAGTTACAAATGGTAATAGCGCCCACATTTTAAGATACTTTTTTGACAAATACAAGCAAATGCCAGAAAAACACAAAACAAAACAACTTGTAAGCCTTATGTTCTTCAAAGTTTTTTTCTTATTATATTTTTACCTTTGATTTTGCAGTTTCGATAATATTTGAGAGGTCTCTTTAGTCTACATGCATCCAGGAACATCCTCAGCAGATCTTGTTTCCCATGCAAGTGACTAATGCAGTAAAAAAGATACAGAACTTAGGAAAACAAAGTGAAATAAAGCATGAAATTTTAAAAATTACTCTGAAGATGAAAGCAATATGCCTGTATGTGATCAGATGTTCAACTAGCAATCCAGGCCATCACTCCAAATGACCTTCTGCCTTTGACGGCATCCCAAACGTCCCTAATTACACACTCCTTCCTTGCAATTACTACAGACTCCCTGCTGACCTTCTAACCTCACTTTGCCATTTGCATCCCTGAACTCAGGGCATGCTCTTAAACATAACACAACAAAACTGCACACAGGGTGTCAGGAGCCATTAAGTAATGCTCCATGGGTAGTCTAGGCCATACATGCTCTTGACACACTCAGACTTTCACCCTTAAATGAGGGTGAAAAAGGGAAAGCAGAGCTTGAGGGGGAGAACACTTTCAACTAGGGAATGCAAGAAATTCAAAAACCTAAGTAGGAGTGAAGCTGTGAATGAAGGTGGTGCAGAGCTTGGGGACAGATCCAAGTACCTGGTTTAACTTCAGACCACTCAGGCACATCTTCAGAGCAATTTTTAAAATTCCATTGTTAAGTTTTGTGTACCTTTTCATCTATGTCCAAGTGTTTTTCCCCTCCCTGGCTTTAACAGCATTGGTCTACAGCAACTGCCTTCAACACAAAACTTGAAGATAAAATTATACTTACTGGTTCAATGCAATCACTATCATTTTCATTTCCACATAGCAAGCTCAAGCTCAGTATTGAGGAAAATGGATCCAAACAAAAAAAATGGGATTTTACTTAAATATAATACAGGGCTCAAGTCACTATTCTAGTTTCTACTGTCTCGCTCACCACAAATAGTATCTTACCTTGGCAGCTGTCCCATTTAAACCATGGTATGTATTGATGAAACATAATACTGCTTAATAAAAGAGCAGTAACCACCTGGCTTATTTTTGCAGGTACATTTGTCAAATGCACAAAGCTATGAAATTTCAAAAACTTGAAAAAATATCTTTTAACTAACTTTTCAGTCTATCCCCTCCTGGGAGTAGCAAATGCATTTAGTGAGGACAAGAGCTCACAGAAAAAGCCCACCTGGCCTCTAGCTCCCTCCCACCACATCCATTCTTCTCTTGACTTCAAAAAAGTGAGCCCTGGCAGTCACATGAAAAGTGGAACTTCTACTCTGAATCCACGAGGATGGTGAAGAACATTAGGCTTAAGTGAGTCAGGCTGAGTACACTCTGTGCAGATAGAGCAACCAGCTGGCTATGACTGCTTCTCCATCCTCACACAACCACTGCCTGGGCCTGTCCCACACGAAGAGCACCAGCATCCATGAAAGGCTCTGCTTCCTTTCCTGAGAACCTCACCAGCTTCATTAGAAGGGGGAAAGCAGCCATTAACACTGGATACATTACATATCCTCCACAAGCTGTATCTGCCGGGGCAGAAAGTAAATTGAGCAGTGAAAAGAAGGTCCCAAGAGATCTACGACAGCAAGGCTTCAGATTAGGCACTCCTGTCAGCTGGGCAGTGACTGAGCACATGAAGTCCAGTTGGAAGCTACAGTAAAAGTTCAACAAGGTTCTGCCAGAAAAGTCTCAGTTTAAAGGCGATCAAGGACTTCTGAGTAGAAGCGTAAGTGACGCAGACGTAATGGAGAGACAGACAAGAGAAGCAAGACATTCAAATTACTATCAAGAAAAGGGTCTTGTGCTGAAGTTTGAGAACTGATAAATAATAAGTAGTTAAAACAACTTTCAAATGTAGTAGGTGAACATTTTTCATAAAAATTATTTTCAGTGCATGTGGTCCCTTTCAGTAAAGGAAAATTATGGTTTGCAGGGACAGAACTAAAACACATAAAAAATTACAGAAAGAGACAATGGTTTTAAAATGTCTCATATTTACTCTGTGAAGTAGGACACTAGAGACACAAAGATTATGGGACTGGAGCATATCTCTCATGAGGGCAGGCTGAGAGACCAGGGACTCTTTTAGACTGGAAAAAATACTGGGAGGGGATTTTATAAATGCATATAAATATCTAAAGGGCGGAGGTTATGAGGATGGAGCCGGGCTCTTTTCAATGGTGTCCAGTGATAGGACAAGTGGTACAAACTAGAAAACGCAAGTTTCACTTGAAACTTCTTTACTTTGAGGATGATGAAGCACTGAAACAGGCTGCCCAGAGAGGTTAAGGAATCTCTTCTAGAGATTTGCAAAACCCACCTAGATGCACTCATGTGCAGCCTGATCTAGGTGAATCTGTGTTAGTAGGGAAGAGTGAACTAGGTGATCTCCAGTGGTCACTTTCATCCCCCACCATTCTGTGACACTACTCTCAAAGACATGGTATATTAGCATCCAATAAACATGAAAAAAATCCACATATACTTGTGATTCCTCCTCTTCCCTGCTCCAAGTCAGTGCAGCATTTTGGGTCTTTTGGCAGAAGTTAGAATTGGGTTTTATATAATGCCGACAAGAACCACTGCCAGCTGTTCATAAAGGAAGATATGCTGGCAAAACTTAGATGAATGTAGAATAACTGCTTTCAAATGTTTGCTTCTCCAGTAATTTCCAAGGACTAGCCCAAGCCTACAAATCTCAACCCAAAGAAAGGTGACATATATCCAAATATCCAAGAATAAGCACAAGGCAGAGGTGTCTCCCTCAAGAACCAATTCTTTCTGATCTTCTTTTCGCTACATGCATCACTTTCTTTTAATATGCATTACACTCTCCTGCATGCATCCAGCCAACACCATTCTAGTCTTCTAAAGGCTATTACAAAGAGACTAGAATACGAAGCTGGACCAGTTCCCCAAAATAAGTCTTGCACCTTTACTTTCCTAATTGCAAAAAACACAGAACAACTTCAACTTAAAGCCACCATAATCATTTGCTATTTCATATTTTCAGTCTGCATATCACAGGTACTTGTTCTGAACTTTTCACGGAATCAAAAAAGTGATGTAGTTAAGCACCAGGTAGCCGTCTTGCTTTTAGACACAAAGCCATAAAGCATAGCCACACAGTGCAATTGTACTGATAACATCTGTGTGATGCTCTTTCTTCATTATCACTTTGGAAAACATATGGAACGCTATCAAAGGATAGCTCAACTGACTTCTTAAAAAGTAACTCCCACTCGAGTTTGTGGGAATATGATCGGAGAGCACTGCAGCACACCAACTAGCATGACACACTTCTTTAGTATTGTAAAAGCAGAGGAAAGCACTGGTTCTTCTATCATCATCTCGAGCACCTCAAACACACAGTATCTATAAGGCTATGAACATAACTGATGACAACTAACAGCATCATTTTATCATAACAATAGCTTACTGTATTTCTGTGGCATGGTTTTCCTCCATTGTAATGCTCTTGGTATCAGGAGTTATATCAACCAATTCTATCACAGGCAAGCAATCGATCCTTTGAAAGCAGCATTTGTGTGTCCCACCAAAAAAGTACCATCATAACTGCAAACTGCCGATGCCAAGGCATTTCATGACCAACTACTTGGATCGATGCCCAAGAATTTCCAGCTCAGCTCTGCAAGCAAAGGCATCCCTCTACAGAAGAATATGAATGGAGGCAGGAGTCAGTAGTAACCAACATGCTTACCAAGCCTCCACAGACGCTGAAGACAGCCATGTGCGTCTCTTGTGCATTGACATGCCCACGGTAGAAACAGTGGCGCAAATCAGGGGAGGACTGCTTCTGCGGGGCGCCTACATGCACCACAGTGTACTGAGCCGCAACGAAGCCTGCATCAGCACTCAGATTGAGCTGGAAGACCTGCCCGTATGCAGTGAGCTGGTAATGCGTTCGGAAAGCAGTGGGCTCCAGTGGCGCCTCCAAACTCCGTTTCCTCCTGCTGAAGTGATGCGTCTGAGGGAAAACTTCTCCAAACTCGTTCACTCGGACAGGTGTGACGATTTCGTAGGAGGAGAGCTGCTTGACTAGGGTCTCTGCAACGGAAAACAAGAGACTCAGTCTAACGCAACAGCACAGATGCAGTCTTCACTCGCACTCCGACAGCTCCCGGCGTGGCAGCCTCTGTGCCAGCCTGGGGTGCAGTAGTGATGGGCGAAGGACGGGGGCCTCCGGCACGCCCGGATAGACTCCGCTGCTGCTGGTCAGCACTCATCACCCACCACCCCGCATCGCGAGGGAATGCTCCCTCTTCTCCTCCCGTCGCCGGGCGAGCAGTGACTGCTCCGCAGGGCACGGCGCTTGCCCCAGGGTTGGCATCCCAGGGCAGCCGCCGCCTTTGTTGTCTCTTGTTTACCTTGTGTCGGGTGGAAGCGGACTCCCCTGGACTCGGTGACGAGCAGGGAGAGCGGGTAGAGCAGAACCGCCAGCCACCTCGCCACCCGCATGGCTCGCAAAGCGGCGGGCGTGCCCGCAGCGCGCCCGGGCCGCTGCTTCAGCAGCCGCCGGCCGCCCGGGCCACCCCCACACTTCGCGACTCCACCATGCTCCCCGCGCCCCTCTTTGCTGTCCCGCTGCTTTCTCCGCGCTCCCCTCACACGCCCGCTCCTGCGGGAAGCCGTGTCGCTCCCTCTCCTCCCAGCCCCTCGCCTCCGCTGCCCCAGCTCTTTCTCCGCCGCTGGGGTGGGCGAAGGCGGCCCTTCTCGGCCTTTCCTCCGCCTCCCTTGTCCCTGCCCCCGCCGCCGGCAGAGAAGCTAGAGGATGCCAGTCTGCCTTCAGGGGGTAGCCATCCCTGGACCCACACATCAAAGCGGGCCCCGGGCCCCGGCCCGCCCCCGGGTAGGCACTGCCCAATGGTGGAGTGTAGTCCGCGCCTACCTCCTCCCCTCGCACCGCCCGCCCGGGGCAGGCCGTCAGCACCCGCGGGGTGGGCACGGGCGCTGTGGGGGACCTTGGCGCCCCCTCCCGCTGCCTGCCAAGTTCTATGCCCACGTCTCAGCTGGCATTAAAGCCCAAGAGGGGTACCACTTTAAAAAAAAACAAACAACCCCACAAACTTTTGAGAAGCCTGGCAACACCGAATGCACCCTGACAAGGGCAAAGGCTGACAATATTGCAGGTGTCCCTTCGAGCTCAATGGCTGAGAATATTATAGGGGTCCCTTCGAGCTCAGTGTCACCCATGTGCACCCTGCCAGCCGCTTTCAGCTGTCAGCTCCAGAGGGAAGACGTTTCCACACACAGCTTCGAAAGAGGGATATCTTAAGCAAAGTCTGACGCGATGGCGTGGACAGGCTGGACTTTTTAACACTGGATTCCCTGCTTAGATTGCTCTGTCCGGTCGAAGTCTTCATAAAATGGCTTGTACAAGCACTCAGGGAACCCTGCGCTCCTTGCGCGGAGCCTGTAGATTAACAATCTTGCCTAAAACAAGTTGTTACGAGGTTGTGCTCTGGCGATCACTCTATGACTACAATGGTTCCTTTTCGGGAAAAGTAGGTGGTCCTCCCCCCCCAGGTATTCTTTTTGTCTCCTCTTAATATTAAGTACGTTGTCTGTTTCAACAACATGTGTCAAACAAAGAATTTGAACAGAGCTGTTTATCATCTCAATGAGTACTGTGTTCAGTGCATTTGTTGATCGGTACACTAGTGGCCGAGGTAGTATGAACACTTCAGAAGTGTTCAGAAGTTGCTTGTTGTATAGTTAGAGGGAACATAATACACGGGGAGCTGAGCTCATCCAGCCTTTTCCTCTGTTTTTGCTGAGGTACAAGTGGAGTCAGTGACTGCTCTGCCAAAGGCAAAATGGCATGAAGGATGACCTTCGAGCTTGAAGTATTAAAGACTGGTTTTGTGATTTGACTCACAGCTTTATTGTTAAATCAGATCACAGTATTTTAGGAATCATGTGAGGTAGAAACATAGTTGAAGGATATATTTTCTTCTCCTGACATGAGGAAATAAGCTGATCAGACTTTCAGTGAAGGTGAGCAGTGCTGGAAGAACCTGTACTACTAGACTAAAGCCAGATATCCCCTGTCATAGTCCAGCATTGTAGATGAGATGTCTGGATTGTTCCAGAGTATATTGGTATCCAGCATACTCTTGAATACTCTGAAGACAGCATCTCCCAGGTGCATATTAAACTTTCTTCTTTATGTGGGTCACTAAAAAGCACTCTCATATGACAAGAAACAAGTATTCGAAATGTGAAATGATAACATACAAAAAGGCTATCTGTCTTCAAATACCATGAAGATAAAAATAATCCACCAAGAAGCAAGAATTCCGAACAACTTCTTTTAAATTGCATAGACTGGAGAAAACTGATCGTGACATGTAAACAGAACTCCAGTTCTGAGCTCTGGATGGTAGGAAAGAAGAAGAGTTAGTTGGAGAGAGCTCCATCCTCAGAGTCAGAGAAGCATGAAAATATAAAGCTAGTTTCAGTACCCCTCGATGTCCTGTTGCAGAAAACTAGCATGTGGGATGTTCACACAGTAGCATAGTAAAGTCTAAGGATGAATGGTTCAATTTTATTGACTGATATAGAATGCATGAACAATGGGAAGAAATTAATCTGAGAGAAGCAATTGTTGCACATGCCAGAGATGTTTCTAGCAAGTGAGAATTTCTCTCTTTTCTGAACCGCACTCATTAAAACAGTAATCAGAGTGCAGCAACTTACCTCCTTCATTAAACAACTTAAATGGTTGCCAGTGATGAAGTAAATGGGCACTATTTCATCAAGGATAAGAAAATACTGAGTAAAAAAATGTGATATTTCACTTGTTTATGATAAACAAGATTATTTTTTCCAAAAATGAGCAGAGGCATTAAGCTTCGGGGAAGTCAAAGTTCGGTGTTCATACTTCAAGTATAAATACTGTAGCCTGCTTCAAAGCAAATACTTAGCAGCCACTACTCTTTCAGAAAGCACTGATGCTCTACAGGTACTAGTCTGATATCCAAATGCACGATGGGCAGGAGCACAGAAGAATAAGAAGGGGCTATGGCTGACAGCTCTCATAGTATTCATGTTACCTTAATGGCTTTGGGCAATAATCTGCAGTCATTCAGCCTGACCTCTACCCATATGGCATCAGTTTGAGTCTTGTGAGGAGTAAATATAACACTGGCTGTAAAAGGAAGGAGTATATTTCTATTATGAAGAAATATAAGAACATCAGAACATTCAGAGAGCATGAAAATGATATGTTTGCTGCAACATTAAGAAGCAGAAAAACGGAGTTAGGCACAAGGGTGAAATAAATTTGAAGAGCTATGTAAGCTCTGTAAATGAGCAGAATTGCAAAAACATCTAATGAAATGTTAAAAATCCACATGAGAGGTTAACTACTGGAACAAGGGCACAGAGAGGTTGTGCAGTCTCCGTTCTTGTATATATTCAAAACCCATCTGTACAAGGAAACCACGAGCAATTTGAGCTAACTTTGAAATTAGACCTGCTCTGAACAGGAGATAGTCTGGATGACCCAGGGAGGTTCCTTCAGCCTAAATTATTCTGTGATTATATGAAACAAAGTAAAAAGGATTGCTAGAGAAACCTGAAAAGATCAAAGTGGAGAAGAATAAGAATCATTAGATCTGCTAAACAGATAACAGATATCTAGGCAGGGGGGGATGGAAATCAGGACAAAATAGTCTTAGGCTACAAAGAAAGAGAAGAGGAAGAAAGGAGAAGCAATTGGGAAGATTTGAGAAGATTTTTCAAGGCTAGAAGTTATAGACTGGTAAAGGTCCATATAAGCCAGTGGAAATGTGCTGCTTTACATCTGCTGATGCTATCCTCAGCAATGTAATGTATTCTGACTTAATTACATTTGCATTCACATTGAAGCTTGCTATTGAACAGTTGACTTTAATGCCTCCTACATTTGTGAAATAATCTATCTATTTACACTGTTTTTTCCTTTAACTTTATCTCTTTCAGCAGATATGTTTGGAATGAAGTAAGTTGTGCCAATTACTTTGCAAGTGAATGAAACACAAGGGTGTTCTGTGCTCCCTGAAACCACTTGCCTTTCTCAGGGTTTCGCTAGGCTTGCATGGACAAATTGAATTGCAATTATGTCATGATTACTCAAATATTTGTGTTGTACACTTAACATGCTGCAGTAGATAAGGCTTACCAGATAAAAGAGTAGGATTTATTAAAATGTACATTGAGTAGTTAATGAATTCCTTCCTTAGGTCCAGTACAACTTACCACAGATTAGCCATTAAATCCTTTAACCTCTTTTTGCCACCATCTCTTTAAAGTGGGCTTTTGTAGGTGGTTTTGACTGAGAAGGACAAAGTGGAAAATAGTATCATAGAATCATAGAATCATAGAATGGTTTAGGTTGGAAGGGACCTCAAGGATCATCCAGCTCCAACCCCCTGCCATAGGCAGGGACACCTCCCACTAGAGCAGGCTGCTCAAGGCCTCATCCAGCCTGGCTTTAAACGCCTCCAGGGAGGAAGCATCCACAACCTCCATGGGCAACCCCTTCCAGTGTCTTACCACACTCACCGTAAAGAACTTCCTCCTAACATCCAGTCTAAATCTCCCCTCCTCCAGCTTAAACCCATTCCCCCTCGTCCTGACATTACTAGACCGTGTAAAGAGTCCCTCCCCAGCTTTCCTGTAGGCTCCCTTCAGATACTGGAAAGCCACTCTAAGGTCTCCTCGAAGCCTTCTCTTCTCCAGGCTGAAGAGCCCCAACTCTCAGCCTGTCCTCAGCAGAGCTGCTGCAGCCCTCTCT
>WAAF01001789.1:74105-201785 GCA_013400475.1 Tricholaema leucomelas | reverse complement strand
GCCAGGTGGACATTGTGCCATCGATCACCACTCTCTGCATGCGACCATCCAGCCAATTCCTTATCCAGTGAGTGCTCCACACATCCAGTTTGTGCTTTTCCAGTTTGGTGACCAGGATGTCATGTGGGACAGAGTCGAATGCCTTACTCAGGTCCAGGTAGACGACATCAGTTGCCCTCCCCCTGTCCATTGCAGCTGTGACTACATCATAAAAAGCCACCAAATTTGTCAGGCATGATTTGCCCTTAGTGAAGCCATGCTGGTTACCACCAGTCACCTCTGCCTGGTTTTCCATTTGCTTTTGCAGAGCCTTCAGGAGGATCTGCTCCATGATCTTTCCAGGCACAGAAGTGAGACTGACTGGTCTGTAGTTTCCAGGGTCATCCTTTTTCCCCTTCTTGAAGATGGGTGTTATATTCACCCTTTTCCAGTCAGCAGGAACTTCACCAGTCTGCCATGACCTTTCAAACACAATGGACAAGTATAAGAATAAAAGTCAGTTGTTCAGGAAAGGAAAAGGCAATATTTAAGTAAATTAAATTATTATGAACAGTAAGACCTATGAACAAATTTTATTTGGAAAAGGAGGCTATAAGAAGTGTGCTTTACTTCCTTATTATATCTTAGCATTTTCCTGGCTTGTGGAATGTAATTTAAATGAATCCTTCAAGTGCACGCTCTCATTCTCTCTCACTGCAGTTATATATATATATATGTACATACCATGGAGCTACCTTACCCTGGCACCAGTTCAAGAGAGGTTTGAGTTCCCATTGATTGAGGCTACTGTCTAGAGCAGGCTGGCTTTGTCTAGGTGCTGAGCTTTGCAGTGAGCCTGGCTTAATGCCTGTGTCACGACCCTTCCTGTCTGTGCCCCACCTTGCCTCTTGCACAACTCCATCTGCAGTCAGCTGATAAAGCTTGGACGGTTGGAGGGAGATGGCTGGCTGCATCACTGCATACAGGTGGAACAACACTCTGTGTGGTGGCACCTAGGCTGTTTCTGCATGCCCTGCAACTGATAGATACTTCAGTCAGCTTTGGTTTTTCTCAAGAAAGTCAGAGTCAGCAGCATCATCCATCAAAATGCCATCAGAGACTGTCTTTTAGCAAGGTCTCTGAGCATAATCCAAATAAATTAAAGCTAATATATGTCTAATGCTGTTTGCTCCACCCTACTCCTTCACCTTACCCCACACCATCCTGCCCAGTCTTCTGCTTTCCTCTCAGAGTGCCTGTCCACTTGTGAGCCCACCTGCAGCTCCAGAAGCTGCCAGAAGCTGGTCAAGGAGGGGAAGATCTAGTCATGAAACCTTCACACTACACAAAGACAGTATATATGTTGCAATGGAACATAAATGTGTTGTCATTGACACAAGTAAATGTTAAATGACCATAGGGTCCAAATAAAGGGCATTTCAAGTAAAATTATCCCTGGTCAAGTATGAAGTAAAAACCCCAAACAATTACACTGGATAACACAGTTTATAGGCTTCTCTAGTCCTGAGAACAGAATGGGAAGGTCTGGAAGCATTACAGCAGTGTATGAGGAAGAGTGAAAGTGTGAGCATAGCAGGGATGCTGCTGGAAATGCTCTTAAGTGAGACAGGATGTCAACCCTGGCATAGTGTCATCCATCCTCACTGGGTGGAGATGGAGTGGACCATACCTTCAACCAGTGTGGTCACTCCAGAGGGAGCCCAGGAGTATATCAGTGTGTATGTGTGGACACTGAGGAGACCAAGGCACGGGGTAGCAATTCAGAATGAATCCATAAACTCACAGAATTTAAAGACAGTGAAATTAATGAAATGTTATGGAAATCTGTAGACATTTAAAACCATATAATAAATGTCTTCAACAATTTGATATAATAACCTGTTTCATTCATAGGCTGATTCAAAATCTCTTCTGAAAAAAAAGGGTTTTTTTCCCTTATAGTGTGTATACATTTATGCTACTCTCTGCTTTCACACTACGTTATTGAACAATGATGACTCTAAGGTTAATGCCTGCACTTCAGTTAATCAAAGGTAACTGAAAGTGCATTACTTTTATGCTATTTGAGTTTTAACCTGTGAAATGTAGGATTACATGGAACCAACAGGTATTGCAAACTTAACATGTAACTGGAACTTACTTCCCTTTAGTTTTTATTGAGATCCTTCATTATTTTTTATATGAATACATTTGCAGTATTGCCTATGAAATACCAATTTACTGGCAAAAAGTACTGTTTGGAAACAATTAAATAAATGCCAGGCAGTCATAGCTACCAATTTCAGAAGCATATGATTGATTAAAATAATTTCTGTGTGTTATAACTGAATACAGACGCTTTAATATCATTACAAATCCCCTGGGAAGGAAGTTGAAGAGGCATATGCCAGCTACCAGGTACCAGCTACCAGATGTTACACCCAGCTTCGTGCAGTCACCAGGGCTTGGTGTCCCAGGACAGAAACTGGCAGGCTGCTCTGTGCTTTCTACTAATCCTGGGGCAGAAATCCTGCTCTGAAAGTCACCCTGTCTTTGTGCTCCATCAGCGCAGTGCACCTGTTGTATCAGCCAGAGAATTTCAGCTTTCAAGGCAAGGCAAGTGTAGGTCACTGCATACTCTTAAAGAAGAGTGCATAAGGAAAACCCCCTCTAACCTGAGATGCACAAGTGACCCCATAAAAACCATTCAGAAATATAGGGGCTAGTGTGCTGTAAAGACAAAGGTATGTGAACTTTATTCTGCCATAAAGCAAGCTGCCTTTTTTTCTTTTTTTTTTTTAAGTCACAAGCACACAGCAGCTGTTACTTTGGCTCAAGAGAAAATATTCTCAACAAGAGACATAGGGCCCAATTCATCTCTTGTATCAACCCTGTTATTTGTGCCAGGGATAGTTTAGTTCACATAGCACTCTCCTAGCTACCAGCCTTTTCCTGAGTCCCGCTCTGGGTAGTACCCTAAAATTAGTTCACAAGAGAATATAAATTTAACATTCCAAGACACAAACAGAGCCATAAAATGTGAGCATTGGATTATTAATAGCAAGTGAAATAGTTCCTGATTGTGCTAACTCAAATCTATGCTTACCCAATTGTATCCTGTGGCATTTAGAAATGCTAGCTTTAGCAGGAATTAAACTCCTTGAATAAAAAATATTATGTTAAAATAGATGTCTATACAAATGAGCTGCACAAAGACTACAAGGACCCCAAGACATCTAAACTTTATTCACAGAATCACAGAATTAATCAGATTGGAAAAGACCATTGAGATCATCAAGTCCAACCTATTACCCAACACAATCTAATCAGCTAAGCCATTGCACTAAGTGCCACATCCAGCCTTTTTTTAAACACTTCCAGGGACAGTGATTCCACCACCTCCCTGACCAGCCCATTCCAATGGCCAATCACTCTTACTGTGGATACTTTTTTCCTAATATCCAGCTTAAATCTCCCTTGGTGTAGCTTGAGACTGTGCTAGGTGATAGTATGATAAAAACCATACTTGGAGCACAATGCTACCTAGCATCATGAGACACCCTCATATCACACTCCTGTGTTTCACAGGAGATATCAGCTTACTCTGCAGTGATTTCACTGGTCTGACATTGTAGCCATAATCATGCAAACGCAGGAACATCACAAATTCATGGATCTTTATAGTATCTCAATGGGCAAGATATTCTCATTCCCTGTTACAGTACCATTCATATATTTGAATTCATAACTCTGAGTATGCAATTTTAGAAGACAAAGGAGAGTGAAACCATGTATAGCATTAACAGGGTATTCCTGGAGAGAGCACATGCTTTATGACTTGCAAGAAATTCTTAGGAAAAGAGCTGTCAGCTCTCTGCTAGCTGATACTCAGTGAATTAGCACACCAGAAGCTACCATCATCATTCTGGTTTTTCAAATACATGATTTTTGAATCTTCCTTCATACATGACTTTTCCCAGCTGGGAGACATACGAGAAGAATGCCCAACCAAGCACCAAGACAAAGGATGGATGAAGACTTCCATGGCAAAGCAATACAAAGGTGTATGTAAAGAGCTATCTTTACTACACCAGGCGTGTGTAAACTAGGCTTTCAAAATGATGCATGGAGGGCCTCTGACCTTCTTTTTTTACTTTTTTAGTGGTTTTCTCTTTGATCTATCATATGTCATTTTGATCATTTTAAAAATCAGGTTATATAATTCTATGTAACTTACAAAATTTAATTAATTTCAGTTCCATTTTAGTCCTGTTTTAAAAGTCATTGTTTTGTAAGCCTTGGAAATGTTGATTCTCCATCTTTACTGAATTGGAAAGGTTAGCTCCTGATAGCAGGATTATATGTGTGGACTTTGCAGATAGCAGTGATGCCTTAACTGGATGAATCAATTACATCTTCTAGGATAAATTGTTATTTTGATAAACAAATCCAAGTTCAGTCAAATATTTTCGTTGAATTTAGCTTTAGATTTACAAAACTATTGAAAGATGAGGATTGTTTTACCTCAGCCTGTAGTTTACAGAATTCATCCAGAGGAAAACCCATGGTTAATCCTATTTCTTCCAAAAGATATTACATCTTTTGTATCTGCTGGAATTCAGTAGAGCAGGCTGGGCATGCTTGTAACTAATTTTCCTGACGATATTCCATTATATATATTGCATATGTTCCATTTCCCTAGCGGAAAATCTGTTACAGTATAGCAGTTAGATCAGCTTTCTGTTGCATATGTCCGTGTCTCATTAAGACAGCCACAGAAAATAAACTCAAGGATCTCACATTATTCTTGGTGAGTTCTCCAAGCTTTGAATAAAATTATGTGGAATTTGAGCCAACAAGACAGCTTCATTCCCTCTTTTTCCTTCCTAGAACTAAGTAGTCTTCTAAACATTTTCATTTCTGAAAGCAGAGAAGTATTAAGCTTCTCTGCTCAGCTATGCATCTGTTACAAAAGGAATGAGGAGCTCTTAGTTCCACTGTAAGTTTAACATTAGTCTCCCACACATGCATAATGATAAGCTCTTTCATTATGCTCTGAGACAATAATGAGCACTTTTATTCAATACTTAATACAAGACTGTTCGCTACTCACAGAATTATCTAGAAGCCTTAGAGGGACTTCAGTGGGACACAGTCCTCTGACAGAGAAATGTACTTTGCTCATAAGCACACTTCTTCCTGAAAAAATCTGCTACAAATCATGGAACTACACTTAAGTCTGTACTGTGAGTTACTTAGAGATTACCCATTCATTAAGTCTGGCCCCATCAAATCAGTGCTCACAAGGAGAAATTACACATGGCTTCATCATGTTTTCGTGCCTGTGAAACAGTTCAGCAAAAAGGGGTTATGGTGATTTTGGATTGCTTCTTTTTCTAGAAGACATGGACAATCTTCATCCTAATTTAGACCTCATGACTTTAATTATTACAGCTATTATACCATCTTCTGTGGCTTGGCATCTTACTGCCAATTAACCCTATATGAAACAAGTACAAACCAAATAAAAAAGTAAAAGATATAAAGTAAATTCAACACCAGGATTTGTTAAGGAGCCAAACTAAATTATGGGTAAGGAAAGTAAGATTCATAATATCTGAGTCATCAGATTTTGAATTTTTAAATTCACAATTGCAGCATTTTGAACTACCTAAAATTATCAGAATATTCCTAGGGCAACCCTTAGATTTAAATACAGCTTACAGTTTTGTCACCAGTATGTAAAAACATCAGCTAAATTCCAGCTCTATTCCCTACAGCAGGTGGTAGAAGGAAATAATCTGATACAATGATCCCAAGTTAGCAGGTGGTGGCATCAATCAGGCCTTTCATAAACAGCAAATCAACCTCATGAGAAAAATCAACACTAAATAGAGCAAGCCACCATTCCTCTTTCACATGCAGTTTAGTGAGACCTGTCACAAATAATTTAACTTGTTGTGGTGATTCAAAAGTGTCTGGGTTTAAGTCACTATACATATCACTGTGTTTTGCTTACTTCCCTCAGGAATTTTTAAAAGTCTCTAATTTGCTCTTTAGAAGTGGTGTAGAGATGCTGTCAAATGGTCATCATCCCATGATCCTTCTGTCATCAGACTTAGTGGTACACACTGTAAGTGCCTGCAAATTTCTCTTCCCTTGGACTGGCATAGAATCATAGAACCAACCAGGTTGGAAGAGACCTCCAAGATCATCCAGTCCAACCTAGCACCCAGCCCTATTCAGTCAACTACACCATGGCACTAAGTGCCTCATCCAGTCTTTTCTTGAACCCCTCCAGGGACGGTGACTCCACCACCTCCCTGGGCAGCCCATTCCAATGGCAAATCACTCTCTCTGGGAAGAAATTCCTCCTAACATCCAGCCTATACTTCCCCCAGCACAACTTGAGACCATGGCACTTCTCTCCTCTTCCTATATACACTGCTCTCCATGCATTGTAGGAAGAAAACACTGCTTTAAAACATGTATCTTGTTTGTTTGTTTTTATGAAGTAATGTCATCTGCTCTGTTATTGCCCTTTTCAAAACAATGCTTCCATTTAGAGAGTTTGCAATACTTCTCTTTTCTTGCAGTTCAGTTGCTAAGACGCACATGCAGTGCATATTCCTACAAAGTGAGATTTTTAAACACAGTAGATACACCTGTAAGAGGTGTTTATGTATAATCCATTTTCTAAAAAAAAGATCAAAATAAAATAGAACTTTGTTTTCAATAAGGAAGTTCTTTTAAACTTCTGTTTTTAAAAGGATTTTGCAATAAATGTAGCTGTTTTTTTTAAACAAATACACACACACACACACATTGTTCTCATAGCTAACTCCAGGCTGTGTGGTATCAGATGTTTTTTGGTTGTGTGTTTTTTTTTCTCATGTACTGTGCCATGAGATACAGTCTTTCTCCTTTGAAACACTTGGCCCCATTTTCTCAGAAACAGGCTAGAGAGAATAATGTTCTCTAGCTGCTAAAAGACAATTTTTGTTAACAGATGGAAACTTTTCCTACAGATCTGAACAGTCTGCTTGGACATTCATAGCTTGCATCAGTGAATGCTTTAACAATATTCTCTTGTCTGCATTCAGCAGTGCATTTTAGAATACTTCAGACATAGTAAAAGACTGACTCAGAAATATGGCAAGCACATTACCTAGTTGGCAGTAGAAATTAGCTCATGTTGCTTGCATAATACTACTATTATTGCTGTGTGTCATTTCTCTGGAAAATAATTATCTCCTTCCACATTTAGAGAACAACCAGGACCAAACTTTTCTATGAATTGCACCACCCATAAGTAGTGAACTTGGCCAGTTTTGCCAGATATATCCTCACTGTCATTTACAGGTAGACACATAATACCTTGCAGGACACAGAAATGTAAGTATCTGTAACTTTAATACAGTGTCTTAGAGATGAAAACCATTAGCTACAAAGACTGACAGCTTGTTAAACAATCAGAAGTCTACCTCTTCTCAGTCTTCTCTTCTCCAGACTAAATAGTCTCAGGTCTCTTAGTCCCAGTCATCCTTGTGGCTCTCTGCTGGACTCTCTCTATCAGTTTCCTGTCTCTCTTGAACTGGGGAGCCCAAAATTGGACACAGTATTCCAGATGTGGTCTCACCAGGGCAGAGTAAAGAAGGAGAAGAACTTCCCTAGACCTGCTGGCCACACTTTTCTTGATGCACCCCAGGATGCTATTGGCTCTCTTGGCCTCAAGGGCACATTGCTGTCCCATGGAGAACTTGCTGTCTCCACCAGGACTCCAAGATCTTTCTCCATGGAGCTGCTTTCCAGGAAGGCAGCCTCCAGCTTGCACTAGTCCCTGAAAAATACTCCTGAGGAGGAGTATCTGTGGTATAGTGAATTTCGGGGTAACAGACAACATAAATTTTGGGAGCAAGGACCTATAGAATTATGTGTTGCTGCTTTCTTGATTTCTAATATCATTGAACTATCAGCTAAGTATTGGAATGGGCTGCCCAGGGAGGTAGTGGAGTTGCCGTCCCTGGGAGTGTTCAAGAAAAGACTGGAAGAAGCATTTAGTGCCATGGTCCAGATGACTGAATAGGGCTGGGTGCTAGGTTGGACTGGATGATCTTGGAGGTCTCTTCCAACCTGGTTGATTCTATGATTCTATGACTCAGAATTTATACCGCACCAAATTGCATGAGAGATTTTCCACAGAATTCCAAGTTGATAGACATTCCCAGTTAAAAAAAAAAAACCAAAACAAAAAACAAACACTGACCATGTCTTCTGAAATGCTGCTCCCCTTGAAACAGATCAGGTTGCAGTATTTTTGCGTGAATAGCACTTTGCAATGTCAAGTTCAAAATGTGAGCATTTCAGACGGCGCTCAGAAGTGTCAGGGAAGAGCTTAAGCCACTTTTCAAATCTAATTAAACTTTTTTGGGTGAAGGAGAGCTACTACTATCTCTAGTTGTGATAGTACAGAGTACAGGTGTTTCTCAGGGCTTGTACAAACCTGTGCCTATGAACAAATTAAAAGCTTTTAAGATCACAGAGGAGTTCTGAAGTTAAAAATTAGCCATGATTACATACACAATAACCTGTCACTTCTTTTACACTTCTATAAAACAGAACATTGTCAAGAACAAATACAATGTCCTAGGGAAATGTCAGAATATAACTTTACACTTGCTTAAAGATGTTCTTTCACAGCTGCTGAAAGTTGATTATTAAAGTGCATCCTTTATTTTAAAAGCACTGTTTGCTGTCATTGTAATTGACAATAAAAGCTTATGTAATGCACAAAATTATTTGCAGCACCTTAGGAAAGATGAAATTATAAATCCTCTTTTTTTTTAAGTTATTACCACCGAATAAATATAACAAAGCTAGTTTTGATAAACACCCAGTAGTGTTAAAATTTATTAACATAAATGCACAGCAGCATTTATTACAAATATTCTGCCTCTTCAAGTGTGACTAAGTACTTAATTAGTGGAATGTGCTTCATTCTGATCTTATGTGTTTATTCATTGTCCTGATTCTCCTGGAATGAAGTCAAAAGACAGCTCAAAGCTTCTTAGGACTGTGAAGCAAAATTGTTTTGCTGCCTAAAAAGTCAGGAGAAAGTTTGCTTGAGTTTCAGGAAAGAACAAAGGAGGATAGGGAAAGGAGGAATCATTTTAGAGGAGAGCCAGAAGAAGGGCTCCAGAGAGCCAGAATTCCTGAATCAGGTGCTGCTGGCAAACAGAGAATGGCACTGCCATTGAAGACTTCTCCTTGCTGCTTCAGTGCCTGATTTCAGGCTCCCAAACATAAGGTGTGTATGGTTGATTTCTTTCATAGACCCATAGAATCATGGAATTATTTTAGTTGGAAAAATACCTCTAAGATCATCAAGTTCAACCATGGCCATCAAACTACTTCCTGAAATGCTGTTACCACACATTTCTTGAACGCCTCCAGGAACGGTGACTACACCACATCCCTGGGCAACCTATTCTTCTGCCGTCCCTGGCAGTTTAAGGTCTTAGGTACCTCTGCCAGTATCTTCCATCGAGCCTGTATGAGATCTGCTGCACTGGATGCAGAGGTTTATGAATGGCTATAAAAAACCCATGGTTGACTTGTAAGGCCTTTGAATCATAGCAGAGGTGGTGGAAACATGGAGGAATCAAATTTCCCCATCTCTGCACTCATGCAAATGGTGTATTGCTACAGAGATGCATGTGATAGAGGATATAACTGTTTAATTTGACTGAATGCAGTCTACTGGATAAAAACTAAGCCAGTGCTGCTTGCTGCAGGGAGCAGATCCAAACAGTGTCACCCCACTCGGTGCTGTCTGGGTTTGCAGAGCCAAGTGGAGTAGAGACCAGATAAAAATCACTCTGCAGTGAGGAGAGAGTTCCTTACACACTTTCCAATTTAACTAGATAATTTCTAACTGTTTGGCTTTTTTTTTCTGTTAAAAAAACAACAAAACAAAACCACACAAACAAACAAAAAAAAACCCAACACCAACCACAACAACGTTTTCTAACTTATTTACTATTTTGCAATGTGATAACTCAAGTACCAGGAGTCATCTTCTCCTTTTAGGAGAAGAGAGGATGGTGTATATACAATCTGTACAGAAGCTGCAAGGCAATAAAGGAAATTCCATTTAGAGAAAACCTGTAGAGGACCTAGCTCATAAATTGTGGAAGCTTCTAGTGCAGTTTCAGTTTTTAGAGGTTCATAATTTGACAAAACCTGGGAGAATGCAAAGGCAAACCCACTATCATATATACCACGCCTTTGCTCCAGGAAACTTTTGTTTAGGTGAGCAACATTTATTTCAACAAGCACAAAACAACTTACTATTTCTGTAGTTTAATTATCTGAGATGTCTACAACATTCTATCTGAACACTTTCAGCTATAGTCAACCCAGAATCTAGCTTGAACCAGGGCAAGAGGATCCTGCAAAGATCACCTCATACAATCTCAGTTCTAAGCAATCATAAAAGCCCTACCTACCATAACTATTTACATTACTGGAAAACAAGTACATAAGTATTTGATACTTTGGAACTTTGTACTAACAGAGGCTTTGGGGAAAAAAAAAAAAAGAAAAAGATATAGCCATCTCTATTATTTTCTTAAATGTGTGTTAGCTGGTTCTTTCACACTTCTTATAAGAGGACGTAAAAGCCAGGCCTGTCTATTTCTTATCTGCACAAACTGAGAGAATGCTATGAACTGTCAAGATCAAGACATGGAAAAGCTGCATGCATCTGTGTCAGCATGCAGTCTGACTGCTGAGACTGACCTTTCTCTGCTAAGGCTTTACCAAAGCAAGAGCAGATGTATGAATGAAAGATTGTGCTAGTGAGCAAATTTACATTGTTACAGCTTGTGGAAACAACTTGTGGGTGGAATTTAAAAAAAAATTAGAATCTGGGCCCCAAATTTCACCTGTCACTATGTAAATCTCATCTGGTTTACAGCAGTCTCATTCAGCAATTCTTGGGCAGCAAATGTGCTGAATTTATCTATAGGAACTTTTAAACACGGCAGTTATATTTTATAATCATAGAATCATAGAATCAGTCTGGTTGGAAGAGACCTCCACGGTCATCTAATCCAGCCTATCACCCAGCCCTATGCAATCAACAAATAATCACACTCTGATTCCACTTCCACAAAACTTAGTCTGGATATCTTCCATGCTTGAATCTATTGTGTGTTGGGCAAAGTTGTTGGTGCCTGAAAAGGTGCCATTTAGGAAGACCAAACCATGGCCCTGCTCTAACCAGGCTTACTTTCCACTTCTAGAAAGTTGGAGCAAAAATAATATAATGCAAAGATTTCCATAGACTAAGAGTTACTTATGCTCTAAGGAAAATCCTGAGGGAAGCACATCCTATGGATAAGCTAAAGCAAAGCAGTCAGAGAATCAAGATTTAGGACTGCTGGCTCTCACAACAGCTGTACTTTGGAATCCACTGTATAAAAGCTTTAGCATGACGTATTTGTACTTCATTTATTTTACTGTTACCCTTTTAGGAGGTGCCCATGTACTTTTGGTAACCTAACTGTATATAGATGTGTGTGTCTCCTTACCCCTAGGTAAGGAGAATGTATTTCTTCTTTGTGAAATGGAAAACTGGATTTGGATCTTAAACTATTTGTAATGAAGCAGCAGTTCACGGTGGTGATTACTGAACACGCATCTGAGAAGCCAAGTGCCAAATACCCCTGCTCAATTTCTCTAACAGCTGAAAGAAATTAATGGCTTTCCTTCCAGCTCCTAGGTTAAGGTAGCATCGTACCCCAAGATACAAAGAAAAGCCAATGCAAACAAAAATTTAAGATATGAAGTAGAATCTAAGCTATAAGCATGGCATCCCCTGAAAGTAAATAAATTGGCCAGTTTCCACGGTAATAACACTACATATTTTTATAACAAGTCCCACCCTGAGATTTCAAAATGCTTCAATGACATATTAATCATCACAACTTTCCTGATGAATAGCTGTCACTGTCCTCGTTTCAGAGATCAAAACACTGTAACATGTCACAATTTAAATGACTCGCTTAGCTTCACTCTAGAAATGGGTAGCAAAGACGTGAAACACATCCAGATACAAAGGCTTCACATTTTAAACTGTCAGTCTAAAGTCTTACACTTTAAATGCAATATGCTTTTGGACTTGATCTTTGTCCAGAACTTGAGATTGAATTTAAATTCTTATAGTCCTACCATTTGTGTGCTCTGTGGCCACAAGAAAAGACTGTCAACCTAGTTGGAGGCTTTGTCTTAACATTAGGTGAACATACCTTTCCCACACATTGTTATTATACCACTTAGCACAAAATGGTGTTAAAGTGAAGAGACAGTGAAATATGTGGCTTTGGAGAGCTAGATTAGTTCATACTTCCAACCTGAGCAAGACCATTTTCACACCCCTCCTTGCATGCGCCAGGGGTTATTTAAGGCATGCGCTATTCATGCTAAGAATGTGCCTCAGTGAGATCCAGAACGCTGATTTTAATGCTTGCAATTCTATACTCCGGTATGATGCCTACAAAGTTAGTTATGTCTTCTAATTCCCTTCCAAATGTAGAAGATAAAAACTGTAGCAAGACAGTTCCTTTAATCCTAAAGTGTTTCTGTTGAAAAATACCCAAGACTTGTCTAATTGCCATGCTTGCTAGAGACAAAGGGATCATAGTGTACTGCTTATTTCCTTTCCTGAGTAACAGTGCACTTCTGCTTGCCTAGAAATAGGCATATGTAAAAGAAGTATTCTTGAGTTGTCCAATGCTGAGGTGTTGTTGACTTTCAAAACAAATTTGAGTTTCCAGTCCTGGAAGCTCATTGTCTCAATTTTGTTATCAGAGTAACTCCTTCCTTCTGGAAAGAAAAACCTTAAGAGACTCTGAAATGCTGAGGACTGATATGCAAGAGTCTTAAAACACTGGGAAAATAGACAAATAAGTGGAACTTCGGTAAAACTCCCACCATTTTATAACAGCAATGTTAAAACCAAATTTGCCATATAAATGCAAGATATATTCTCATACTTTTCATATTTTAAGTGAATAACAAGAAGACAGTAGAGTATGTTAATTTTTCCTCTTCTTAATGCAGGGCATCAATATAAAAGGCACATATTGTGGCAGCAGAAAAGTAAAATAGAATACATGAAGTATATTATATTGAGTGTAAGTTAATGATCCCACTCCAACTGCACTTAAAGGACATCATCTTTGGGGATTTGCAGCAGGAACCAGTATCAGCAAATGAACTTAGAAACTTGAGTAACTGATAACGTTTGCATGTGTTTGATTCATTCAACTTTCATGTAAAAATAGCTATTCTGGAAATTGTCAGAGGCTGTTATTTATAGATTAGCACTTCACTGAACAGGCAGACAAAACTATTTCCTAAATTTTTCTTACATGCAGACACGGACAAATAATCAACAGACCTTCACAGCTGACTATAGAGAACCTGCAAATTAAATTAAAAATATCCCCTTTGGAAAGACAGCTTTAGGTATGAGTACCTGAGTCAACAAGATTAATATTTCATTCAAGTGAAACTGAAAATGAAGGGCTCAAAATTTGCTGATGGACATGGCATGCTAATAATGTTATAATAGTGCTGTCCCCCAAACAGTAAAATATTTTAGGTGAAACCAGTTTAGACCTAAAGAAGATGGAGAAAACATCTTGCTTCCATAGGTCTTCCTTACCATGATTCCAATGAATGGCTGCTTGGGATTACACAGTAATGTAAAGAGTTGCAAAACAGTGGTTCTTCAGTTTACAGGCATTTCTCCCTGTTCCAGCCACTGCAGGTTGTGTTTCTTCCAAAAGGCAAGTTCTCACGAAGTCAACAGACTGAAGAAATGAGGGTTCACCTGCCAGTAATTCCAATCTGAAGACAGGTCTAATTCTGGGTACTGTTTGTACTAGAAGTAAGATTTCTCTCAGATGTTCTCTTTGGATGAACTCAAACTCTCCAGGAAGGTGATGAATGGTCCTAGTTAAAAAGAAGTCCAACACCAACACTAAGCAAGATACCAAACTGCCTTTGGGATGACTGCACTGTGATGATACCATTACAGAGATCTGCTGTTGGACATTTAGAACACAGCAACAGAAGATGCTTGTCTGCTACAGCAATCTCTTCAAGCACAGCACAGGTGTAGGGAGATCTCCAAGATGCCCCTTGGCAACACCTTTTGGCACTGCCGCTTGAGGGCATCTCTGAAGAAGCTGCACACATGACTGTTTATAGGCTCAGCATAACAGCCGTGCCAGTCTCACTGGGTTTCCTTGGTTGCTCTGGTAACGTTTGACAATTACTGAACGTCTTTCATCTCCCTAAATGTGGGAAAGGGGAAATCCTAACATCCTGCAACTGAAAGAAATTCCAATACACTCTTGAACACCAAAAGGCCTCTTGTCTGCCTGACCCACAGTTCTTTTTGTCATTCTTTATGCAATGAAACTATGATCCCTCTGTGGGCCCTGCTATTCTGAATGAAATTTGTCTACAAGGGCATAACACTTTACTGTTATGTACAGAAAATGCAATTGTGGCCATACAGAGTGGCAAACCGTAGCGTTGCATGCCCTTTCTGGCTGGCAGTTGTTGGCAGGACAAAACTATTTGCAATCTTTTCCACAGCTGCAAAGCAGTCTTTGTGTATTCATTTCTCCAGATGTAATGCTATTCAAAATGCAGAATTAATTTTTAATTTGAATTACCATATCTTTCAGACCACTAATTTGAGTGTTGAAATATCTCATTCGTTATCTAAGCAACAAGATGTAGGAGGGACATGCACCTTTTCAGGGGTTAATTTTCAGATTCTTTCTATTTGTTCTGCATGTGTTTTGCTGCAGGAAGCATCCATGACATTTGAATTATTTCAGATGGCATTAAATTATTTGGCCATAACCTGCAGATTTGTGTGCCAGCAAGAAAGGTTGCAATTTATTGAGAGAAAATTGAGGTCACAAATATTTCTTGAGCACTGGAATGCTTTAATTTGAGACTGTGATTCACTTTCTTCCTGTTATCCCAGAACTGTAGCATTCAAAGTGCCTGATGCAGCATACAACACAAGTGGCATGCAAATATCCCCTGTGGAAAAAAATCCTCCTAAAAATCAGCCTCTTTACTGCCATCCAGAGGCAGTACAAACCCACTATTAATCAATTTAATGTAAACACCACTCTAGAGACAGAAAAAGGTTGAAGGATAAAATTTTACCAAGGTCTTCCAGCCAATTAGAAAGTATGAACTGTATTGCACATCAAGAATTTGCATTCCAGCAAAAAAAAAAAAACGGTTAAAAAGATAGCTGTAAGTTTGAAATAAGATTAAAGTTTGTGTAATTATAAGATTTTTGAGATTTATACCAGCTCACATGACTAAAGGAAAAAAAAAAGAGAGAGATTATGAAAGGTATCTAAATCATGTGCCATGAAGAGCCTCAGATCTTTATCTTTAAATATTCCCACCCCTAATATCTTCTTACTACCCTACAGTAGAATGTGTGTTCTTCACTATCTCCTCCAAAAACTTATCACTGTGAGAAAAAACCCACTGAGTTGGGTTCTTGACAAAGCAGGAAAAAGTTTTATAAAGCACTAAGGAAATGAAAATACAGTTTTGCCTTGGACACGTGCTGGAAGCCCACATATTTGCCAGGGACCTTGCTACCATGACTTGATAAACTTCCACATCAGGGGAGCAACAATGAGGCACGGTGAGTGCTTTCTAGGGCCATAGCAGATGTAAAAGGTGATTTTACCACCTCTTTCAGATTGTATTTTTTAAAATCTGTTTTGAAAACCAGGAGATTTTCAAAACATGGCCTAATCCTGCATACTTGTTTTCTCTTTTCACTTACACTGGAAGTGTAGTTTGTTCATGCTTTCCAAGCGCACATCTTTTCAAGCAACCAGAAGGACAGAAATTAATAAACTTTGCTTCTCCTTCCTAGCCTACAATAAATATGACATTAAATTAGCATTCTTTGAAGAAATGGTTCAAACACACTAAACTGACAATGAAAACAACCAACATTATCATAACCATGGCTTGGGAGTTAAATTAAAACTAAAACATTGCAAGTAAATAACTACTTTTAACAAGGGCATCATTTTTATTTCACACTTCTTAATTACAGGTTAACAACTTAGACAGGGGAAAAAAAATATCTTAAAGTTGAAATCTGTCTCTATTTTGGTACTGGTATTTGCCATATTGTCATATCTCCAATCCTAGAAGTGCAAAATACAAATCCAATAGCACAGAGTCATCTAAACCTCAGTTTAAGAGTTCCAGCTCAAAGGAGGAGTCATCCACCCACCGAGCATGAACCAGGGGCATGAAAGTGCCTGGAGACAGTCAGGCATGGAGACATTCTTGATGCTCTACAGGTTTGGCAGATCACACCTGTTTCAAGGTAATACTGAAGAAGTGGGAACTTTTTGTCAGAGAAGGCTGAAAACCTTGTAAGCAAACCAGATCCAGGCAGGATGCAACAGAAACCCCCAGAGATGTCCAGAATGATAAAGGTGTTGTACAATGCCAGGCTCAGTTTTGGCTATTGAGATAAATCTTGGCTGAAGCTGAACTGCTAGAAGCAGTCCAGAATTAGGAATTCAGGACCCAGAGCCACGAATTTAAAACTATGCTGCTATGTATAAAGATGTCTCTCCTACAAGTGCTGTGCAGGCATCCTTTTAGTTGTGTAAAGGTCTATTTATATTTAAATTGCTGAAGTTACATGCACTCTTACATGCTTGTGGGATTGCAGTCCATGATAGTATTCAGCTTTTAAACAAGTTGGCCTAAGGTGTATGAGTCAGTTATAAAATAGTTTGCAAATAAATGGTTAAAGAAAATCATGTGCAAAAAATAAGTATTTAAGAACTTGTTCTTCAAACTTTGCATGAACATTAGTTGTTCTCATAGGTTAAAGAAAAGATTATGTGCAATTTGAGAGTTCAGAGCCTAAATGGTTGACATATGATGTTCAATGCATACAGTTACACTGTATTTTAAGTTACTGGTGGTAAAAGTGTGAGGGGAAGAGTATTTTTTGTTCATCTATTTGCCTTTTCTCTATTCCTTGTCATAACAGAATATGGATATAGAAAGATATATAGCTGCAATCATGATATGGTATAAAGTTGTGAAAGCAAAGAAACTAATATTAATGAAAATCTCTTTCAGTGCACTCTGCTGAGCCTTAATAGTTGCAGAAAAGACTGCTAAACAGGGATAATCTTTCTTGACTGATTAGCACAATGCTTAGCTGTAGGGAGATGAGTTAAGGAGTCTTTTGTAGTGTTAGCCTTCATAATATTTAAGTCTTTGGGGTTGAATAAAACCTTTCAGATTTTCCAAAGATAGTTTTGATGCCTTAATTGCTATATTCTTTTTTTCTGAGCTAGTTAAAATCAGTTTGCAAAAATCTCTTGCAAGACATTGTAAAACATCACTTGTTAAAGAGATTGCAGGGCTTGCTCTTGACAAATGTGAAGTGACATTCTGCCGGTATCTTTTGTAAGATCATATAAAGGATCTGGTTCATCTACCAGGAAAAGAAAAAAATCCCACCAGGAACCAGTGGGAAAGACAATGCTCATCACACAGAGTCACAGGGCTAAGTAAATGGTTCACACGTCTTGCTTGCATGAGATGAAAGGAAATGAATCTGAATTCATTTTACATTTGATCACAGACAAGGAATTCTCCAGATCAAAGTGTACCATAATAATGGAGACTAACTGAATGCAACTAGATCCAAAAACATCTGCCAGGGGTTTGATGTCTAAAAATGGAAATCCTTTATATTAATGTATTATTACATAACCACATGAGAACCAAAAGAGTCTTGAAGTCTTATTTTGTTTTTGTGTATTGTGGTTGAGAAAACTTAACTAATGAAACCCCCACACAATGTACCAAGCAAACTGAGAGAAAAGGGAATGAAACACAATGATTCTTCAACCTCTGTTCTCTTTGTGTGTGATCAGATACTATTTTTAAAAAAGGTTAACTGCAGAAGTGCTGATGACCTGAATAAAATATATCAGCAGCATAGGAAATGAGTTTGATGGTTGTAATCCAATTTTCAGTGGACAAGGGTGCACATCACAAAAACCTTCTTTACAATTAGCACTAATTGGCAACTTCTTTTGGCAGTCTCTTTACAGAGGCCAAAAACTGAATGGATGTGGAGATTGAACTGTCTTTTCACTCCTAGAGGTGCTCTGAGCAACAGCTCAGATTGATTGCTCTGGCAATGTGGGAAAAAAACCCAGCATTTCTGACTTAGTGGTACCTGTTCTGAGGATGAGCAGGCTTTGATCTTCAAGGTTGTCAAGGCAACGTTTATATGTACTAATGAAGTTACAGAAGAAGAGTGAAAATGCTTTTTTTAACTCTTGAGACAGAAGTGCTTAAAATGTAATGAATATTTGGCAGTGTAGTGAAAGACATGCAGAAGCTTAAGCTCTGTAGAAGTGTGGGGATTTTTATGAGAGGCATTTGTGTGCAGAAGGCAACATTGTCTCCTGTACTTTTCCCTCTGGGATCACTCTTTCACGGATGAAATGCTATACTGTAGTAGAGATGCATCTTTCTGAGCACTCTGGATGCTCAGAAAGACTGATGCCCTTTCTAAATTGTATTTATGTTACTGAAATTCAAACTGATCTCAGTCACAATACTGGACCCACATTGTTCTGCAGAGGAGGAGGCACATTTTGCTGCAGTCAGCCTTGGTCCTGAGAAGCTTTTGGAAGTTGTCAGGCTTTAGAGCAGCTCTTTGGCTCTGCAGTAGTTGAGACTTGAGCTGGCATAGAAGTGACCCTCATATTTCTGGGTGAGTGAAGCTACAGTGCAGCAGAGACTTTGATCCATTACACTGTAATGCAGTTTGCAAAGAAAACCGGTGGACAGAACAGAGTCCAGTTTCTGCTAAGTGACAAAATTTACCCTCTTCTTGACTGTAGCTCTCTTTATTGTCAGTTTCAAGAAAGCCTTTCTTAACCCCTGGCCTCACAGATCTCTGCAGTTTCAAAGAAATGTATGCAGCTCGGCTTCTGTTGAAATCAGTTTCTGTTCTGCTAGTATTATTTTGCTTTATTGTAGAGTCTGGTCTCTGTTTAAAGCTGACCTGAAGAAACTTAGATTGCTGTTTTGCTGGTGTGATCTAACAGTACCTAGTTCTGGAAACAGCACTTAGTGCTTCCTGAGAGCATTTTATTTTTATGGAGATTGCTGAACTTCACAACTTCTCTGCCATTGCGTTTTGACCACTCAATCTTTCTTCACTGTTCTTGTCTGAAATTATTGAGCTCTAATAGCACATTCAGAGAAGGTCCAGGAACACTATTTGGCCTTCATATGCAAGTTTATTGTCTTCAAAAGACACACAACAGGCAAGTTGCAAAGATACCACTAGAATTTCTGTTTCTTATTTTCAGCTGTTGGTGTTACCATTTAATTTTTGTAGAAGAAGGGATAAGATAAAAGAAGGTGGAAACCTGAAAGACAGCAGATCTCACTGAACAGGTTGCAGACCTCTCCATGAAGCAAGATGCAACAATGTTTGATCTATCCTAACAAAACTTCCTTTTTAACTTTTTTACACTCAGGTTTCTTTTAAATACTCTTTTTCAAGGGCTTGTTGTTTTAATGGGAGATAAATAAAAAATTACTTTTTCTATATTCTTTATTTGCATCAGTACCATTTTTTTTCAAGGAAAAGTGTAGGGAAAAAAATATATTGAGCTGATTACAATGAAATGACAAAATATGCTCTATGCAGCAGCAAAAGTTTCCAGACTTTTCACCATAGTCTTCAGATACTGATCTGGTTCTGATGAAGATATTAACATTCAGTACTTCCTTGTAAGTATACCACATGTAATTAAAATCAGTGCAAATCAGTTCTTCATGCCCAGGCAGATCTGCTCAAATAAATGAGTCAAGCTATTTGCAACGAATAGCATTGCTGATAAAGATGCTAGCAATGGTTTCCAAGCTTGAAACTCCACATATGACTGAAATGCCACTTTCTGGAAGTGGCTGGTTGTGTTTCTTTGCCTGAGTGAGCAAAACTTTTTATATGCACATTGTCTTTTCATATGCACATTGTTTCAATTTAACAAAGGTTGTTAACTAAATTCTTTANAAAATACTTTAATAAACACAGCTGTGTATGCTAACAACAGTTTCCAGGCTTCTATAAGTTTGGTTCATTGTATCTGACATGTATTTTTAGTCTCTTCTGACTGAAAATTGCCCAATTTATTATTGAAAAATGAGATGCACTGTTATTTAGTATAGATTATATTTTTAAACCTAAATAAGCTGGTTTATTAAATTGCCAAACCAGTTAAAAAAAAAACATAAGTAGGCAAAAAAAATATTTCCTATCCCCTTTATTTATTAATTTTAAATTTTATGACAAAAAGACCTGCCCTGATCTATGTGTCAATAAAACAAATTCTCTTCATAAAATCTTCCCAACGGAGAACACAAGGATGAAAAATTCTGGCTCCATGAATTCACCAGAGATTTTGCCCTTTTGGAAAGGCCAAGATTCAATCCAAAATGTCTACTGTGCACAGATGATTCTGTTTCATCAAGGAGGTTGTACTGAGGAATGATGTGGCTTTGCACTCCTTGTCTTCTGTGTGCATTTGGTCTTGTCTCACAGAATGGCCTTCAGGGCTAACTGTGAGGAGAAAGGTGAGATAGACTTCAGTAAGTAGTTCTGACAAGATCACTAAACATAAACATATCTTTTTGCATCCCTCTGTGTCCAGCAGTTTCTGAGGAAAGGAAACAAACCTGAAAAAGTTGCTATTCTCACTCCATGTCTCCAAACCCAAAGGTGAAATGTCCTAGTCATTTCAAAAGGACCAGACTGGATTTTGACAAAAAATTAAGCAGAAGGATCTGTACTAAGAGCACCACTGTGGAACACATCTGTGACCTACAGCTACCTTTTAGATCAACAGTTTGAGGAAGATTTGATCTGGCTGGAAATCCCCTGGGTTTACCTCTTGGTGACCGTCAGGAGCAGCTTTATTGAGATCATCTTGTTGTAGAAGAGCTCACTAAAAAACAATGCTGAGTTTCCTAGTCACTCTCTACTATCCTTCTTTCTTTTTGCTTTGTCTTGAGAAAATCCTTCTCCAGTCCTTCTGTCGTTCCTTCATTTCTTCCTTAGCTGCTGTTTCTGTCCTATGTAGGTTGCTCCCAAACTCCTGTACTCCAGCGCACAAGACTCTAGACTTCTACCATTAATATTAAGAAAATCCATGCTTACAGTTAATTACCTTGTAATGTTTCTTTTGCCTCCACATATCTGTAATTAATCAGATAGCATTTTAAAAATAGCAGCTTGGTGAATGAGATGCCAGAATAAGCAATGCTGCAATTACCAGAGAGCACCCTTGGAAAATTTGGTGGTTACTGCCAGCAAAATGTTACTCCGTGTTCAATGTTAGTTCAGTATCTGTAGTATTGCTGAGGCATGCACCTGTCCTGGAGTCCTGTATACACCAAAATCCCTCTCCCTCTGTGGTTTGAATGGGAGAGGAAAGGCACAAAAAACCTGTTCCCCCTACCCTGCAGGCATGAAGGGGGGGAGCAAGGGGCCCTTCCGGCACGAGGGGTGCCCCATGCAGTGCCTGCACTGGAATCGACTGGGGATTGGCTGTGGTCTTCGTGCCTAGGCAGTGGTAACTCAGCTCTTTGTGTAGGAAGGGTATAAATATTGGGAGACTTCCTGCCTTGGGGCTTCCTGCCTTAGAGTTCTCCCCTGCCTGGATAGATTCTGCAGAAGGAGTCCCCTGGCGCTCCGAAGGACAAGCTCCTGAGGGACAGGGCCATCTCTGCTTTGGACAGCTTCCACCATAAGCACCGCCTTTATGCAGGCTTGTTAGGCCTTAACGAGCCTCGGAAGTCTTTTGAAAGAGAGCGAGGGGACAAGCATCTGGAGTGCCCTTTCTCTCAGCCAGCCTGACTCACCTGGGAGTAAACTTTAGGCTCAGCCTGATTAATAGTGGGGAATGCTATGTTCAGTAGCTTAGCCTTTTCCAACTTCTGACTTCTGCAATAGTCAAATTTACCTACGGTATCCTTGTAGATCTTCTCAATCTAACTGAATCTGCTAATTAGAACTAAATTAATTTCTGTATATAGTTTTGGGGGCAGGTTTTTGGGGAAAATAAAATAACTCTATTTTTATATATATTCCTGACTCGGCCACATTAATTCCCTGCCTCCACAACAGCCCCTTTCAAAGACGTACACAGTGAATATTTCAAATACCGAAACAATGTCACATAGGGAAATAATCAAGTGCATTATTAATGTCACATCTCTTACTGATGTTCAGTTTACATTTTCTGCATTAGCAAGCAAGCAGTTAACCTTTCAAATGAGCAATGCTGACAATAAAAATATCAGAGTTTGAATAAATCAAGGAAATCACACATGATATCCCGAACTTAATCTTAATTCAGCGCTCCAAGCTGCCTAGATAGCTCCTATGCTTGTTAAATTCATGCAGTGTGTTTCACATTACTGTCTGAGCATAGCTGAGCTTGCTCTGAAATTAAAAAATGAGAACTAATTCATAGTGAAGTCAAAGAGATACCACACAATATAAACATCAGATTCTACTTTGGTTTTGGCCAGGCTTCTGTAGTGTCTGATGGCAAGGCAGATCATTATACAAGGGAATTTCAATTTCTGGAAATTGTTTAGGCTGGCTCTTTATTCTGGGGTCTTTGAAGGGCTTTGATAGATACTCAGATAGGTGCTGACATTGCTTATTTATCTGTTACAGCACACTTCACACAGCAACCAATTCTGCTATTTTCTTGTCTGTTTCCTGGCCTTCAGAAGGCAGTTTTCTGTGTTTAACTTTTTATCAAGATGTCGTCATTTGAGGCCACAAGCAAACCAGGTCTGGACGACAGAGGTGGTTCTTACCCCTTTTGGAGAGTGAGAATGAAAACACTGCGCACCGACTGGAAGTTCAGAGAGAGACTCTAATTTACCAGTGGATATATGCAAAAGGCAGTCAGGTGAATTGAATACATCCACAAGCTAAGCCAAGTCTGTAGAACTGCAATCATCTAGAACCCACCACCCGTTCCGCCCTCAGGCAGCCAGGACTGCTCCCCTCTATCTCCATCTGAGGCCTACAGGCCCGATCTAGGCGGCCCAAGATATCCTGCCAGCTAGTGGCCATCTCTCCCACAAACCATGAGATACAGCTGTGCAGGGAGGGAGAGGAGAAGGGAAAGAAAGGGGTAGCAACCAAGCACTGTCTTTTAAGCCTTTGATACTGGAAAATGGAATAGAATATCCATCTCCTGGGATGCATCTTGGTCCATATAGTTTCTTAGGGGAAACCTGGGACCCATCAAACTATGACAGAAGGTGAACTACAATTTTTCAAAGGTAAATTCTTCAATTTTACAGAAGAATTTTATGACATAAGCTCTGCATGAGTCTTTCAGCTCCAACTGCTAACACATTTATTGAAATCTCAGTGGGTTCAGAAATCCTCTCTTTGTGGATGTCTTTGCTGTTGTGCATGGCTAGAACAATTTTTCTTCTGAAAACTAAGTGTTTTTTTTCTTGGTGTGTCATCCTGCCAGTGAATTTAAATACCAAAGAAATCCCAAATCTTTTCATTAGTAGTTTTACAATGATCTGTGTTATGTTTCTTAACAGCCATTTTAAAGCCACAATATTAAAGCTTAGCTCTTTTTACTCCAAAGTGCTATAACAAATCCAGTAAAATGACTCATTTCTTTGGTAGACTCAGGCCTTCTTTCCAAGGACAAAGCTGTTTATACAGACACACTGCAGTGCAAAACTTGCTCAAGAGGCAACTTGTCACAAGCAAAGAATCCAGATGCTTGAATAACAATATTTGGGGTTTGCTGATTTAGAAAGAAACCTGATCTTGCCCCAGAATATATTCTTAACTCCCTCTAATGTAATCTAAAAGAATGCAAACTCCTGTTGTTAGGCTAAAGCCTCAGTGTTTAGTGTTTTCCTAGCAGGAAGTAAATAGCCTTTGTAGTACTTAGCAGATCGAGGCTTGAATCTACATCTTTAACCCATGTCATTGTACTAGAGTTGTTCTGAAGGATCACCCCAAAATTCAGCATGTATAGCAACATGTGATTCCACTCTTTAGTATCTTCTAACAGCAACAGTGCAAGACTTGATCCCACAACTGTTTCCTATAAGGAATAGTGCTATTAATCTCACTAACTTTGTGCTTTGCTTGATCCTTTCACCCAATGAGCAGTAAGTGGCTGCACAGTCAACTTTAAAAAGATTTTTAAGAATTCTTATTTTTTGGTAAAGACTAATTTATGGCAATGAAAAATGCCATTTTAAGAAGGCCGTCAATATTATTATATCTTTGTCTTTCCAGAAGTAAACCTGCCTCTGGCAATGGCTGGCACACAGTGGGACACATTTTGGCTTTACTGTGACATCTCTCTACCCCACAGACTCTTCTGGCCCTTAAATATTTTTTAATCCCACCAGCTATATTTTCTCTTGAATTCTTCACTTCTATTGACTGTGTTACCTTCACCCTGGGCTAGCAGCTCCTAACATAAGAGGCTATGTTTTCCTTAGTCTGCAGCCCAGCTTCTGATCTCATTCATGACATTATGAAGCACAATACTCATTTAATGAAGATTAAAGTCTGCTCCATCATCTTCTCAGGCTGTCCTTACAGAGCTCATGTTCAGATGTTTTGACTGAAACCTTCCAAAGTGAGACTTCCCTCAACTTCAGTGTTGAAGGCTACACGTGCATTGCAGGAATGGATTCTCAAACAAATTTCTACTAAATCAAAAAGAGAGAAGCATTTGCTGCAGTGACAGATGGTAGAAGTGATTACTTTCTACACCAGGCAGTTCTGTGTATACTCACTGCAAGCAGGATTCAGAAAAAAAAAAAAAAAACCTACAGGAAAAAATATGCCTGCTTGGTATTTACATCACCCAGATCTTTTCTTAATGAACATCTGTAATGATAAAATTGAATTATACCACATGAACATCTCAAAAATAGAGCTGACATACTAATTTCCGTTGCAGGAGTATTTACTCAACTCAAATGCACATGACACTTAAGATTTTGCTGAGTCAAGCTGATTCAATCATTTGGAGACCTCTGGAGCAATTTTCAACTGTGTGTTGTAATTTTAACAATAGCATTATATTTTAAACTAGGCTTTTCTTAAAATCTTCTGCACCTTCAGCCTGCATTCAAGTTAGTAATCTCTCATTAAGTGGTTGCTTTCACAGAATTGCAGGAGGTTAGGGGCTGGAAGGAACCTTGAAAAATCCAACCCCCCACCAGAGCAGGATCACCTAGAGCAGATCACACTGGAATGCATCCAGGTGGGTCTTGAATATCGCCAGAAAGGGAAACTCCACACTCGCCCTGGGCAGCCTATTCCAGGAAGAGTTCCTTCAGAAGGAGTCAAATTGAGGAGAAAGGCTGAATGTGACTGCCAGACTGGGTTACAACTTACTCATCAATAGATTACCTCTATGGGAAGCTGAATTTACTTAGGTGCGACAAAAATGCAAGTGAAGAGGACACAGTATGGACTCACAACTCTTCCACTTAGTTCAAAGCACTTTTGCAGAACTCTTCTGGTATAAGAAAGCTGCAAACAGACTTATTTTTAATCTTTAGAAAAATGAAATTCCTAAAAACTATTGAGAGGAAAATAGAAGGTTCCAGTCACAGATGAGACTGCTTCTGACACAAAATATCCTGTTCTCCAGATGAAAATAAAATAGGTAAGAATCTATCTGTGTCCACAGCTAGAATTGCCTACCAACCTCGTGTAAAGTACAATACATTCCTTGTCTTTCAGAAAAAAAGATTTAAACACTTCCTGCTCTGAACTTTTTAATTACTTCTATTATTAAATATAATTGTCTTTATCAATTTTCTATTGCTTTCTTTTATTACTTTTTTTTTCTTTTCTTAAATAGACACAATGATAGATGGAAGATCCCTTACTTGAAGATTTTAGAGTTAATGGATGCTGTTTGTTACTTTGCTGCAAACAGTTGAATCATCCCTCCATGCAGGGTCTGGAGAACAACTCAATTTAATCTTCTCTTACAATAATAGAATCTGACACACTCTGAATGAAACTTTTAATAGTCACATTGGATATATTAAAGGAGCTTGCAGTTGGCAAACTATTCCAACCAGCTAGTAAGTGAAATCTGCAGTGCCACTTGGAAGCTCTGCTTCTGACAAAAGGATGAAAGCAGCCTGCTGTGGTTGTTGTCAAATTTTTTTCTTCCTTTCTTTTTAAAATTTTGCCTTGCTGTCCAATAAAGTCATTCTGAGGCCTGTCTTTCAAGCCCACCGTGTTCTTTACAGGTCCAGCTGCAGTTTGTGGCGGTGTTTCAGCATTGTACAGGATGAAAAGAGTCCTCCAATTCCAGAAGGTACACAATGTAAACCCACAACATACCTAACTGCGCACCGAAGGGGGTTGCCACATGATAGCAGCAGTCTGCCAAATTCTCTGAACTTTCAACATCTAATAACAGGCAGGGTGCAATAAAAGAAAATCGAGAAATGAAATTTTTATGGGACTGGGAAAAGGGTAGGACCTTTGCCACTTTTTGCAGGGCAAACTCTTTATCCCACTTCATTAATGCAGTGATGATTGGATTGATAATGGCTTAGCTCACAGTACATCTGTTGGATGATAACTGCTCTTTATTTACCTCTGCTCTGTGCATCAAATAGCATAAAGAGAAGTTTACACTCTTCCTACACTCGAACCTCTCACCCCAGTCCCAGAGTCTGGAATTTTCTTTCCCACTGTTTTGTTTCAATTAGAAAGGATATGCTCAGGTATCGCCTTTGTTCTCACTTCAGAGAGACTGTCTCTAGGACCTGCAATAACCTTCAGCAAGAAAGACAAATTGAGCATCATAACCCTCAGGGCACTATTGATCCTGAAACAAAAACATGGGAAAAACACACATGAAAAAACTTTGAGCAGTACTATTTTTTCTAAATGTTGAAGGGAAAAGTAGGTTCTATCTCAAAATGTGACTGTATTCTCAAGATACAAGAGCATATAGCTAGCTGAGTGATAACTGATTTATAAATATGTATTTACTATGTACATATTATATTGCCTTACATTAAAAAAAATCAGACTTGGGCTTTCAAAACATATAAAATATATTTGAATGCTTTATATTAATGAAAATATACCTCTTAAAATGAGAGAGTAGCACCACAAAGAAAGGGTTTTTATCCTTAGGCTGAACATATCTTACGTCTTTGCAAGACTAACCCCCAAAATAAATTATTACTAGTGGCACTGACTCAACTTACTTCACTGAAGTCTGCTCTCAGTTTACTTGGCTGTATATCCTATGAATTCCAAAGAAGTCACCTGACTTTTTTGAGTTTTTTAATTTGAAAATGGTCACATGAAAAACTAATGATGTCAGTGGAATCAGCTCAGACTTTATTTAAGTGGTGGCAGAGTGTGTCACAAATAAAAGCTTTCATCATGCTCCAGGAAACTCAGAACATGTGGCTTAATCTCCTTCATTCATGTGTATTTTCATTTTCCATGTTTTCCCTCTGAGACATCTTCCAGATATTTCACAGCAATATTCCCATCCTTCTCTCTCTTAATTTCCTTCCTATGTCACTCCATTCCTGTCATTTTTCCCCACCTTCTCTTTCTCCTAGTTCAGTCTCTTGGGTTTGTCTTTCAAAAACTCTTTTTTCACCTTGCCAGGTGAAGTGCTTTTGTCCAGAGCTCTTCTTCTGTCAAAATGAGTGTCTGTATCACTTGCAACATCAGGAGCCAGTGTTTCCTTCTAGAATTTTCATGCCACAGCATTTTATTGTGCAGGAGTGAAGTTTGAGGGGAGAAAAGACATTTGCTACTTGAGAAGAGGGCCTATTATCTATTAAACCACACCAGACACCCATGCAAAATGGCCTCATGCATTAGTTATACCAGGATTCATCCAGACCAGTTAAACTCATTTCTAAAATGGAGGTAAACAGCAGACATGTGAACTTTAGTAATTTCACCCTCTATTGTTTAGAAATACTTTCAGTTAGTTTATGACATAAGTTATTGCAGTTAGATGGAAGTCAGATGGAATTGATTTATTTCATTTATCTGTTTATGAATATTGTCAAAGAAACTCATTAACTCTACTGGAAGAGCAACAGATGTTGTCTACCTTGATTTTTCCACAGTTTTTGACACCATCTCCCTAACATCCTTATAGGAAGCGTGTGTTAGAAGAGTGAGCAGTGGGATGGATTGTGAACTGGCTAAACAACAAAGCTCAGAGTGTCATGATCTGGAGTACAGCTGGAGACCTGTAACTAGTGGTATTCCCCAAGGGTCAGTACTAGGTCCAGTCCTATTCAACATCTTCACCCATGACCTGGCTATGAGTATACCCTTAGCAAAGTTTGCTGATGATACCAAACTGATGGATGATTGCCTGAAACACTGAAATGTGCAGCTATTCAGTGAGACTTGGACAGAATGGACAGCTGGGCGAAGGGGAACCTAATGAGCTTCAGTAAGTGTTGGGGAATCTAATGAGGTTCAAGAAGTGTAGAGCCTGCACCTGGGGAGGAACAGCACCATGCACCAGTATTGGTTAGGGCTTGACCTGTTGGGAAGCAGCTTCATAGAGAAGGACTTTTTGAGTCTTGGTGATTGATAAGATATCCATGGGGCAGCAATGTGCTCTTGTGGTCAAGAAGCCAAATGGTTCCCCAAAGTGCATTAAAAAGAGTGTGTTGTGCAGGTCAAGGGAGGTTCTCCTCACCCTCTACTCGGCCCTACTGAGACCATATGTGGAGTGCTGTGTCCAGTTATGGGATCCCCAGTTCAAGAGGGACAGGGATATACTAGAGAGTGCCTAAAGGAGGGCTAAGAGGATGATAAAGGGACTGGAACATCTGTCTGATGAGGAAAGGCTGAGAGACCTGGGCTGTTTAATCTAGAAAAGAGAAGACTGGAAGGAGATCTTATTAATGAGTATAAATATCTGAAGGGTGGGTGTCAAGAAAAAGGTATCAATCTCTTTTCAGTGGTGTCCTGTGATAGGACAAGGGGAAATGGGCACAAGCTAGAACACTGGACGTTCCATCTCAACACAAAGAGATACTTATTTACTGTAACGCTTAACAGAGCACTGGAACAGGCTGCCCATAGAGGTTGCGGTCTCCTTCTCTGGAGACGTTCAAGACCTGTCTGGATGCATTCCTGTGTGGCCTGCCCTAGGTGATCCTGCTTTTTCAGGGGGGTTGGACTCAGTGATCTCTGGAGATCCCTTCCAACCCCTAACATTCTGTGAGTCTGTGATTTGATTTATCTGTTTGCAAATAATGTCAAAGAAAGTTAATAAATATAATATTATGCTGATTCCCGTAAGGGAAAAACCAGGTGACAAAAAGTATACCACCCAGCAGTTGTGAACTATTTAAAAAACACCAGAGAGGAAAGAAAATAAAGCTGTTTCAAAAAGAACTTGGGAAAAGATAAATTTATCCCAATACTGGGGATTGGAAACAAGATTTATGCCATTTAATGGGAAGAATCATTAACTAACAACTGTACAAAACCACCAGAAAAGAATTGGATTTGTATGTCCTCTTATGGCATATGTGCTAGGCCTTAGAAAAGCAAAGTAATTATTTGTGATTCTTTTGCCATGAACATAGCTTTGCCAAAAGGAAGGTAATTGCAGAACAAATTCACTTACTGGTCAGAGGCAGCAGTGCATTTTTCAGAATGTTGTATGTGTGGCAAGAGGTAAGCTCATCCCAGTCAGGTAATTCATCCCTACCTACTCAGAAACTGCATACTGGAAATTAAGAATCAAATTTCAGCAGCTGCTAAAACTGGTGTTAGGTCCATTTTCTGACCTAAGTAAATCAAAGAGATGAAGATTTTACTAATGAACTTTTAACGCTTCCAAAAATTAAGCACATGCATATCTTCTCAGCCACCAGCGATGTTTTTCTGGAGCATTGCAGTATTTTCTGAGGCCCTTTAACAATCCTGAAAGTATCTTTGAGATGCATCATATTTCAGAATGTTATTTCCATTAAAGTCTGTGGCCATTTGTAGTTTATGAGAAGCAAGACCTGTGCCTGAACCTGTGACTCATCTCCACGCTGCTTTCCATGGTAGGGACCACAAAATCTCGTGAGGAGGTATTGATTTTTCTTCAGAAATCTCCTGTTTCAAAAGAAGAGGCAAGAAAAGACTAGAAAGGTATTATCATGGTTAACTTTTACAGATGAAAAATAGAGAGATTTTAAGTAGAAGTCTTTTCACCAAAACTCTTATTTTCAGAACTCCAATGCTAAGTAGGACCATGTTACCTCAGAGTCCCTCCATGGCTAATGGAGATAAATAAGGACCATTACAAGACAATTCATCTGCCCTATTCTAAATGTCTATGTTAGGAGAAAACAAATCTGTACCTATAAAGAGAGCCCAGCTCAGATTAGCAGTCTGTCAGTGAGTCACTCAGATTTTTGATGCCTGCTAGGGCCAATTGCTCTTGTCCCTGGTCACTAGATAGGCTGCACACTAAGTATGCCAAGCCAAAAGTCTCAACTGTGAGAGCAACTTCTGACTGGCAATTTATAAAAATAAATAATTTTCTCTGGGCTAGAGAAAGAAAAAGTTATTATCTATATAGGGAAGAACGGGAAATTGCTTCCTGATTTATATCTTTCCATTTGAGAAAGCTGCTTTCTTTTTGTCAGGCTGGCATGTGCGTTGCTTCTTTTGTGCCAATCAAGAATTTTCAGAGAGTTCAGAACATAAATGAAAGGTCACAGAAGTATAGTTTGCCTGCACTAAATCTTCAAAGCAAAGAGGCTGCTAATCACCAAGGATGAAGTCTAGCATAGCAGAAAATCTTGAAACAGCTACTTCAGAGAATGTTTTAACAATCAGACCCTTTTCATGGAGGGAGCGGGAAGTAAGCACACAATTGCAACCTTTATCTAATAATCACTACCAGCGGCTTTAACACCACCTTCTCCTCAGAGATGTGATATATCAACATTTAAAGGCAATAGCAGAGGGAGAGGAGCACATTAACATTGTTCAAAACAAAGCCTGTTCTTTGATTTCCAACATCTATCATTTGATGAAATAATAAATTGCTGGCTTTTTTTTTCTCTTGTGATAATGTAGTTCTTTGTAAATTTTTTGGTGATACTTCATATTTGGAACATTTACAAAACAGACTTAAGCATGGAAATAGTTCAAAAGGCTTCAAGGCCAGCCAACATCCCCCTCCCAATCCTTTGCTAAGCAGGCTGCATGAGATACATCAAAGCTTCCATTGATGAATGTGGTATCTGTTACCCTGTGCTGTACATGCTAAGAGAGAGCTAGATCCAAAAAGGAACTTGGGCACTGAAATATGTTAAAACTTCTCAGTTGCTAACTTCACCATCACTAGCTTTCAGCATCTGGTCCCCAGAGTGGAATCCAAGCTGATGACTTGTACCCATGGCCCTCTCAGAGGCAGTGCAGAGGAAGGAGCAAAACCACCCAACACAGTGCCCCCGGTCCCACCACTACCTGGTCCCTGGTCCTTAGTATTAATTACACAAAGGATATTCCATAGCCAACACCCTGGTGCTTCTAATGCAGATGTTCTCTAACATCTAAGGTAGGAGAGGGAAGTTAGCCTATTTTGAAAAAAAGGGAGATGTTTACAACCTTCTTTTTTATGGTATCCTGATGCAGAACCTTTAAGCTTAAGAGTTACAGTCTTTCAAGAAGAGCATTGGAAAATTTAATGTAATTTCTGCTGAACTACAGAAGAAAATATTAGAGATTTAATATTTTTTTATTGTGTATTAGTTTACTGTGTTGGGTGTTTTTCATTTTAACATTGGTTACAAAATTTAATTGCAATAACATAAAATAAATAATTTAAAACACAGTAAAAATAAATTATGTTTTATCACTGGCAACAGTTCACTTCCTCTGGAACAGATGACTGAGAAGAAGTTGTAAATACCAACTGGAAACTTCTTTATACTGGTTAGAAAGCAACTAATTTTTTTTTTTATAGCGACAGTGGCATCTGAATGCCTTTGTAGAATGGCAGGGAAAAGGAGCAGACTACTTTTGTCTTAGATATTTAGATGTGCAGCAAATAATAACAGCTAATTTTCATTTTCTTGATGGAAGTCAGCAATCAAAGACAATTAGCTCTGCTCAGACTAAACTGAAATGAAAAAAGGTCAGAGAAGAATAACAAGGATATTCAAAGATGTTGAACAACTTTCCTATGGGAAACAACTAAGCAGACAAAAACATTCAGACTGGACAAGACCAAGTGGAAGTGGACTACAAAACCCTAAGTGGCCTGAATAAGGTGAACAGTGAATTACTGTTTACTACTTTTTTGAGTACAGCACTACGGGGCCTCAAATGAGGGAAGGAGGCTCACATCAAACAAGGAGATCATTCTTCACACCACTTATAGCCGTGTGAGGCTGTAGGACTTAATGTCACAAGCTGTCATTGCTGGTAAAAGTCTCCCAAATGTTCCAGGGAAAGTGAGAAAATGAAACATATCTCAATTGAGACAAATTAAGAAAAAACATTTCTTTGGCAAGAGTTGTCCCTAAGGCACAAATTGTTATGGGTCAGAAAGATATTCTGGGGAATTACTGCATCCTTAGCTTGTTTCTAATGTCCTTGGGCACCAGCTACTGTTGGAGGTAGGCTGTTAGGCTAGATGAGCCTGTGATCTGACTTGTCATGGTTCCTGTGGTTTTGTGGGTGAAAGCCATAAGTTGTTCTTGGCAGTAAGAGCAAAATGTAGGTTTTTTTTCCATTACTGCCCTACAAATGTCTTAGATGCTAAGTATAGAGCCTTGGTCACTCCTCCTAGTCTCAAATGCATACTAAATTATGGCCCTGCAATCTTGAGTAAGCAAAAATCATAGATGAGTGGCCATCTTTAATACTTTCATTTCACATAATGAAAAGAAGGCAGATGTTTAAAAATATCTTGCCCATGTCAGGTCTGTTAAGTGGCCTGCTAAAGTTTAAGATAAATGCAACTTTTGTAGACAACATCAGTCCTAAACTGGAAACACCTTTCCAGTGAATTAAAGCTGTATCATCTGTTTCAATAGAACGATCTATTTTTAAGGGTTAATATTCCAAAGTCATAACACAATAAAAAAGTGGGTTTGGAAGAATTCTATTACAGTTGAAAAACTACTTCCCAGAGGATTATTTCACATAATTTAATAATGAATATTAACTGTTCTTTCGTGCACTAATGTAATCAGTCATACTAGGGAAAACACTGGCATATTAGTTTTGTTTTTCATCAAAACAACTGAGAACATTCTTCCACTGATTTTGGCATCTTGACTATCAAGGTCACTTAAGGAATTAATGAATTAATACTAGTCACATAAGAATTTTATTTCAAAATGCTTCTGATATAATTATGAAATATTTTTTATCAATGTGTATGACCAGTTTCTGGAACTTTCTCTTTTGATATAATTTCCTTTCAATACTGCTTTAGTAAAATTAAACATCCAGTGAAGAGTTTTAAAGAGCATTAAAGTGCTTGAAATTTTAGGGAGAGATGCAGGGAAAAGATATCTTTTATTGGGAGACTGTTAAATATAAAAGAGAATTAGTTCCAGTGAACTCACTCACAGTCACTCTGCCTGAGGAGGATAAAAACCCACAAACAAACAAAAAGTCACTTTTGTTTTCCCACTTAATGAGGAGCTGTCACGAATTTTCAGTCTCTGGTGCTCTTGCTACCAGCTAGGTATTTCTCGACTAAAGTAGGTGGCAGCGCATCTCATGAAACATTCCTGGTGTATCTTGGAAAATAGGGAGAATCACAGAATGTAAGGGGCTGGAAGGGACCTCAAAAGATCATACCAGATCACACTGGAATGCATCCAGACAGGTTTTGAATATCTCCAGAGAGGGAGACTCCACAAGTCCCCTCTCTCGACCTACTAACCAGTGCCCGTTCCCAAGCAGGAGGCCAGGAAGAGAAAAGCAATCATAGATAAGACGCAGGCAGATGCCTGCAGGAGGAGTTCAGGGCACACTTTGTCATCCAAGGCTGATCATGACTGGGAGTTTGCCTTTATTCTCTGAGTTACACACAAAAAAAGATTTTGCAAATTAGAGATGCTAATTAGGGACAATCTCAGAGACTTTGGAAAGATATTACATATAAAATCTGAAGGACCTATGCTATGAGAATATAAAAACATTCTGAAAAATCATTATATTCTTTCTGAAAAATCATTATCTTCTTTAATATATTGTGGTGAAGATGGCAATTGTATGCTTTAGCAGTAGATAAGAAGCTACATTCTGAAGACATAGAAGTGTCTTCTTTCAGTATTCTTTAATCCATTGACATTTATAGACCAAGGATCTGAGGACAATAGAAAAGAAACAAGAATGGGACAAAAATAGTGCAGGGTTAGTATAAGCAAACAGATACAGAAGAATCATTATATTTTAATAACTTTCTGAAGTTTGTGACAAAGGAAATGCATTCAAAGGCATGATTCTGGTGAGTATGAAATAGTTTTAGGTTCACAATAGCTTCAAAATTACTGATGTGAGGGCAAAATCACGGCCTAAGATAAGAACAATTCTCTCAGCTAGAGATATAGGGCAAGCAAAATATTCTGCCCCAGTGCAGTCTGTGAATCATTCAAAACCAAGACACAGGGACCTAGAAAAACAGAATGCCAGTGTAGTGGTTTCAGTTGCCATCAGGCAGTTGATCCTCTCCTTGCAGATCAAGTTGCCCTCTATCAAAACCTGTGTGATACAGTAAGTGAAAGGGAGCAGAGCATTGTTCTGCTCCAGCAGCACAATACAGTAAAGGTAGTGCAAGAGGATGAACCTGGAATAAATGACAAGGGCTCAAGGAGATGGACTTGTAATAGTGAAGTCTGTGCTGTACTTGAGCTACCAAAATGGGTAGTTTTCTTGAGGTCTTAAAGATACTGAAAATATATTAATCTTTGACACCATGAATGTAAACTTGCTGACTCTCTCTCCAGCTCTCTGTAGATCTTAAATGCGTTGTGTTAGTTTCTGATTTAGAAATCCCTTTTCTTCACAGCTGCCTGCTCATCACCTCTGCCATCTGATAATTCTCATCTTTCTGGGATTTTCACAGCTATCTCTCAAAGAATTCTATTTTTATTCTATTTTCCATTTGGCTTCTGCAGGATTCGTGCATGCACATCTTTCATCAGTTTTTCAAGGCTGTATTTTTGCATCCATAATTAAATCCAAAACTGTTAGAAGAAATTGCCCCACAAGCAGGTCACTTTCCTCACATACATCATAGCGCTGTGAGTGGCTGTTTGAAGTACATAGTTGCTTTATTGTGGAATCTAGAAATTTCGTTCCATGTCCTCAGCATTAGTGCAATATCCCTATATGCCTTTATAGTTTCAGGAATAGCAGTCCTCTGCTATGTACTCCTACAATATGTTTCCCTACAATTTCTGGTTTCAATACCTTCTCCAGAAACAGCGGTACAGCAAATTGCACAAGCTCAGATGAAAACACAGCCTTTCAGACTGGTTTCATGTATGTATTATCCTAATAATGGATGTGGTAGGCTGACACATAAACCAAAGGCTGACTTTAGCTACGAAGCAAGACCTTTCATCAGCTGCCTACCAAAACTCCAGCAGGAAGACAGTGTCAAAAGAGCTTCTGCTCTTGCCATTCATTTGGGCTTAGCCAGGCTCAGTGTGCTGCTGCTGTGGCAGGGTACCCTGGTGGCCTGGTTTTAGCTGATTGCCAGACACTGGAAACCCACTGTTTTACTTAAAATCAATAATCCCTCCAATAATGCAGCAACTTTGTCATCATCATTATTAAAAAAAAAAAAAAAAAAAAGGTTTTGTGTTAGTAAAAAGATCTTAATTTACCATTCTTAATATCCCATTTTCAATTTACATGGGAATACATCTTATTAGCCTTTAACCTACGCCCACTCCCTCCACATAATAACGGGTTCACATTAAGTAAATGCCAAAGAAAACTGACTTCTAACATCTTTCTGACCAGATGTTGACTTTTATTCCTAAATTTACTTCCCAGTTTTTCTTTTGCATTGCTTTGTTTCTTTTTAATCCTTTCTGATGACAAAATAGTCTGTTCCCATCATTGCAGCTAACCAAGTCAGCAAATCAGTGACCTGTCCTTATTCTGATAGTTCTTATCCCACTGCTTCCCCCCCCCCCCCATCTTCTCACACATTTTGTAGCTAAATAACCCCTGGGTGAAATCCATGAGCCAGTTTTTCAGCAAGTATTCTCTCTTCAAGAGTAACATTCTGTCATCAGACTGCAGGACTGTGCTCACTCTTGCTGCCATCTATTGCTACAACAAATAATGAATTCTTTATTAGCAGAGCGCCACTACTTCACAAAGTGATACAGAGGATAAATCCACCCCAAGACAACTAAGAGATGGAGGATGCTCTTGAGTCAAGAAGGACAAATATGTCAGGCCATTGGTTTGTCTTCTGCAATTCTTTTAAAAAAAAAAAAAAAAAAAAGGTGAATTTTCACCTGATGGCAGAAATTACACAGTGCATAGGTAGTCAATTTCAGTCCAGTATGTGTTAATTTACAGCCTAAAATCAGGTATCAAAGTACCAAGGATGTGAATCTTTGAGATACCCTCAGCTTTTACTTTTCAAAAACCTCATTTTACATTTGCTTTGGTTTAATCACATAGATTTTTTTTTTTTAGTACTAAAACACATTCAAATAGAATATTGATGTTGTGCAGTTCAGCACTGCTCACTCTTCTATCACTTTTAAAAGATTACAAAATGGAAAACAGTGTTAATTTATTTCCAAATTAATGCAACACTATCCATCACAAAGACTTTGTTTGTCAAAGACCAGTCGGGTCTCTACCTAGTATTCTGAGCCACATATGTTAAGGTCTTTAGCTTACTGTATCAACCACTTTTGAATCAGGGAATTTCTCAGTTGGTCCCCACTTCTGTCTCCTTCAGCAAGTTGCAGAATGCTGTCTGCACATGTAACTCCATACAAATCAGGAACTGACTAAACTGACTACCACGCTGGTGTTCAGTATCTTGCCAGTCTTTCCACTCCCTTTTCTTTCTTTTCACTAGCCACTACATTTATTCTGTCTTTCCTCTTCAAAATGACCACCTTATGCAAACCAGAGTCTGTGATTTGATGGCTCTTTAACACTAAATGAATTGAGGCTTCATGTTGATTCCATGTCCCATCTTTTTCTCAGTGTGAAGAGGACAGGCTTTCTACTACATCCAAAACATGAAAAGGAAACACGGGCACTAAAAGATTAAATGTTGGGCACTGAGAGGTATTTAGGAGAGCTGCCAAAGGTCACAGCAGTAATGCTTGAGAACCTGCATCTGCTAAGTTCCACTACAAAACTTTCACTGAAGTTTCCTTTCTGTTTCTCACAGAACAGGATAGGTTTCAAAGAAGGCAACCTGACACCCTGCTGCAGGCTGGGTTATAACCTGCTGACATCCTTCCAGTGGTTGAACAACTTGAAATGATCTCTTTCTGGATATTTCTGCAAATCCTTTTGAGCAAATGGTGCTATAGCCACCAGAAATAAGATACCAACCAGTGCTATTGCTGATTTCAATGAAAATCATTTTGCTCTCAGAATGTATTGTGATGTCAGAATGTATCTGGTCTGTTACTTTGATTTTGGCCTTCCCCTTCCATTCGTGTGAATATTTTTGATCTTAGTTAATATCTTCATTTGGAGATTAAACAGCTATGGTGTACTTACAAGGCATGGCATTGTTTTCATAATGATGGGCGTTCCTCACCTGTTGTTTCGTTTTTATCTCATAATTCAGTTGAATCAGGGGTTGTGATTTTCTTGAATCATCTTCTGGTTGACAAATCCACAATTTGGATCAAAAGAGCAAGGGCAGAGTATTTTTGCCTTCAGAATTCTGCATTTAGCTCCAATTGCTCCTGTCAGTCACTTTCATTAACTTATCTTTCATAATTAAAAGCTTATCTAATCAGACCCTGCAGGTGGCTACAAAATTACCAACTCATGGAAAAACACAGAAATTTCAAAGTATCCATTTGAATTTATGCCCAAACTGGCAGGAAAATAAAGTCTCCATCTTATGACAGCATGCTTCTTTGTTCAAGATAATGACTACACACACTCAGACACATTAAACTGTGAATTTGGGGCCATATCACAGCAGTCAGCTCCATCACCTTTTGTGAACAAATGTGACACTTGTTCTGATGTCAGTGACAATTAGATCAGGTTCTCTTGCTATTTCTAAATAACAAATGCTTGTTCATAAAAATAAATTATTCCTTTGGAGTTACCACTGAAAGAAGATCATATATGGGAAAATGTTGTAATATCCAGTTGCCTCAGGATTTTCTTCATCATCTGTTTGCTATAGCTGCATGGCTATCAGTGCCAGCATATAATAATCTCGTGCAGATGAAGCTGCATCAGAATTGTTAAGGTCAAGTATGCACGTAGAAAATGCCACTAAATGCCTATGTGACAATGTGTTAAGAAATAAGCTGCATAATATTGTTAGATATTGTGTTTCCATAGGTCTGCAGCCTCACCCAGGGGAGAGAACAGTCATAAACACGAGCATCCTTTGGCACTTGGCGTTCAGTGCACAGCTCTAGGCTCCATGGAAAAGTTCAAACCCTGCTCTGAAGAGACGTACTGATGAGCATTCCTCATGGGCATTTTGATCTATTACAGCAATATCCATGCCTCAAAAACAATCAGCAGTGTTTTTCTCGAAGACTACAGAAAATAAAAGAATCATTTATCTCCAGATGAAGGAGAAGAAATTAAAGAAAACATCAAAGGAAACATTCTCCATTGAATTTAGGTGCTGAATCTGACTCTCACAGTTGAACTTTCAGAAACAGGAAACCCAAGGTGTCATTACTTTCAGTTACATTTCATGGCTCAGCACTTTGCAGATCAGATCTTAGGCTCTCAGAATGGCTTTCTTTAAAAGCGAGGACACATCGTAAAAAGTCTGTGGGTAACTGACTTGACAAATATTACACAGGAATTCTGTGCTGGAGGCAAGGACGGGATCTAGTCCCACAAAACTCAGATGCTGCAATTCCACCATTTACAATTCTGTATTCAACTGCCTGAAACAAAAGACCATTTTTCTTTTCTCCATAGTCTCCCCCATCATTAAGTAGAGATCATAAGACAGAGCTTCTTTCACTACACAATTCTTAGTTTTCCTCAGAACTTTATCCATCCTTCACATCTTCTTCTGGGAAAAATAATTACTCTAGGGCTGTATAATAACAGAGACAGAAGAAAATTGGATTGAGGTTGCATAGTGAATCTCAGTTTCAGTATTTTCCTTCTCACTACCATAACATTCTCTTAATGCACTTTCTAGCCAGTAATTTCCTAGGTTCATAAGAAAAGCATGCACAGACTCCAAAAATTCTTTAATGTGGAACTGCAAATTATGTCTACACATAACCACACTACATACACAGCAAGGTTAAGAGAAGACTCCGGGGTGGGAAAGCCACGCCTGGTCTGCCCACATTATTGGTTTGGACTCTCTGGCAGCTTGGCTGAGAACGTTAAAACTGCATAGAAAAAGCCAGCCTCAGGCTATCTGCTAGTGGATGGGGCTGTAAGTGAGCTTGGCTCAGAATATTCCTGACCCACATGAACTGGGTAAAAGAGAGCTTGGCTCCACGTTAAACTATGTGAAATATCCAAGCCTTCCCCTTTGGGAGGTCTCTGCAGCCAGTTTCATGTAGGACTTGTAGGCTGGCCTGATTTACAGAGATAGATCGGAAACATCAGGAACACCCCAGCTTCTGAAGGAAAGTATTCATTATTTTGTCCTGAATCGGTCTCTATTCCTCCCATTTTTTTTTGCCCTGGGAACTTACCCTTTTTCCTTTAAATTATGTAATATCTAAGACTCTGCACATTTTTTTTTAATTAATGTCTTCTGTACATTTTTTTTTGCCAGTGTCAATACTAAAATGTACTACAATAATCTAGTAAATTCTAGTAAATTCTATGGAATCTCTTTTTCATGTTAACTGATACAAAAGAAGCACCTACAGAACGAAATTACATGATGCGCTGATTGTGAACACCACAAAGCAGCTAATTCATTTCATGTTTGAGTGCAGGTTTTTGTTTGTATGTTTTTGAGTTTGTTTTGGGTTTGGGGGGGGTTCTTGCTTTGATTTGTTTTTTTTTTAACTTCATAGAACTCTGTTCTCTAAATAGGTAATTAAACCATAAAAAGGGAAAACCTGCAGCAAATTGTGTCCACATTCTGACTCCTATTAAGTATTGTCGTGCAAATTGTTGTACTTCAGTAGAATAATCTGTATGTAGTTGAGATAAGCATCTCCACATGAATGTGGGGATGCAATGAAGAGATCTCGACACGAAGAGCCAACAGAGCCCTGGAAAAGTCCTTCTGCCTCAGATGTTCTGGGGAACCAGAAATGGGGCAGAGAGATTCTCTGAAGCGTGTGTGTGTCTGTATGTGCAGTCTCTATTGGAATCTGATTCATATGAATTGTATCAAACTGATGTACTTGAAATAAGGAATCCATATCAAATTCTTTTATAGCAAGCATGTGTCAATGTACTTTTTAAAACACAGAGCACAAAGAATGTGACACTTCACTATTTTCAGTTTCTCCTCCATATGCATGTCTCTGGCAAACAGCAATTCTCTTGACTGAACACCTTGTTTCAGTGCATTTGGGTCTCTCTTGTAACCTTTGTGGCTAGACTCTGTGGCATGTAAAATCAAAAGTCCTTCCCACACGCATACTTTTGGTGAATTTGTCTGTCTGGATCTGATTTTACCTCAGTATTCCCACACAACCACATGATGGTCTTTCATCAAGAACCCCAGCACAACATGCTGGTTTATTCTTTACTCACTCATTAAAAACACGACAGACTGGAAATCTCCTGTTTAATGCCTAAAAAGCAGGTTAAATCCTAGAATCAAATTTCTTGTGATGCTTTTACCTCATATGGACTAATTATGTTGATAATCAATGGAATTATGAATTGTTTTACCTGCACAGTTGTCTGCTTGAAAACAGGAATGTTAGAAGACACAGCAAATTGCTCATATATTACAATGGAGAACATAAAAGGGGCTAGTAAATACCAGTGTTTCAGAAGACAGCTGAAGTTCTGACAGTAGAATTGCTAATCGGTTCTTTTCATGTAGCCTTTCTCAGCATTATAACATTGGGAGGAAATTATGTTAAAAGGTAAAGATTGCATGTGACAAAAGAAAGATCTTTGATATAATATTTTTACAATTATTTCCTGATGTTAGCTTAAGAGGCCACAGCATAAAACATAGTTGTTCCACACATTAAGGGATTTACCTTCCACATCTGCATTGCTTTAATATATGGGGCAGAAGAGAAAAGTTTTCAGGGATGAAAAGTTTTCACGTTCACCTGATTCTCATTTTTCAATTCATTAGCATATTTTATATTCTGAACAGAGTGCCACTTATTACTGAGTTTTAGGCCTAGCACTTCATCTGTTTGCTCAACTAAGCCTTAAAAGCACTAAAGACAAACCTGTCCTTTGAAGATGACAAATCACTTCACAGTTCCTGAACAGAATCAGCATCAAAAAGGTCTTCAGAGAAACACTATCAGCTGTGGGCCAGCTGCTTTGACAAAGCAAATATACCAGCCTTCTGCAAGCTTATTTTTCTTATGTTCGTTAAGGTCTTTGTCATGTAAATTCAAATAGGACAAGCTCTGGGCATTGCTGGGTCTCTTTCTCTGACACCCTCAAGCCTGTACCAGAGAGCTCTCAAGGGTGGAAGGGCTGAGCTCAGTAAGAAAATGACACAGTGACTTCCTGAACCTGTGCCCCCAGTGTGAAATTGAACCTCCGTCCCACAGTTTTACTTTACACAGCTCCTTCTGTACCAGTGGAATAGGAAAGAAAAACCAGCACTGCTCTGCCAAGATGAATGGCAGTCCCTAAGGCAGGGCTAGGCAGGGATGGACATTGAAGGAGTGTGGCAGATTATCTGACTGGAATGGTTAACATTAAAAGGTCACCTTTTTAGCTTAGTAGGGCACAAGTTATTTGCTGCTGCTATGATGAAGATGCTTTTCACCATGTAAGAGAGAGGAAAGGCTTTAAATGGAAGTTGAAATGAAGAAATGCCACCAAAATGCATGAAATGGGGAGGATAGAAGGGGGAAGGTTGTGATATAATGCTTTTCTCCCAATTTTCTGATTGCAAAGTGCTAAAAAGCAACTATAAATTAACTGCAGGGCACAACCATTGGCTTCTTTTCAATAAACAAGTAACAAACCTCAAAATCATAAGAGCCCATTTGAAGCTGAGAGTACTATAATCACACTGGGGCTGCATTTGCAGTGAGACAGACCAAAATCATGCTTTTTCTCTATCAGATTGTCTTTTATTTTAAACTGCCCTTTAAACAGCACATTCTCTGACAGCCCACACCCCACTATACTATATATTCTCTGCTGTATCTCAACTGGCTCCTGTCAGTCAAGCTGACAAGGATCTGACCCCAAGTCCTGATTGCAGCCAGTTGCTTCTGTGCCCATAAGAGCATACTTCCAAACTTACATAGTCACTCAAGCTTCTGTGCCACGGTTGCAAAATGATCTCTGATCTCATCTGGTTTGGAAAAGGCATGAATGCTTCCATAAACTGCAAGGCAGAATCTGACCAAGCCTATTAAGAGTATTTTTCTAAGCACTGTTGATTTCATTACTCCACTGTATCCCAACTTTTAGCAGAACTAATATTTCAGAAACTGGTGTCCTTCTTTTGAGCAAAGGCAATAGTGAGCCAGTGCAAATCACATTCCAAACTGATGTATGTATACTGAGAAATACTGAGTTAAGTGAGGCTATGTCAATTTGCATGAGCAGATTTAAGTGTTTATCTATTATATTCTTACTGACTTTCTTGTCACATATTAAATCTATTCCTTCACAAGCACAGCTCCCTTCTCAGGTCATCTCTCTCTCCAATCATGCCTTTCCAGATGCTGCTCCATAGAATATCAATCTTACCAGTAACCTCTTTTGATATAGCAGTCATTCCAGCCTCCAAAATCATCTCATCTTCACACCTCCTTTAAACCAGTTGTTGAAAGCATCTAGAAAAAGATCTTACGCTGTTTTACATATCTTGAGATGTACTTGCCCAGTTTGGCTGTAGTCTCAGTGAACTCAGTGAAAGAGAGGTGGAGAACTCTCAGACTCTTAAGAGAGATGGAGTTATGTGGTTTTTTTTTCCCTTGGGAAAAACAAATAGATGAGAGTTCATTTACTGTAACATTATAACATATATCACATATCATACGCTATTCTGGGAGAACAAGCAACTGATGGGCTGCTTGAGGCATTGCTGAAATGCCCGAGTGTGTGTTTGTGTGAAAATGTTGTGAAACAGAAAACTACGGCGCTGCTAGGAGATAAGCACTATCTGTACCAGGTGTCTAGCCAAGAATTAGGACTTACAGACAGGCAGCATGTCACTGTGCACTCTGACCTGTAGTTTTCCAGGACATTTTGAATCACAGAATCATAGAATTGTTTCATTTGAAAAAGACCTCTAAGATCCAGTCCAACTGTTGACCTAGCACCACCATTAAACCATGTCCTGAAGTGTCATGTCTAAAGGTTTTTTTTGAACACCTGCAGGCATGGTGACTCCACCATCTCCCTGGACAGCCTATTCCAGTGCCTGACCACTCTTTCAATAGAGAAAGTTACACAGTTTAATAAGTGATTAACCATCTAGCTAGTAAGCATTATTTGAAAGGTACGAAAGAAAGTGGTTTTAAAAAGGATCATTTGGATTACTTAATATGATCTGGGTACATTGTGTATCAAATTAATGATGCATGCTCTAACCAGAGTTTTATGAGGGAGAATATTTTTTGAGTGAGAGGCTCTGTCAGGTGGCCATGTCATGGTCAGAGAACAATCCACTGCTGCAGCCAGAAGCACTGCAGCAGGCCCAGGCATCAAGCTCTTCTTTGGGGATGGCAAAAGGCAGGGCACAGTCCTAGCACCATGAGAGTCAGGGCCTGTTGGGGCTGTGCCCACCCTCAGGGCCCAGAGATATTCAGCACTTGAATCTAAAGCATGTTCTGATTCCTGGCAGAAGGGCCTCATGCCTCCTTCCAAAATCTCCTTTCCCATAGGACAAAAATGGTACCTTTTTATCTGCCTTTGTAGAATGGCTGTCTGCTGGGCTATGTATCCTAGAAGAAGCTAGATAACTTGACCAGAAATGTCTGGCTTTATGCAGCAGCTTATGCAAGTTAGGGTGGCAGTATTACCTTCCCCAGTCCTTTTGACCTGTGCTAGTGAAGGAGGGTGTGTGCATTGCTCTATCCACGCATTTTGGCGTGTGAAACACAGGAATGTGTTGCCCAGAAATGTGGTAGATGTCCCATTCCCAGAAATATTCAAGGTCAGGTTGGACAGGGCTCTGAGCAACCTGATATAGTTTAAGATTTCCATGCTCCCTGAGAGCAGTTGGATTAGATGACCTTTAAAAGTCCCTCCCAACCCATCCTGATATTTAGATATAAACTTAGGGGCAGTCTTTCCCATTTCTCACCACTAGGCCCTGAAACACTGAGCATGGACATGCAGCTGAGCAAACTTCGTTGCAGAATAATCTGCTGACTACACTACACAGATTTAAAGTCTTTTCCACGTAAATTAGAACTTGACCTTTTGCCTCTCATATTCAAATTTCAGGGAAATCTTTCTCTTACTTTTAATTAAAAATGCCATACTTCAGCACTGCCTTCATTAACAGTCACTTTCACAGGCTATAACCACGGTTAACAGGCATTGATGAAGTAGAGATTCACATTTCCGGGATCCACAAATCCAAACCAAGATCTTTCAAAATCCATTTTACCAAAGCTAGAATATACTATAAACTGGCATACCTTCAACTCAGTTTGAGATTACTGGTAAAAATGGTATATATTTTCTGCAGTTATTCTACAATATAGTAGGTATGAAGCAATTTAATTATATAACTTTGAATTCTGTACTGTATAAAGGGGATTTAAAAAAAAGAGAGGAAGTACAAGCCTCTAAGCCAGAGAACTTATAGCAAGGATAGAAGTAGAGGACACTTAAAGAATTATGATCTGCTGGGGAAAAGCTGACATGGCTTCTGTAAACCATTGTCTTACAGCTTCCTTGGAGTTCTGTGGAGAGGTTAAGAGCTGCATGGAAATGCAGTGGAGATAGTGCACTTGAACTCACAGAAGACACTTGGGAGTCTGTCACCAAGCACCTTTAAGCAGTTGCTACACAAACTGGAGAGCCCTGGAATGCAGTTCAGTGTGTTCATTTAAAGGGTGAAGCACAGAGGTGACTGAGATTAATGACAATACTAAGTTACTCAGGGCAACAAAGATAAGGGTAGAGTGTGAAGAACTGCAGAAAATCCTTATGAATACAATGGCAAATGAAATTCGGCGTGTAAATATATGCAAAGTGAGCCACAGACGAAATAACCCCCAACTTCACATATAAAATAATGAGCTTTCACTTAACTCCAGTGTGAAATCACCACTCTGTGACAGAATCTTGGGATTATGATACTGAGTCCCAAGAACACAATTGCTTCAATGTTTGGGGAAGCAGAATGTGTCAAAAAGGAAATCACACATTAGAAGTACAGGACAAAACAAACGTCACTATGTCAGTGGAGAAATCCATGAAGTAAGTATGGAATTGTGTGCAGTTGCAGCTTATTCATCTCCAAAAGAGTATATTAAAACCCAGTAAAATCTCATAGAAGGACAACAAAAATGCTGAGTGTGGAATATTTTCCATAGGAGCAGAGACTGCATAGATGCTCAGTTGTGCTAAGCAGCTGATTTAGAGGATACTTAGACAAAGCATGTAGATGGCCGAGAATGAAGAGGATGGGTAGGAATGAGTTCTTTATTATTCCTTGTATTGAAACATAAGGACAAATAATCATAAAATAAATTCAGAAGGAGGTAGCTTTAAAAAAATAAAAAAAAAAAAACTCAAAAGGTGGATCTTCATGCAACAGATAGCAAACATAGAACTATGGGAAGAGGTTGAACATAATCAAGGGAAGATGAGATATAAATGGGAAATAAATTAATTGAAAGTTATTAAAGAAAAAAACCACTGAGGGTCAGGAAATCACCTGAACTGGAAATAGTTGGAGGATAAATATCATATATGTTTCACTCTTTCCTGTATGTCTACTTACAGGGATTGCTGCAGACAGGATAAGGTACAAGACTGAGCACTGATCACACCATTGCAGTTGTAGAGTGCTAAATTCTATGTGTTTGTTTCTGTACAGTATCATTACAGAGTCACAAAATGATTTTCATTACAGTTTCACAAGTGAATGGTGTGCTCAACTATTATTGTGGTTCTTTCTATGCAGAGTTCTGCAATTTGGCCTATGAGCTCAACACAGGCATTAAAGACTTCAACAGAGATGTGAATAGACGTGTAAAAAGACAAAGTGACTTTTGCTGGGGTTGGGAGAGGGTGTCCTGGGTTTTTTAGTGCACAAACATTCTAAAAGACAGAACAGTTTTTAAGAATCAGTAATTTCTAAAGCTAACGAAAAACCTTACTGTTCTAAGCAAGTAGAGGCATTTAAAAGGCTATATTATAAGATTCTAGCCTCTTCTAAGCAAAATGAAGTAACCTCACATGGTGCAAACTTCTGACTTCACTGAATTTGTCATCCTTGCAAATACAACATTCTCAGACAACGTCTACAAGAGCAAGCATTTTGGTGTGACAGAAATATGAACAGATTGGAGCCCCTGTCCTTACACCACATGCAGTTCAGTGAGTTTAGTTTGGGTTAAATGTTGTCTATACTCCTGAACAGGATGCACTCATGATAGGGTTTGAAGTAACCAATCTCTTGTTTGAATTCCTCTTCATCCTCTATTTGGATGCAGTGTGCTTGGCTGGAGTTCACTTTGTGGTTTAATTTTCTTTTAAAAAGAATGTAGATCTGAACCAGCGAGTCATGGCTGGGGACTGAAAGAAAGGAAAGCGTTAATAGTTTCTCACCTTATTTCCTTGATCTTTTATTATGGCAGAAGTTCTGCAAGAGAAAGGAAAGGAGGTTCATACTCATCAGCTAAATGTAAGAGGTCAAATCAGTAGCTGACAGCACTGCCACTGAGACGACTGAGAGGAGTTAGTGGAGTTTTAATGAGTGAGCTGGGCCAATAAGCACACATCTACCTGGCTTCTGAACTGCCTTTGTGATAGAATGTAATTTCAAGCCATCTCGTTTGGAAAGATCTGAAGATTTGTACATTCTCATTGAAGATAGTACTAGTTGTCAAATATGTAATGAATTAAAAATAACAGGATTTCACAGATCATGAACATTTGCATTTTTCCCATTCAAATGCCCAATTATCTATCATCTGTGCTGAAAAACTGCACTGGCCATTGAATTTACAATCCCTTTTGTTAGGACAGAATCAGAGATCTGTCTTCATTAGTATTAGCAAAGCGCTTTAAGTCTTATCAGAAAAGGATGGTAGCAATAGAATTGCTTAGCAAGATAAGAGACGAATTGCACATCAGCCTCCTCCTTAAACTAAGATTAGTGCACAATGGTAATCTGTTATTCTAAATTCAGGGGCACAGATGTCTTGATTATATAGATTATAGTCAGGGAGCTGAGTATTGCACTCATACAAAACTCTCTGAATTCAACTGTTCATGCATACAATCCTGCTAGGGTTAAGGGAATGAGTTACAAATAAACGCCCACTGAAATAGGAAGGATGTTTACCATATAAACATTCTAATAGCTAACTCGACTTTCCCCTATCAGAACATTTCTGCTGCAGGAATTTAACCCATGGACACACATAATTAGCTCTTTCACCTTAAAGTTGCTGAAAGAATGATTTGGTTAAGAAGATTAGTCCTTTCATTGTTCAATAGAAGTACTGACAAATGAGCCTAAAATGATTATAGGGGAACTCCTTTAACACCATCTTCTGATCTTTTATTTTAAAATGCCATGCTTCTCAGTCAGAAACCTTTTAATCTGACCTTTTGTGTTTTTCCAAGTCAAGGCTCAACTTTTAATACTTTCTGTATTCAAATCTTGTATGTGATGAAATGGTTTTTAAGGCTTTCTTGAGCCAGATTGAAGACGGCCACAATAGTCTCTTTAAATAGAACTTCAGTGCTAATTTATTTCTTCTGGTCATTGTTACTGTATGAAGCATCCTGTCTGCACCGGAGCACTTTACCATGTCAGTGGTGACAGGACAACTCTTTTTGAGCAGTGCTGTACCAAAAATGACTTGAGTTAAAAATAATTTTCCAGAAGAGGGGGCTTTTTAAGGGCAGGTGGAAGATCAAGAGGTGATACTGAAAAGCAAAGACAGGAACAAAGCTGTCTAGGATGGGTTGTGGCAGGGAAATAGATTTTTCAACCAGTTTGGCTGCATACCATAAATTGAAAGGCAAGAGAAAGCACTGTAATAGAAGTGCTTAGAAGCTACAGTGGCTCTGTAGCTATTGTTTGCACGATGGTTTATTTTCCCATATAAAAGCCAAATGTCAAAGGTTTAATTACTTAAACAGATTTACAGAGTAATTCTCTTCTTTAATGCAGTGAATTATCTGGACCCTTCATTGTTACACAGTTTTAGACAAGCATTGAAATACTGTGAATTACATTTCATTATTTCTGGTGTTCTTATTCCTGTAATTATAGGTCTGTGTGTCAGTGTAGGGAGATTTATCTTGCTCAGCTATTAGCAACTGACAAACTGATGCTATACACAGAATTCAGTTTTCTGTTAATAATTCTTGCTCCATGAAAAGGAGTAGACTTTCCCATTTATGTTTAAGTGACAGTGCCATCTACAGACTGAGTACACATTTGATCTAGTCTGTTTAGGATAACTGGGGTAATCCGGATTAGAGGAAGTCTCTGATCACTAGTCCAACTACCTTCACCAAACAGAGCTGCCTCTGAGCTCAGACCAGGTTTCTGCAGTGACAGGGTGAGAGTCAGTGGCTTCAAACTAGAGAAGAGCAGATTTAGATTAGATGTTAGGAACAGGGTCTTTACTATGAAGGTGGTGGAACACTGGAACAGGTTGCCCAGGGAGGTGGTTGTGGCCTCACCCCTGGAGATATTCAAGGTGAGGCTTGGCCAGGCTCAGTGCAACCTGATCTAGTTGAGGATGCCTCTGCTGACTGCAGGGGTGTTTGCTGGGCTAGATGACCTTTGGAGGTCCATTCCAGCCTGAACCATTCTATGATTTTATGATTTTTTAGCCTGTAGAGTCTTGGAAACCTCCTCAGATAAATACTACACAGCCTCCAGGCAGCCTGTTCTGCTGCCTGACTGTCCTCACGGGATAAAAGTATTGATCCTTTTGATCAATCTGAGTCTCCCATTTCAATTTATGCTTCATCTCATGCTGCACACCAGTATGAAGATCTGGCTCTTTCTTCTTGCTAACCTCCCCATAGATACTGAGGAGCTACTGTTGATTGCCTCCAGTCCTCTCTAAGTTGCAAAAGCCAAGTTCCATAAGCCTCTCCTCAAATGGTAAACACTTTTGTTCCCAGACAGTTTGGAAGCTCCTTGTTGAATTTGTTCCTTTTTTTTTTTTTTATGCCTTTCTTGTTCTAGGAATCAAAACTGGATGTACAAGTTAAATGTGGTCAAAAAAGTGTTGAAACCTGAGACATAAGCCCTTCTTGACCTGCTGGCTGTGGACCCCTTGCTGCCAATGCATACAACTGGCGCATGTTCAGCTGTCCAAAGGACCCCCAGGGCCACTCCTGCAGAGCTGCTTTCTGTTCTAGGTTGGTGCTTTGTTTCCTTGGGGTAGCACTTGCCTTTGTTTTGGCTTAACGTTGTAAGGTTGCTGTTGGCCTGTTCCTCCAGCACATCTAAGCTGCCCCAAATGCCAGCCTTACCCTCCAGAGTATCCATCTGTTCCCTTAATTTAGTGTCATCTGCAGATCTGATATGGCTGAAGTCCATCCCCTCCTCCAGGTAACTGACAAAGACATTAGACAGGATGTGGCCCAGGAGAGACCTCGGTGGTACTGCTCCAGGTAGGGTATGACCCATTAAGCTACTTTTACTGTCCAAGTCTCATCATCCAATCATTCTTTTACCCATCTGGTTGTCCACCCATCCAGACCATAACATCCAAACTTGGTTTCAAGAATATTGTGGGACAGTGTCAAATGCCTTGCCAAAGTCCAAGTAAATTTTCTTTTCTGCTCCCCCCTTCATCACAGATCCACTCATTTTATCACAGTTAACTGCTTCTTTTAATTAAGAACAGAAAACACAAAAGTTTGACTTTTTTTCCCCCAGCATTGGTTTCCTTAATTGTTATTTGCAAGTGTAAGGCTTCACAGTAACAGGAATAGAGTCTGTACCCTGTAAACAATAGAAGAGCATTTTGGTTTTATTATAAATGGGTTTACAGTTATGCCAATTACCTTCTCCAGACCAGCTTACTTGAATAGGCACAACGTAACAACTAGCACAGAATCACAGAGTGGTAGTGGTTGGAAGCGACCTCTGAACATCAACTACCTCTGATAAAGTATCAGCTAACTTGTCACTGTTGACTCGGGACTTTCACCTTTTAACACTTGAATACTACAGAAATGCAATGTATTTAGTGAACCTTGGTACAGTGAATTCTCAGAGACCTGCAAGTTGCAAAATCATAAAATTACTTTTAACAGCATTTAGTGTAAACCATTAAAAAATATATATAAAATAAAAGATACACTAAGTTGCTGCAAACAAATTCTTCCCAGGATTTCAATTTGCAGGTCAGACATCTATCCAGGTACGAAATTCATACTTGCAAGCCATGGTTTCTTTAAGTTCTATTAGACCTGCACAATGTAACTGTTGTAGGTTAAGAAAAAAAAAGAGTTATGTGGTATAGAGAAAAGTCCTTGAGAGACTAGAAAGTATGGGGGAGGACGCAGGACACTGTAATTATCTATCATACTCTGTTCTCCTGTATCTCCCTATATAAGGGGCAGACTATTCTCCCTCTTCCTCTCTCTCCCTCTGCTCTTCTCTGAGCATGTATGGCAGGCTGTTATCTCTGTGTCCTGGGGGAGTCTGCGGCCTTGACTGGAAACCTAATTTTTGCTATGCCACTAGGCCTTGTAGTGAGGCCTGTGGGAAGGCATTGAGGCCTGCTAGGCCTGGGCCTAGGTTGAGGGAGGGTCAGTTTGGCCTACTGACGCCTACTGCGACTGAGAGTGGGAGGCAGTAGGTTTTGGCTGGCTGAGGGCTAGGGAGGCTTCGGTAGGCCCATGCGGAAAACTGGGCCGAGGCAGATTGATTTGTGTATATATTTGTTTTCCCCAAACACCTTTTGTATTTCTGCATGCATTTGTAAAGAGCATTCATATTTGACCTCCAATTCTGTGCAAGTGTGTTTATTTACCTTTTGGGGTAAAATACCTTTCTGTCCCTTGGCCTTGGGTAGCTTGTGGCTCAAACTCAGGACAATAACACATAGTTTTACTCTAATGCATACCAGGGTTTGCATTTAAGGCTTGGAATGTTTTTGGAAACATTCCAAAGGATTTTAGTGGGGTTTTGTGCCAGTTTGAAGCTAGCTAGAATGTTTTGGTGAGAAGGACTAGATTACAGACTGTGAAAGGAAAACAAGGCTGATGTCTACTTCACTCATAGGCTTACTGAAGAGATACAAGAAGAATCAAAACATAGATAAGGCTCACTTCTGCTGGGGAGCTGGCTGAGCTGCATTTCTCTCTAGCCTCTCTCTGCCTTTTTTTTTCTGATTAATCCACTTTGCCTCCTAACCCCTTGGCCAAACCTCCATTCTTCCTTGGGACTGGGGTAAGGTTGAGAGGGGTAAGGGGAAGGTGAAAGGGCTGTTGGGAGCCCCTCCTGGGGACTCAGGTTTATGAGAGGACTGTTGTGTTTCTGTATTACCTTTTACCTTGTATATAACTGTATATACTGTAAATATCTGCTTGTATATTGTGCTAAGCTGTAAATAATAAGCTTCATTCAATTTCCAGAGCCGACTGAGTCTAGTCTGGGTGATTTCCAAAGTGTGGGGGGGTGGGTAACACCCAAACCATCACACCTTTCTTGTTACCAATATGAATCTCAATCTACAACTTTTTCTTATTCCTGGCTTAAATATGTTATTCTCCCTTATTTTCTTGGCATTATAGATAAAATACCACCATTGTATAACATTTCTGTAATTGTTCATTAACTGAAATCTTAAAAGTCACATTTCATTATTTCTCTCAGACAGACTGTTGCATAGCATGAAGGATCAAGGTCAAATGATACATGAAGAGAGATTTTTGATTCATTCAGATGGTTGTCTTCAATTTCAATTTCTTTTTCACTGCCTTCCAAAAAATATGACAGATTCTGAACATTTTTCAAAATGGGTCTGTAGCATCCAGGTATATTCAGCTGTAGTGAAGACACTCTGAATTTGCACATCTGCAGCTCATCCTTAGAAAGTCTTTCATGGTACCATTGCCCAACTTTATTACTCGGATACTTGATACTATGTCCCACCATTGGAAGAACCACCTTCAAAGAAGAAAATAAAGTAAACATATTTGAAACAAAGCACGCTAATTCCCCTTTAAATGTGACTATAATTTTAAAGGTGTCTAAATCTTGAGTCTCAGGGCCTGAAACAGTAAAACAGCAGCTTCTCTTGTGAAATGAAACTGTGAAAGGCAGGTACCTTGGATGTAATTAAAGCAGAAAAAATAAACAATATATCGAGATTCCTCAAACAAACTAGAAATGTACTCGTATGAACTTCCTAGCTTGCTGGAAATGATACAGCAATAAAGAAATTAAGTCGCCTATGTAAGACTTCACAACTATGACTTCTTCAAAAGTTAGAGTGTCAGCTACTCTTGAATGCTTTTCCCAGCAGACTGAAAAAAAATCCAAAGTATTTACATTCATCTCCAAGATAAATATTGCTATACTGCAAATGACACTGTACTTAATTCCATTACAAAGTAAATAGTCTTTCCTCCTGTTTGTTGTGAGAGTGGAGGTTAGTTCACATGTGTTTAATGTGCCTTCTGGCAAGGAAGAAGACTACACTACTTAACTTAAACACACGATTTTAAAAACAAAGTATTTTAATCAGATAAAGAGATCAACAGCTCAGAATTTTTCATGCAGACTTACTTGGTTTATAGAGTATTTGTTAGCTGACTCTTCTGAAGCAGTGACAACATGAACCTGACAAGACATTTTAGAAGTTAAATTTAAGAAAAAAAAAAAAAAACAACAAAAACCCACCAAAACGTTTTTATTTTAGGAATTATGCACTGTACTTATTTGACATAATCACAGAAACTTCTGCTCCTTGGCTCACCCATGGCTCAAGGCAGAGCACCCAGACTGTGCTGTGGGCAAACACTCCCTTGCCTTTACTATTTTCCCAGGAAGATTGCTGCATTTTCTTTAACAACTGCTGACAGTTTAAACCCATTATAAATCTGTTTTAATTATTTAAGTGAATTTGTGCTGAACATGCTTTGACTGTGCAGCTGCAATGATATTACCAGTTCAGACTAACACCACCTTTCACCACGGTCTTACATTCATTACTACATATAATGATAGAATGGTCTAGGCTGGAAGGGACCCCCAAAGGTCATCTAGTCCAACTGCCCCCACAGTCAGCAGGGACATCTGAACTAGACCAGGTTGCCCAGAGCCTGGTTGAGCTTGACCTTGAATATTTCCAGGGATGGGGCCACAACCACCTCCCTGGGCAACCTGTTCCAGTATTCCACTACCCTCATAGTAAAGAACTTGCTCCTAATGTCCAATCTAAATCTGTTTTTCTCTAGTTTGAAGCCACTGCCTCTTGTCCTGTCACTGCATGCCTTTGTAAACAGTTTCCATCCTTCTTGTAGGCCCCCTTCAGGTACTGAAAGGCCGCTATATACTGGAAGGTCTCCCAGGAGCCTTCTTTCCTCCAGGCTGACCAACCACATCTTCCTCACCCTGTTCTCATAGCAGAGGTGCTCCAATCCCCTGATAATTTTTGTGGCTCTCCTCTGGACCTGCTCTACAAAAATGGTGTGCACTGGAGACCAAGATTCAGAATTGTACCACCTGATAACATAGGGACATTCAGAGTCCACTCCAAAGGTCTTCTCCAGTCAAATCCTTAGAAAAGCATTATTTAGCATGCAGGCTAAATTCTCACAATTCTGACATTCTGTACCTTCTTGTCACTCAAATAAAATGAACAATGGTGACAGATAAATTCTAATCTAGCTATATGCCTATTTATGGTAAACCAAAAAAGGTTACATCACTTTTTTGACCTTTGTCACTCATAGTAAATATTTTAAAGAATGAACCAAAATAAAAGCATTAGAATATGTTCTGAGTATGTACTCAAGTATTAAGTATTTTTTTTAAACAAGAATTATTTTGTGAAGACTTACTTTGTCATTCAGGGAAATGTCTTCAGCACTTTCTTCCAAGACAAGGTCACCTTCAATAACTTTTGATCCGTAAACCTTCAGTCTATATGATGCTGCTTCATTCCAAATCTTACTGCAATAAGCATGGACATAAAATATGCGCATGGAATGAGGAATGCTGAGCCATCCTTTGGTGCAGCCTTCATGATTCACACCATAGCGATTTAAAGCTCGTAGCAAAATCTTCTCTCTCACTTTAAATTCTGGCAGCATCATGAGTGCACCTTTTGCATCTTCTGATACAAACAAGAAAACAATCATATAAGTAATCTTTGATTTTTCAAGTATTACCTGTCAGGAAAAAAATATTCTTAAGAAGTGGAAATAATCAGGTAGGGAGAACTAGTGGCAGTCTAACTGCTGACTTTGAGGTTATTACTGTCTTTCCTTCAATGTGTCATGTAAGACAAATTTCATCTTATGTGCCTATCAACATAGTCCTGTTCATTCTATTTCATGCAATGAAAACTAAACTGTAATATAGTATATTATTTAGTATAGTTTGCTGATTTTGCTCAAAATGCTATGGTTCACACATCTGTCTCATCACAAGTGATTATCTGAGAAAGACTTTTGCATAGGCATTTACCTCTTGCTTTCAGGAAAAGGCAAGCAGCTGTTTTCAGACTCCAAATCAATGTTTTTCTATACATCACAGAGCAATGCATAGCACGGAATGATAAAAAGATGTAAAAGCAAAGCCCAACAATGCAAAACAAGAAGAGAGCTAAGGTTCTTACAGAAACCATGGAAAATTAAATGCTCACACATGTTAAGCGCTGAGTAGCAGTTGGGTGCCTCATTTCTGCATACCTCCTTTATTAGGGAGAAGTTTATATTCCAAAAGCAGACAGATGGAAGGAGGCCAAAATTGCTTTGATAAAACTACCTTAGTCTTTTCCAGCATTATTATGCTATACAGTATTTATTTCTATACTGTTTTGCACCTGAAGTACATAATTTTTCCACTATTTTGCACATTCAGGACCTCACCTAATTTTTAAGCATGCAGTTCTACTGAGTTTCATAGCATAAGCTGTAAGTGGCATAAAGCATCTGTGCAGCAACAACTTACTTCTGTGCAGTACTGACCTCATCTAAATATACAGACAATTTAACTGGACATACCAGTTTGAAGAAAGTATCTTTTTGCATTGTTTACAGGGTCGTCGGTATCTTCAGGTGTGAAGAATAACTTCACAGCTTTCACCTTTAAAGAATAGGGTTTTTTTACTTAAATATAATTATTTATCAACTAAACAGACAAACATGCATTCAGTTGTGTATTAACATTCTGTATGCTCTCAAATTTATCTGAGTTCTTTAAGGTCAAAGTCAAATACTCCCTTTCACAGACAATGCCATGAACAGCAACCAGTGTTGTTCTGTTTCTTTTCAGACTAAAGACAGATTTTAGTTGCACAGAAGACACAAGACAGCTTTCAGACCTCTACGAGAAATCAGTCATTCTTCTTGAACATCCAGTTAGAACTTTGTAATGCCATCATTCTATCCCGAACAGGGAGGTTCCTTCTTTCCTTGTATGTTTCATGCAAAATTTAGACTGTAAATTTTCCACAGTCTTACACAGAGGGGCAACAATGTTTCTTTTTTTATATACTGAACTGTATTAGGTTAGATGATATTGTGACAAGGAAAACACTGTAATAAACTTTGTTATTTGCAGCACCAGTGAAGTCACACAATTTGCTAGCACTTTTAATCCATGGCCTCTCATTCCTGTCCTCCTCTGTACTGGACTACAACCACATTCTAGCACATTTTTTAATATAAATAGTAGTTCCTACATGTTTTAAATTGAAAAGTAACTGAGTTAAGACTAGAGATTTATCACTACTCTTCAGGGGCTGGCCACTTGTACCAGCTGCTAGCATATCAGAACTCAAAATGCCAGATCCACCAACAGTAACTTTTATGGCCTGCCTGATTCTTCTTATACCTGAAGGATACATTTTCCTGACTTTTCTCAGAATCAAAGCACAATTAGAAGAAAAGGATATTCAAGTAGCAGTGTTTGACTCTGTTTTAGACATGTGCCAAGTTCTATACCATACACACTGAAAAGCGTATGACTCTTATGTATTATTACTTAAGAAATAAGCAATTGCTCAGAACTTGCTTTGGGAAAGTAGCCAAGGAATAATGGAAAGCAGCAATCTCTTCTATACGGCACACAAAATAATGTGGTACCCAAAAAATAAATCCTTTCATATGACCCCATGTAACATCTTGTGACATTTTAAAGAAGTATATAGACCTCCAGCAGAATAAAGAGGCTGTAAGTTAGGAGGCAACTGAGACCATGGACAACAATTGCATAAGGATTGCTTCATTTTAGTGAACTAAGCTGCATCTGCTGTTTAAAAGATTATTAAGATTTAAAAAAATTAAATTGTTCACTGGTTAGATTAAGCAGTAACGTGTCATTAACTTGACAGTAGCTCCCATATTACAAAAGGCAAGTACCATTTTTTCATTCAGTAAAGCCAATCCTATTTGATGCGTTTGAACATTTTGTCCTTGTCCAAATCGCTGAGGTCCGTAGTAATTTACAAAGCCTTTTGTCTGCAACAATAAAAAATAAATATTTTAAAAGTGAGCAAGTGCTTTTAGGTAGGTACAGTTAGTAAGACTAAGCATACAACATACATACATCTCCATTTATGTCCAAAATGCACACAAGCTGGGTTTTTTAATTAGAATTAATATGGAGCAAAATTGTAACTGATGACTCATTACAATATTTTAGCACCTAATCTAGAAATATCTAAAAAGGTAACCAAATTCTATCACTGTCTTCACTTTGATAAAAAGTAGGTAAACAAAATTCTTTCTATGCGTGAGTTATTATTAGTTATGTAAACACAACTACAAGTGAAGTTAAAGTAACTGAGCTTTTTCTAAGTGCCAAATTATGAAATCTCTACTCAAGCAAAAGTGGCATATCACAGGTAATGAACAGTGACTGCTGCTGGATACTTTTTCTTAAGAACACCTGTCTTTTTTCACATGAGCTCATTTATGTTACTATTAAAATAGTAAAGACTAAGAGTGGGTACTTTGCTAACCGGGCTTTTAAATCTGATGAGTCACAGTCACAGATGAGCAATAATCACAGCAATGTGATCCAGTGAGAACATATTTGTCTAGAAAATAATAAGTATGCATAGAGTAGACAAGCAAAAAACCATATGGTATTTGTTCTGGAAATGGTTATTCAGTTCAAACTATAAACCTTGGTTTGGACATCTAAGCAATTTTGCTCTCAGAGAAGACAAAAAACCCCGTATTTTGGATTGACATACACACACACACACTGACCAGTAAGCTAAATCTTATTAAGCAAGACACACAATCACAAGAGTTTTTGTTAATTTGCCAAACAGCAAAACAAAAAGTCAGGTGGAGCAGGGAGAGGGAAGGAGAAGCACACTGAGGTACTATAGCTTTTACTATTGCTTTTTTTAATAGCAAGATTAATTTCCATCATACATGTAACGTATTTTTTCTTCTGCACAGTGTTCAATAGAGTCTTTTGTTGTGGAAGATACATGTCCTGGCTTGCCCAGGCATGATCCCATTGTCCCCTTCCCTCTACTGGGTGGGGAGGAAAGCAGAGTGTAGGGAGAAGACAGACTTGCCCAGACTTGTATTTCCCAAGTAAGGGAAAGCAAGCTCCTGACTTCACCTCATTTGGTCAGGTTTGGCAAAGTGCCATTCTGATTAGCAAATCTCTGTGGTCCAAGTGGCCATCACATTTTGGGCAATAAATAGGCTTTTGCCACATGGCTTTTGGTTTTTTGCTTTCTTTTTGCTTTGTCTGCTCAGCCATGCCAGGTTATGCTCTGCTTTGCCTGCAGTGACTCTCGAGATACCGACATAATTTCCTTCAAGTTTTGGGTACTATCTGATACTATTTTGTGAGTAAATATTCAAAGCCTCTCTGTAAGAAATTCTGTAACTAGATTATATTGTGCCTTTCTGCTTTAGTGGCAGAAAAGAGCCTCTCAAGTCCCCTGGTGGGCAAGAGGTATAATTGAAACTAAGAACCTCTTTCCAGTTTTAATGGTGGTATCTGCTAGTTATTCCTTAAAGTGTTCTACTTTTGCCTGTTCCTTGTGTGTATAAATATCCAAACCGTGCATTTCAAACATTGTAAATAAGTTTCCTGTTGAAATTTAATGTTAATAAACACTTTTCATGCAATCTTCACTTGGATATAAAAACTAATATTGATTATTATTTTTTGCATAATTTGTAACATCTTTATTCCTGGATTAATCTTCCCAAAGTAATTTGTATTATGCTTATTACTCAGAAAGGGGAAGAAAATTAATACTGTACAAAACATCTATATTTTGTCCTTTCCATTATTTGCTTTTACTTTTAATGTTGGTTTAAGAATGTCTCATGATGGTTTTATTCTTCAGACATTAAGGATATCAGCAATCAAAATCCACTGAATTTCAGGGGATATTCTTTCTCACCTACGGAAATTTCACGTCTTTATGCTGTGAAAGTGTTTCACCCAATCTAGCCGTTCATATGTGTTACATAACCAAAAAAAGGCAACCATGTAACTATATTTTTTCACCCTGTCAACTATAGCTACAATGAAATACATCATTTTGGTGAGCCTTAGATCTATGGAGCAGTATCTCATACATCCATTCTCTTTCCTGACCACATTTTCCACCTGTCTGGCTATACTACTCTGGGGTCTGCAGTCTTCAACACAGAATGAATTCACCTATAGAGTCTTCTTGGAAGGAAGCTTGATTTCTCTGATTCCTTAAGTAATGCAGGAAATACATAAAATAGCAAGAAACCATCAAAACCAGGAAATAGTGCCATTATTGTACTAGGACAAACATTTTCCTTAAAAGAGTTTGTTTGTGATTTACAGAGAATTAAAACTCTGTTCGCTATTGGCAACCAGAAGGCTTTTTTTTTACCTCTACATTTGCCATTGCTTCAGATATTCTCTCTTTCAGATCTGCAGAAGAGTCATGACTGTGATGTTTGAGATCTCTCACAACTATATCGAAGTGATTGCCTTTCAGCTGACCAAGTCTAAGGTGTTGGAATGCTGAATGTATGTTGTGTATTCTCATGCCCTTTTTTTCCATTTTGCTTCCAATTTCTTTCAACCTGCATAAAAAATTGGGAGAAATTATGAAACATCTTCTACTAAGGCTGTCCAGCTTCTAATAAATGTCTTCTTTACCTCCGTACTAGAATTAAAAACACTTAAAAAAATGAAAATGGATTAAAAAAATATTTTCAGACAACCAAATAAAATGCAGAGATAGAATTCTTAAAATGTAGTTATAGTCCAGAAATACTTTTTAAATGTCTGACTCATTTACGCTTATATTCCATAGCTTGATATTGGAATGAAACAATTCACTGAATGTTATCAAGGCAACCACAGTGAATTTTGCACTGCTATTTTACTATTGATATATATTTATGTTAGTAATTTGTTCTAACTCCTCAAAACATTAATTGTGGTTTCCATTATTTGTCAAATGTACTTTGTTGCTGAGACCAAAACACACCATAAAATCAGAGCTTAAAAACAGAGCTGCAGAAGAAATAAGCTATGGTTTTGTTTCCAGCAAATTTTGAATGTTACTAGGCAGAACTTTTTATACATACACACCCACACACACATATATATGCGTGTGTGTGTGTGTATGTTTGGTTTTTTTTTTACTCTATCAGCTACAGACAGTAACAAAAACTAGGAATGGAAATGCAAATCTTGTATTACAAATGTATTTTCCACTCTCAGGTCGGCGATACCTTCTTCACCTAAGTCTTATGTTTCTAAACTAAAAAATACAATAGAACTTAACAATCAAAACCAGCATCTGTCCAAAGTACATTTGTAATGATTTGCTTTATTTCTGTAGCTATATAAAGCTTTTAAGTTGTTTGTAGACCTCAAGCCAATATACAGGTCTATCTGTATATTGTATATACAGTGCTAAGCTGTATGTATATTCCCTAAACCACAAAACATTAAAGCCATTTCCACTGTGCTCTAATACAAGAGAAGGGAAGACACATCAATTAAAAAAACGTTTCAGAAGACAAAACCACATTAAAACTTAAACAGACAAAACCATGTGCTAAATGGGATGCACTCAGACTGTAAATACCTCTCAGGAGTCACCTTCTTCACCACCATAGGTTGGTAAGTAATAGCCTTCTTATCTTTGATGCCAGTATAACTGAAGTCTGAAGGAAGGACACCGAGTTCAGTAGCCAAGAAGCCAATTGCTTCTAGTGTTTCTAGATTTTCTTTCTGAAGGGTGAAAGCTGAAACAATAATCTCAGAATGATTAGGAATTTTCACTTCTAAATCATATGGGTATTCTGTCACAACAGATGGGCAGGTTCTTCCCTTCAAACTGTAGTAGCATGGAAAGTGCAAAGAAACAGCCCTCCAACACAAAAATAAAGGGACTTGAACTTTTGCAGTATTAAAAAAGACACAGGACACACAACTCCGGGAAAAACGCAAAAACCCCTGCTGCTTTTAAAAGTAGTACCAGACAAAATGTAACACAATTCAATCAACTGTTACTGAGTCACCGCTAGAAACATTCTTTGTATCAGAAACTAACTTTAAGGAATGAGATCATGAATCAAATTTAGCCTTATTAACTTCTCCAATAATTCTAGATGCATCTTATAAAGTGCTCCAATTACGATGAAGGGAAAGCTAGCGCACAAGGAGTAGCAGTTAGCGCTATAAGGAAAAGAACTGTGACCATTATCACCGAAAAGTTTATGTAAAATTATTGCAGTAACTTTGTTCATCTCATACTTACCTACATTGCAGTAATAATTACTTATTTCAGCATAAACAATGGGTCGATCAAGCTTACTGATCATATAATAATGATCCCGAGTTTCAGTCGTACTAAAGAGCACCATAATACTTGACACTTCCAGTAGAGATGTAGTATTTACCTGTATAAAGATCTTGTTTTTTCTGGAAACCACCATCAGACCTCTTTCTGGGCCAACTTTTTTCTCGAAATCGTACTGTTATTGACACACTTGGCTGATCGTTGACATCTGTCACGGTAAAAGATTTTGTTTCTAAAAGTTTTCCAAATCTTCTATTGATAAAGTGGTGAACTACTTTTCTGTGCTCTTTGTTTCCATCAGGCTCAAAAGAAAACATAGAATTTTCTACCTTTGCATCTAAAAACTTAAAGAAATCGCTTGTTTCCTTTTCAGTCACTAACTGACAAAGTTCTCTGTAATCAGCATTTCCTTTTACAATCATTTCATTGTCCTTTGTAACAGTGACTAGAAAGGGGAATTTCTGCCTAACGGCACTGTGTAAATCAGCTCTGTTTTTCTTGTCTAATACAGGTCCCAGGGAGAACTCCTCAGTGCTAGGATCAGTGCTTTCCGAGTCCCACACATCCTTCAGCTGGCAAGCAAATTTATGAAGCAGTTCACTCTTGGGTTTGCCCAGTAAGGAATCAAGAACAGTGGCTTCCTCGAGGCCAGATTTCAGCTCAGCATCTCCCTCTCGGTATGCTTTGCTGGGGGACGCGGGACACTCACTTCCTGCCCGGCTCGGGTGGCGCTCAGGACTGGGTACACCACCACCGCTACAGCCATCGGCAGAAAGGTCAGGAGGCTGTGTTCTCAGTTTTTTGGGTTGCTGCAGACACAGGCTACTTTGTTCTAGCAGTGCTTCGCTGCTTCTGTGAAGTGAGTCAGCCCGGGTATCCTTAAGTAAGTGTTGGGGCATCTCGATTTCTGTCACTACGAAGTCACTCGGTGACTTTTTGATAGTACCGCAGAAGCCCATGTGTTCAGTCACATAACTGAAGGAACGAAGCATGGTTCTTCTGCCTTCCCCGTCTCCCAGACAGAAACCAGTACACCTGAGAGAGGAGAAAAGAAAAAAGGGAAGGAGAAATTAAAAAAAAATCAGCTACTACAGGAAAGGAAGGGGTGGGAGGGGAGCGAGGACCGCCGGCACCACGCCCGCCTCCAGTGGTCGCTACGGGGCTGATTTAGCCACCCGCGCGCATCCCTCGCTCTTGCCGGCTGACGCCAGGGGGCGCCATGACCCACCCGTTCCCCACAGGAAGGGGGGCTCGCGGCCCGTACCAACTTTTCCCGGCATGTGGGGAAAGAAAGCGACGGATCCCACCTCGTAGTCCCCCTCAAGTCCCGGCCAGACATGGGGCGCTCCAGAGGGGGCGGGACATCTGCCCAGCAGCCTATAGGGAAGCCGCGCTTCCGCTTCATCCTTACCGAGCCACCGCCTCTGTTCCGGTGACGCCCGCGCCGCCAGAGGCTGGGTCCCTCCCTCTTAAAGGGGAAGTGATGCTGTGGGAACGCCTGACGTGAGGCAAGGCTTGCGGGGCGGAGGCGCCGCCGCCAGGAAGCAACGGGGGACGGCAGCGACGTTGAGGCCTTGGGCTGGGAAGCAGGATAAGGTGAAACAGGTCCCGCCGTGGGGCAGAAGGGATCTCCTGCCTACCAGGCACGGTGGGCGGGAGCTGCGTCGTGGAGGGCGGCCCCGAGAGGGGCGGGCTTCACAGCGCGAACGGGAGCTGATGTCGGAGCCGTGAGGAGGGACGCGGGGTCGTATGCGGTCGCGTAGGGCGCTAAGCGTGGTTGTCATGCAGCCGTGGCAAACGTCATCGGTAACGTCGCCGTTTGTGTTCCTTAGGAGCTGAATATGAGCAAGCCCGTAACGACTTCAACCTACGTCCGCTGCATCAGCTACGGACTCATGAGGCGGCTGGCAGATTTCATCGATCCTCAAGAAGGGTGGAAGAAATTAGCAGTAGATATAACTGATCCCTCTGGTGAAAGCAGATACAACCAAATGCATATAAGGTCCTATACAGAAGTCACATAGTATAAACTGGTTTATTTACTGTTTAACATAAGTATTACACACTCTTGTCTATCGTGTTGCTGTAACTTGTTGCCAACAAGGTACTTAAGATTGTATGCTAACAGGTACTTGACAAGAACTCATTTTATATTACCGTTTCCTTGGGGAACTCAAAAGTAATTACTTCTAATTGTTCTGTAGGTAATTTTCCAGACAAGATATAGCAAAAGAAAATTGACTAAGGATATTAGAATTAGAGACACATACATAAGTATTTATAGTGACACTTTTTTAGTGTCACTTTTTGTACACTAGAAACTAGTAAACACTGAATCGTGCATCTTCATACAGGCACAGCACAAGAGACAACTGGATGGTAACTCCTAGTTTACTGTCCTCAAAAAACCCAACAAATGTGGGGAGCGTGAGGCTTACAACTAACAAGTTTAGTTTAGACATAATGTTAGCAGTACGTGATGAACACCTTGATGCATAGTTTTACCTTAGCTTTTCTTGTAATTTGCATATTTTTTGCATGAATTTGAATTTTTCTTTTGGCTGCAGTTTTCAGAAAATTTGAAAATAATTGTACAGTACAGTTCAGTTCTTTCCCTTCTTCACAGTTCCTGAGGTGAGTTTTTATCTTTAATTAATGTTGGTCTTTGTTTTTCTTTTAAGGAGATTTGAGGCATTTGTACAAATGGGGAAAAGCCCCACATGTGAATTACTTTATGACTGGGGAACAACAAACTGTACAGTTGGTGATCTTGTGGATCTACTGATTAGGAATCAATTCTTAGCACCAGCAAACCTTTTGCTTCCAGGTAACTATTACTCTGCTATGATTTGTACTGTGTCCTTAATTTTCTTAGATGCTAAAGAGCTTCACGTTACCTTGATTACGTCAAAATAACCAAAAGTAGACACATTTTCTGTTTTATGAACAGCCTAAATAGGAGTTTCAAGTGTAAATAAGAGTCCTGCAACTTAAACATGGTAGCAGGATATAACCTTCTCGTGATGCTTATATGTCTCCATCTTGTAAATGCTGTCATCAGTGTTTTTCTTGTTCCTAATGTAGTTAACACTTTTTCTAAATTCCGTTTTCAGAAGCTGTAAGGACAGCAGAAGAAGTTAGGTTGCCTCTTTCTTCACAGGAGACTTTGCCTATAGGTGAGAAACAGATGCCTATACAGGAAGAAGTGGCATCGGTAAAGCCTGTTTTAGCGCAGAGTACTGAGAATCCACATTCATCTTCTGCCTGCTTAAGTCAAGAAAGTAAAGGCTCTGAGTTTAATAACACAGGTAGGCACTTATTTTGGTAGAATTAAATGCATTTTTTTTTCTGCTCTGTTTTTTTTTTATGCTATGTGAAATAAATCATACCAATGCATTAAAGTAATGGCTGTTTCTATCATCATGTATCTATGGGAAACAACCTCTTGCTTTTGCTCTTGTTCCATATGGCTGTGCATTTAGCTCAGATAATAAGATATATGAATATGGCAGTAAGGTATCTACTGTGACAAAAACGTTAACTTTAATTGAAATGCAGTTTATTTTGTGCTACAGATAGTCCTGTTGACTTTTTTCAGTACTGATTTTGTAGGCTGTTCATAATGTTATGGTTTTTAACATGTAAAATCCAGCTTTAAATGACCAAGGATGTTGGAAAAAAGGTGATTAAAGAAAGCAATCTAGGAAAGTGTGTGGCTGGTCTACTTTTTTCTAAAGGTTCACTTTTGGGTTGCTGCCAGAAACATGATTTGATCTGGATATATTTCTATACCTGACAGTGTGGCTCTCCGATCTGTGTGTTTAGTTTCTATGACCTGTATTGTGAGTATTAACAAAAAATACAATCAGAAGGCCACTGCAGTATCACAGTATCACCAAGGTTGGAAGAGACCTCACAGATCATCAAGTCCAAGTACTAGTTGTGAAGAAAATGATGCATAGCTAGTTATATATATTTATCTGCATTTCATATTTTTTCACTTGGTGCCTTCATCACAAAGCTGGAAGCAGGGCTCTAATATATCAGGATATGTATGGTAGCAAATTTTTGGTTTAGTAGAACTGACACAGAAAAAAATACTCATTACTCTTGCCCCTTGAGTGTAAATGTAGCTCTATGCTGAATGGCAAATATGTTTTTCAGATTTCCGTAACTTTTGGTTTCAAGACTTGGAAAGTATTACAAATAATTTTGATATGCGACCAGAATCAGCAGGAGGCAATAAACTGGGAGAAGGTGGCTTTGGAGTTGTGTTCAAAGGCTACATCAATGGCAGAAATGTGGCTGTTAAGAAGCTCGTTCCTGTGAGTTGTCCTGGGCATTTTTCTTGTTAATGACTGTGTGTGTTACAGTGTAGACTTGTTTATCTGTGCAAAGTGTTGAATAATACACTGTGCTGGAACATTTGTCCAGTACTATTGCATTCCAAGGAATTAAAACTCATGTTCTGATACTTTCTTTTTGATTTGAGTAAAAAAGGTACTGTGAATAGTCAAGTAGATGTTAATGTAACTACTAAGAAAGGCTTACAGTTACGATTTTTTTTCATTAAAAACTGCATTTTAGCATGTCCAGTGATACTAACATCAAATACTTCCTTTTGTAGATGGTTGATGTTAGTGCTGAAGACTTAAGACAGCAATTTGATCAAGAAATAAAGATTATGGCGAAGTGAGTACACTGTTTCGTGATGTCATCATAGGCTTTAATGAGAATCTAAGTTGCAGATAACATTAGCTAGAATGAACTGTTATTTTTGGTCCCGCAGCTTTGTCTTTAGCATAACTTAATAATGTTCATGTTATTAAGGAGAATGCTTCACATGACTATTGTGTTCTTTTTTAAGCACCACTGCAGAAATGTGCCTACATGTGGTAGGGTTGAAAAAAAAACTAAGGATCACGTTATCTCTACCATGTATTTTTCTCAAATGTTGAGAGCCTTTCAGAGCACATATGAACAGAAATCTTTTGCTGTAGGTGTCAGCATGAGAATCTAGTAGAATTACTTGGCTTCTCAAGTGATGGTGCTCAGCCATGTCTGGTGTATGAATATATGCCCAACGGTTCATTGCTTGACAGACTTGCTTGTCTGGTAAGTAAAATCTTTCCTTAGCTTCCAGTTGCTTTACTCTGATGAAGTATAGGTAGCTGTGAAGTATCTTTGAAACAGTACTGAACTGTAACGGCCAATGAATGTTTTACGGCTTAATTCCATGTTCTAGAGGACACATACAATAACAAGGATTCTTCCAATAACATTAGATACAAATGTTTTAGACACAGCAAGCTATTTAAGACAGAGCAGACTGACAACACGATGTCATGTCCCAGTACCTGAAGTGTCACAGGAGTTGGCCTTGCTATGTTTGAGGAGAGTGGAGCAGAGGGTGCTGCAGTATTGTTCCTTGTTCTGGGATTGACCTGTTGTCTGCTAGTTCTTGGGATTCCACATTGTGAAGTTACCCTTTGTGCACTGCCCTTGTGATAGTAGTTATAACACAGTGTATGAAAGCGTTATCTTTTTCTGAAGTGCCTAAATAAGTGGAAGATGCATTTCTTAAATCAGTGTTTTGCGTAAATGCTATTATTTTCTGATTTAACCAAATTACGTATCTTCTGGCCTTGGCCTCTAATAAGTTGCTTAGATTTTTGTTGAGGCAACTTGGAGTGTGAAAGAAAAACACAATGTTTGCTTGTTGCTTGTTAGAGAGATACCAACAGTAAGCCTGACCTCAGTGTCCTTATTACTTTGTTGAAAGAGTTAAAAAATCTGCTTTTTTGTGTGCTAAGGAAATGCATACTATACATGCTGAAGTTGTAATCTGGTGAACTTTTTAAACTAGTGCTACTGCAAGCCTCCAGACCTAAAAAAAAAAATGTATTTTTGCTTTTTTTTTCAGCAGTGCCCTTTCCTGTTTTACTGGCATTAAAAGTACTTAATATTTGAAGAAAGAGCTGGATTAGGGAACTGCTCAGGCAGAAGAAAATACTCTGTTAAAAAAAAGAAACTAATTTACATTTGAACATTTCCAGGGATGCACAAAAATATTTATGCCAACAGGAAAGAAGTGGTGTTGGGATGAAAATGAGTAGCAGTGACTGGGGGAGACACTGAATATGTTCGACAGCAGGGCTGTCTCAGGTCAATTTTGTTGATTTACTTGCATTTGCAGTTTGTTTAAACTGAATTAGTGTAGAAGTCAGGCAAAGTTTTCCTTAAGGCAGTGCAAGTTTCGCTATAAAAATCAGTAGTGCTTGGCAAGGATGTATGTGAAAATGTTCATCCACAAAACTTTGACCTTTGTAATCAAGTGATCTTAAAAATTTGGTGGCAGTTGAAAGCATAAATAGAAATGGCAAAGGCCTTCACAGAGAAGAGACAAACATTGTAGAAATCATAATGAATTTAAATCAGAATCTGTAAATCATAAAGATTCTTCATTTAGTAAAGATGAATAGGTGAAGAATGTGCATACTGAATGTGTATTCTAGCTGGTAACTTTGTTTTGTGACTTCTGGATGTTTGAGTTACAGACTCTTGTTTGTTATCTTCTTGTCTGGTCTTTGAGGAGCAGGTGGAGGAGTTTGTAAAATGATGAGATTCTGTAATGTTCCCTTGGCTACTGACAAAATTAAAAAGTGGTTTTGAAATGTAGGTGTCCTCACTTCTAAGGTCTAGTTAATAACATGAATCAAGCTGAACTCTTGAAGTCTTAAATCCAAAACCTCTGGAAGATTGACTTCTCATTGTTGGTAAAAACTGCTGATTGCTTTGAATTACTTGCTCTGATTTAAAGGCTCTGATGTCAGTGCTGGTACAAAGTGGAAGTTGCAATAGATAAAGGCTGTTCTTTGCAGTACACTTGTCCTTGTAGGGTCAAGAATCAAGTACTAGCAGGAACACTTTTTGCAGTGGGTAAGTTAATCTAAGGCAAAAATGAAGGGGTGAGGAAAAAATATGTATTTCCTCCCAAGTAAATGAAGAAATGCATGCTATTAGTCTTGTTGAGTTACTGGAAAACCACAAAACATAGCAAGAAGTCAGTTTGGAGTTGCGGGAGCTTTGTATGTTTTCTGTGAATGTGTGTGTGTGTATATGTGTGTGTATATATATATATATATAGTTTTCACCTTTTTAATTTCACTTCTTTTTATTCAAGGATGACACTCCACCAATTCCTTGGAATACAAGATGTAAAATTGCTCAAGGTACTGCAAATGGCATCAAATTTTTGCATGAAAATAATCATATTCACAGAGATATTAAAAGGTAAAAGCTGCTGACTACCACTGGCTGCATTTCCCCCTTTTTCCTTTTCACTTTTTTTTCCTTTTTTCCCTCTGTTAAAGTAATTTTAGAGAGAATGAACTGCAAGAAACATTGCTTCAGTCAAGGACATGATCTTGTCTACAAGTGGCTTCCATCACTATAATCTTGTCTGTGCCACAAGGACATGACCAGCACAGTCCTCTATAGATAATTATGAGGCCACTGTAATTTGTTACTATCAAACAGTTATTTGAGTGCTGTGAGGATACCCATAAGTTCTTTTCTCTCACAACTGCTGCTGATGGAAAAGCTGCTGTAAGAGAACATAATAACTTTTTAAATGGGGAATTTTTCAGATGAAAACCCACCCTTTTTTTTTTTTTTTTCATTTCCCTAGAACATTTCTTCAGAATATCTCCTTTGATTTACTGTTTATTATGAAGACAGTAAAATTACTTGTCAGGTTTGTGAAGGTCAGAGTTCTTGAAGGATAATGTATGTTCACATGGTTGTCATAAGAAAACTTTCTAAGGGTATCAGAACTTAGAAAAGGTGTGGGGGGAGATTGTGGCCTTTTTTTCTGGTTTGTTTTGGTGAGTGTTTTACCCATTTCTTAATACACTTTGGTGTATTGTATTGTGGTTTTTTATTACACCAAAGCAGTGTAAATCTTTGAAGAAAAGCCTCAGCTGCCTTACTCTTGTGGATTAAGAGGGAGCAACTGCCTGATTGGGTGTCATGGATAAGTGGTCCAATAAGATTTTTTGCTTCTAGCAACTCTGCTAAATAAAGGCCACTTCAGTTTTGTGACCTTCAGCTGCCTAATAGAATGTGCTTGCTGCTTTCAAAATGTATGTTTCTTCTTTTTCTTCTTCCTTGCTTAAGCCTCTGGACGAGCATGACTGGAAGGGATGTATGTTTTACCTTTTGCTACTCTACCCTTCTAACTGCTGTGAGTTGATCATATTACAGGATTGGGATTTGTTTTTTCTTTTGTTTGGATTCTATTTTCCAACCTCTTGCTCTTGCAGCGTGAATAGTTCAGTAAAACTTGTTGGTGTCATTAAATAGTGCTGGCACTCCCAAATAAAACTTGGGTGAGGAAACGTCTAAGATTGTTTACTTCAGTCTTCAGTTTTCTATGATGTGGAGAGACAACTCAAAATCACATGGGTTATGTAGGCTGTGTAGGCTACAGAGGGTATGACTCAATGGGTATTCTCAGAGATGTCCATAGTTTTTTGGCTTGGTTGCACCCAGGAAGTAGTTTATCTCTTGAAGCTTGACAGTTGCAGTAGAACTTGCTTCTGTGCTTTTTGTGGCCTACCAAAAAAGTGACCACTCTTTGGCCTTGATTAAAGTTGGTAAGACGTTCAGATTTATGAAGTTGTGATCTTGTTCATCCTTCTTTTAGAAGCTGAGGTTTAGATATGCAAACAGTTAGTGGATGACATCTTGACTAGTGTTCAGCCTTTTACAGTGGTTATATATTTAACACTATTTGTAGCAGTTCTAACACCAGGTGATCTGTTGTAACTTACACCTGTATGGATTTTGTTAAGAAGGTTTGGTGAAGAAGAAGCGGAAGTTAAAGTTTCTAGTGTTACACGTTGCATCTGTCTGCACGGTTTTCTTATGGTTCTGCTAAGGGGGGTCAGAAAATGAGGAGGATTACAGAAATGTTAAATAATATTAAAATGGTTCCAAGTGCTACAAGTTTAAAAAAGAGTAAAAGATTTATGCTGTAATTCAGCCCTCTCAGTATTTTATGAAAGTGTTAAGGTATTTTAGATGAACTTTGTTCTTAAGAGGTTTATTTAAGCTGGAGATCAAGTGGAAATACAGCACATATTATTCAAGCATTAATAAGCTTTCTGTTTCTTTTCCAAGAGAAGAGTAAGAATAGAATTCATTTGACATGTGAATTTGTAATGGTTGACATAGTCCTAGGCAATAGGTATAAAAAACTGCTTTTGTTAGTTATGAGTAGAGATTTAGACAGCCAAGAATTACACCAGTTGATCAAAGCTAAGTGTTATTTATTGTCCCTCTTAAAGAAAGAGTGTGCAGATGCCAAACATGGGTGTAACACTTTTAGTCTCTTATAAGAAATTTTAGTATTGGTAGGAGTTGAGGGGAGAGAGAGTGTTTGGCTTTCCCCTTGTTGTTGTGGTGGGGCTGTGTGTGTTTGTTTATTTAATGCATGCACTAGAAAACACATGCAAGGATGGCTTTCCCCTTGTTGTGGTGGGGCTGTGTGTGTTTGTTTATTTAATGCATGCACTAGAAAACACGTGCAAGGATCCAGGCAGTTAGTTTATTTAAAGCAGCTAATTTTGAAATTGAGCAATTTTTAACAAAATTAACTCTTTTTTTGTTGTTAAAAGAATAGCAAATAACTATCTTAGTTTTCGAGAAACAGTCAAAATAGCAGTTTGCTTTTTGTTATTAAAGAGTTGTTATCCTGTTATAAAACCTACACTGTGACTGTACTGATTTGGAATTATTTTTTGCATCTTTCTCCCCTCTCCCCTTTCCTCCAGTGCAAATATCTTATTAACTGATACGTATATGCCCAAAATTTCTGACCTCGGACTTGCAAGAGCATCTGTATTATTCACACAAACAATCATGACTGAAAGGATTGTTGGAACAGCAGCCTATATGGCACCTGAAGCTCTGCGAGGAGAGATAACACCTAAGGCTGATATCTTCAGTTTTGGAGTAGTAAGTAGGATGTGGAAAGTAGTATATGACATTTTTTTTTTTTTGTCTATCACAGAATGTTAGGAGTTGGATCACAAAATGTTAGGGGTCCAAAGATCATCCAGACCAACTGCCCTGCCAGAGCAGGATCACCTAGAGTAGATCACAGAGGAACGTATCAAGGCAGGCTTTGAATATCTCTAGAGTAGGAGATACAAAACTAAAGCTGTCTGAAATGAAATAATCCACTTTGGCTTCTCATTTCTCTTTTTCTCCAACAGATATGCTTCTAAGATAGCTTTTTCTAAACTTTGCTATGTTTAAAATCATTTGAACACTTGATGAAAACACCGAATTGGCTAACGGTTACAATAACGATGTTTAAATGTAAATTGGCATGTGAAAGACCAGAGCGAAATAAGAGTCCCGGTTCCAGCTAAATGTAGTTTGCGGTAATACAGAACATTATTTCTTCTTGCGTAGTATTGCACAAAAATGTAACTCTGGCTGGGAAAAATGTTTTCTTTTAAAGAAAATGTTCCAAAATAAAGAGCATTTTACTATTCCTAGGCAGTAACAGTATGCTGTCCATGTGGGATTAACATTAAAGCTGAGTACAGAAAAGACATACTTGGGAGGATAATGAATCCTTTCTCTATAGATCCAAGGTCCTAACTGTAATTGACCACATACTTCATGGCATTCAGTTTCTTAGGGAGGTCAGCCAGACACAGTTTCTGAATATTTTGGGAATCCTTCCATCTTGTTTTGAAGTAACATAATGTATGGTGGAGATTCATAAGCACAGAGCTACAAAAATGATTAGGGGAGTGGAACATCTTCCTTACAAGGAGAAACTGAGTTGAGCTGGGGCTCTTTAGTTTGGAGAGAAGGAGACTGAGGGGTAAGCTCATTCATGTTCATAAATATGTAAAAGGTGAGTGCCAAGAGCATGGAGCCAGGCTGTGCTCAGTGATGCTCAGTGACAGGACAAGGGGCAATGAGTGGAAGCTGAGGCATGGGGAGTTCTATGGAAACATCAGGAAAAGATTTTTCACTGTGAGAGTGAGGGAACACTGGAACAGGCTGTCCAGGGGGGTTATGGAGTCTCCCTCTGTGGAGATAATTCAAAATCTGCCTGGATGCGTTCCAGTGTGATCTGGTATAGGTGATTCTGCTCTGGCATGGGGATTGGAGTGGACGATCTTCCAAGGTCACTTCCAACCCCTAACATTCTGTGATAAGCCACACTGCTAGCAACAGTTAATGAAAATAAAGGTAGAAACAACAGAGATGTCTTTGAACAAATACAGATTCTGTAATCAATTTTTTATATATATATATATATTTAAGACTGAGGGCCACCACACTCGTTTTTTGTAAGTGGTATATATGCTGAGGGTTGTTCTGTGCTTTTTTTTCTGCCTTCTATTTTTTCTCCAAGGTTTTACTGGAAATAATAACAGGTCTTCCTCCAGTAGATGAAAAACGGGATCCACAGTTACTGGTATGTTCCTTTTTGCTTTCTCCTCTCTTTCCCCTGCTCCATCTGATCCAGGATCACTTTATATTAAACCAGTCAGTTAACAGGTTCTGGGACAATCAAATTAGTCATCCAAATATGTAGTTATGAAAACAGTCCTTGTGTCAATGTTTGTCTTGGAGGTGAGGGAGAAACTTTTTATTTCTTGGCTGGTAGGAGATTGTTCAGTCCTCAAGATCATTTTCCGTTCTGACACTGTAATTCTCTCCATTTTCATACTTCTTGTAATGCCATTGGACTTTATAAGCATCACCCCAGTATACCCAGATACCATGAATAAGTATCAGAGTATCTGGGTATAATGGGAGGATGCTTATAAAGTGCAATGGCATTACAAGAAGCATGAAAATATTTCTTCATGGTCCTTTATACTTCTTATCATTCCTGAATCAATTTGCACCTTCTTCACTTTACTAATAATTTTCAAATGCCTCGTGTCTTTAGCATCAAGGAAGTTTGAAATGTAAGGACCTTTTTACAGGGTGAAGGGTGGGTTGTGTTTTATTTGCATTTTTACTATTCAGTATTTAAGTCTACTAATTAGGCAACAAATCTCTCACTCTGTTGAATTAAAAAAAAGTCTTGCTGATTTTAATTTAGCCTAAAAATACATTATGATTAGCTTAAATTCTCAATTACTTAATCCAAGGTTTTCCTAGAATATTTTTAGCATACATTTTTCATACTTATTTACTAAGTATAAAACAGCATTGAGATTTGGACTGGCTTTGTTCCATACTGTTTGCTAGCAGATGACTTTCTTCACAGCTCTAGGAATACTTGTGTACTGTTACTAGAAATGTTTTTCCTCTAAGTTGCATATTCTAGAGTGATGTAATACTCATCTTGTTGAGCTCTATGAAGACCTTGGAGGACTCAGTCCCTGTCATATTAATCTCAAAGTTTTTGGTTTGTTTATTTCTTGCAGCAAGCTTTTACAGATGTAGGATCTGAAAAAGAATATAAAGACTGATTTTACTGGTACAATTTATCTTTGTAATGTACTTTTTGAGAGCATAGAATGGTCAGTGTAAGATAATGTGGCATCCTTAGATTTCAAAATGTTGGGGTAGTTAGTTACCAATTTCAGACTGACCCATAGAGAAAGGCAGAAGACCTCTCTCTGTACCCTGACTTTTATTTCTCACTTCATTTACCTGGCTGACACGTCTGAGGTGTTCCTTAAAGAGTATTTGTGATTACAGATAACACATCTGAAGTGTTGGAGCTGGAGAGCTTTGAATTAAGCCAGACAGAGTTCAGTTTTTTTTTTTTTTTCAGACTAGAAGTTTCCTGTAGAACAGATATGGCAGCCACTGAGACTGGTGTCAGAAGCCATTAGGTTACAGAAAGAAGCTTTCCAAAGTTGGCAGAAAAAGAAATTATTCACACTCATATGCATGTGTATTTGTGGATTGAGTAAACACAAATACCTCATGCTGATCACAGAATTGTCGGGATTGAAAGGGACTTCAAGGATCATCTAGTTCCAACCCCTATGCTATGGACACGGATACCTCACACTCTAGATCAGGTTGCCCAGAGCCATATCTAGCCTGGCCTTAGAAATATCCAGGGATGGGGCTTCCACTACCTCCCTGGGCAACCTGTTCCAGTGTCTCACTTCTTCCTAACCTCTAATCTAAATCTTCTCTGCTCTAGCTTGAATCCATTCCCCCTAGTCCTATCACTACCCAGTGCCCTAAGAAGTCCTTCACCAGCTTTCTTTTAGGCCCCCTTCAGATAGTGGAAGGCCACAATAAGGTCTCTTAAAAAGCACAATAAAATGCTCTTGAAGTGGCAATACTACAAAACTGAGCCTTGAACTAGGAGAAGGTTAAAGCTGTATCAGCCATCTTAATGAAAATGATTTTATGATTCTGTTTTAACTCAGTTAGAAATAATGTATAATAAAAACATATCAGTCATTTATAGTCTGTTCCTGCAGATACTGATAATTAATTGTGCTGCTGAACCATTGTCATCAGTTGTCTGGAAGAGTGGTTGAGAAGACATGAACACTAAATAACAGGTTTTCAAAATGTCATTGTGGAATACAAAAGCTACTGATTCTTACAATGTTATCTGCTCACTGGCTCATACTCTTTTGTAGTTAAGTATCAAAGATGAAATTGAGGATGAGGAAGCAACTATTGACAATTATGTTGATGAAAAAATGAGTGACTGGGATGCGCCTTCAGTTCATAAAATGTATTCAGTTGCTGGTCAGTGTCTGAATGAGAAAAAAAACAGAAGGCCAGATATTAAGATGGTATGTAGTCCTTAAAGGCTTTTTTTCAGAGTATCCATCTGTGTGGCTACAGTATCAGTTATTTCTGTTTCTGTCTGTTCTCTTGCAGGTCCAACAGCATCTACAAGAGATAAAAACTTGATACATATTTATTCTAATACACAAATGCTTTTGTAATGGAGTGAAACCCAGCAGAAAATGTTTTATTAGTATTTAGTGCACTATCATCAGCTTTTCTGCTTTCCAGAACTTTCTGTTCTGCATGTAAGGTGTGTTTGTTGGCCTGTCACCACTGTGCTGTTGTTAACTCGAGCAGCCTTTTCAAATATCCTTGAACATTGAGCCTTCAACATGAAAAAACTTCTTTTGTATTTGTAAGTTGCAGCACTGGTACATCTTTTATATTCGTAAATTGCAGTACTGGTACATCTTCTCCACAGCTTTTTAAATGCATTTCCCTGTCAGAATCCGATACTTTCAATTTGCAAGTACCACCTGCTGCAAAGGCATGTGATAGAGTAAAAATAATTTTCTGCTAATTGCCTTTTGATCAGGTGTAGCAGACCTCCTCTTATTGAAGACAAAAAAATTTACTGCATATAAATGGCATTTTCTTTTCAGGGAAAGAAAATAATAGTACCCTTTTAAAACAAACTTTTATTTGACATTTTAATTGGAGAGTTCCTGTTGGTGTGAGTGGACAGCCAAGTGTTCGTGACTGTGACTGGTTTTCAACATATGCTGTAGGCTGGCTTTGATTTCAAGGATACCCAAACAAAGTAATTGTCTTGCAGTGCAAATGCAAAAAAAAAAAACCAAAAGCAAACCATGGGGCTTTCTTCCAGTGAACTCTGTGTGATGACAAACATTGTCACTTTTGTTCATAAGCAAACTCTAAGCTTGAATGTTTTACACTTGAGGGGAAGATTCTGGATGGATTATAAAAGCAGATGAAAGGGGCCAGAATAATAATTCTGTTAAGACCAATTCTGTGTTTTCTTTAGTCAGATCATTACGCCTTTTTTGACCAAAAAAAAAAAAAAAGATGGTATATTAATAACTAAATGTTAAAATATGCTTTAGAAAAAAACAACATGGATAGCTTTATTGACAGATCAAAGCAGTCTAAAAATGGAATAAAAGCAGCTAGTAAGATTCCAGATACTCGGGACTTAGTTGGTATGCAAACACTATTGCAAATGAAAGAGGATATTCTCGTATAAATCTTTATTGCACGTCATGAACTTTTTCTTGACAGCTTAGGGGTAGGAAAATTGTCTGGCTTACAGCTGAATTTGAAATTCCATGATTATCAATGGAAAAGGAAATACTGAGAAATGATCCAACAGGAATATATATCTATGTATTTAAAATCTGTGTGCAAACATGTGATTTCTAACACTTGGTTTTACATCATTTAACCTCTGGATGTTAACTCATTCTGTACTGCCTTTTCCAAACAGTTTTATTTAGAAATAGGTGTCTACCTAACCAGTTGCTACTTCTATTGAGCATAAATTGTAACAAACTGTTCATATAAACAAGTCATTGCAGGTGATTATTGCTGCTATTCAAACTTTGAGGCTTGGACACAACAGTCACTTTGCTTTGCTTTCATTTCTGATAATGACATTATGCAAACCTCACTGCATGGAATAAAGCTGCAGAGCTCTGATCCTGGGCTTGTGGAGAAAAAAGCTGCTATAAATCTACATCACAAAAAAAAAATCTGCTGAAACCATTCTTCAGTTTTAAACATTTCCAGCTGTTACATGAAAGTTTCTTATTAGGTCACGTCTGCTTTTTCCTATCCCTGGAGCTAGAATACATCCATAGTGTTGTCCTGAAGTGTTATTTGTTGTAGCAACTTAACACATGGTGTCAGCATTGTTCACCTCTGGTTGGCAGAACAATTTTGTTTATGTACCGGATGTAATGTTCTAAGCATTAGGAGAGTCCTGGCTACAAGCAGGTGAGTTCCTGCTCTTCTGCCATACTGGACCAAGCCTATTTGCAGTGTTGATAGAACCTGTTTTGACAGTAGCTTTCCCTTGCTCTCTGAAAATGAAGCATGTTAGCAACCATTTCATACAGGAAGAAAAAAAATTTTGAACTCATTTAGTGTTATCCTAGTTAGGAAAGAAAATATGAGGTATTAAGGAATTGGCTAAAGCTGGTCAACTTACATGGCAATTACTGTTAAAATACAAAGAAACACTGGAACAGGCTGCCCAGTGAGATGGTGAAGGCCCCATTCCTGGAGACATCCACGGTCAGGCTTGATGGGGCTCTTAAACAACCTGATTTAGTTGGGGATGTTCCTGCTTAATAAGCAGAGGGATTGGACTGGAGAACCTTTAAAAGGTCCCTTCTAATATGGTGCATTCTATGATTCTGTGATTTCAACATTCTGAAGAAGTTTTTGAAGTATTATTAAAAGCATAAAAATCTGAAGAGACACCTGGATCCTGCTGTGGAGGTCTCTGCACTGCTCCATAAGGCAATAGGGAACCAGCTGCTTGGATAGCAAAAGCCAGGCATTCTGTTTCTGCCCAGCTCCTGTCTCACACCCTGCCATCACCTTTTATGTAGTGCTTTCTAGTCCCATGGGAACTACATGTTACATATCATGATGTTAGATCTTTGACAAAAAGACTGATTCAGACAATACCAAACTAAAGCATCAATCTTTATTTATAAAGTAAATTACAAAATAGATATGGTAAACAGCTACATTTAGCAGTTGAAGGTGGTTTTCATTGAATGCAGACACCATAAATCAAAAGTTTCCTTTATCAGTGTATGTATCCAGAGCAATTATTACCTTGATTAGTTTTACAAACCTGATAGGAGTGTTTTAAAAGATCTTTTGAAGCCTACCTTGCATCACAAACATTTTAAACATTTCAAAAATAATTACCTGTGCATTAGCTATTTGATAGCTTGTGTGTTATCGCAAGCAGCTGCATTGCTTTTGAGCTTTGTGAAGGCCAACAGCAATTTGAATGGACACTTCGCACTATGAAGTGACCAGAGACAAACTATAATTTTCCCTAATGCCCTCATTCTATGCTGGTTCTGAACATTCACTAACAGTAGTAGTAGTCTGTGAGGCAACCATGTAGATGTAAATGTGACTGATCTCACTGAAAGATCAGATGCTTGTTATTGCTTTGTTAGAACAGCTGCAAGACGCCTGGAGAGGCAGTGCAGGACGTCACACAGTCTCTTTCAGAGGAAAGGTGATGAGGGCAAATATGCTCAGGACATGACTTTATGTCAAGGGTTTGTACACCCACATAGCACATTTTCAAGTAGGAGAACTGGTTTGGGCTGAACTCAAATGTACCTCATTCCAAACACCCTCATATCATCACTGAACCTGCTCTCCTATCTTCCAGGTTAACCTTTCTACTGCCTATCCTCGTCTGCCTTGGGCAGGATTAGGTAAAAAAAAACAATAAACCACCACATGCACATAACCATATCAGGTCAAACTGTTCATTATTTAAAGCCTTTGATAGTAAAAAGGTGAAAAGCATTTTGCTGGCTCAAATTTAAGTGTAAAAATACATAAAACCTCTCACTATGGCTGATGCATGGGCCAGAGTACTAACTTCAAACAAAAAACCCTATAGCAGTAATTTGTACCTGTGATACTCAAAGCTTTTCTTTAAAACAAAAAGCCAAAACCAAAAACCCCAAAGTGACATTTAATTACAGTGTACAGTGAGCTGCACATGTGCAATGACACAGGCCTGACAGGTGGTACACAGAAGAAACGTTCAAAGACCAGCTCCTTGCCCTAGAGGGAAAAGGCAAGAGGCAAAAAGAGGACCCAGTAGCTAAGGGCAAGCAGATTAGCTGAGGATTAAGAACTACTGAATTGGCTTTACGTAGTGTACAAGATTAAATGAAAAAAAGATGAGGTGTCAAATTTTCTGCTGCATATGAAGAAACCACAGTAAAACCATCAACTATTGCAATCTTCACATTATGTAGTGCAATCTCGGGTGTCAGTAACAAGCTAGCATCTCCAAACAATATAGAAGATAAATTCTATCAGGAAGTAGTGGCATCAAAGCATTATTTCCCTAAAAAGCTAGGTTAAAATCTGTCTTCCACCAAGTAAATACATGATTCAGCTACGTAGTGTGTACACCCAGCACCTACAATATGCAGTGAATTTGCAGGTCCCATGTAGCTTTGAGAAAGAAAAAAACTGATTCAAACCCCACAAAGCTCACATAGATGACACTAAACAGAAAGTCCACCCTGGGGAATTATAAATACTTAAGGTCATCCAACACTTGATTTGCACATCTAAGTATTTTTTTAAATTCACTAATTAATCTATTTTTCCAATTAAACACATTGCTTATGGTTTAACCAAGTTTAGACTGTTTGGGCTACCTTTAGCATTTCTGGGGAAAAGAAAGGGGGAAGAAAAGGGAAAAGGAAAAAAAAAAAGAAAGGAGAAAAAAGAAAAAATCCTAACCGGGTGGTTCCAGCAGACATTCAAGACCTAGCTCCTAGCTGGATTTTGCTAAAGATTTAGCTGACTGTTTTGTTACAGATGAAATTGACTATTCTGTTACAGATTTAACTATTAAAGTCCAGTAATTTAGGAAAAATAATTTTCAGAATAGCTTGCAGTTAACTGATACTGCAAACACACCAGGATCTCAAGAGTAACTCACCATGATGAAGTCTGTTTTAACTTTCACTAACCTTACAGGTTTAGATCCAAGTGCACAGATGATCAATTATTTATTAGAAACTTTAAGCATATATTGCTTTGAAAGCAGCTCCATAATCTACTGACCATATTAACTTGTGCACATTTAACTTGGTCATTCAGTACTTAATGTGCAAGGCTTAGTGGTATTAAAATCTGGAAAAGCTATAGAGGCTTTATGTCAGATTTCTTTAAAAGACAATTCCATTAAATTGGTTATACATTTGAAATGACTGAGTTTTTGTATGGGAAAATATGCAGCTATTCCTGAACACTTCTACTCAGTTTATCTTTTCTATCAAAAAAAAAACAAACAAAACCCAACAATGCATCATGTCAAAACCAGAAGGAAACCTGCTCTGGGACAACACTATACATTCCGTCAACTCTTCTCACATGGAAAGTCTTACAAGTTTCAAGAGGCTACCCATGCGAATACAGGGCTGTTATCTAAGCATGCAGCTGCAATTCACCCACAGAATACATGAGCTTAATAGTCTTACGTCTGCAAAGTTTATGATCACATGTACAGCTGTTAAATAATGGCTTCTAATTTCAAATAAAGGGGTACTAGCTTAGTTTTCACCTTCTAGCTTTACTATAATTAGTTCATCCACATGTCATAAAACATGGTCAACAAATATAATCATGTAACAATATAAAAAGTATTGAGGTCAGAAGAGAAGAGTAAAAAGAGCCTCCCCCCGCCCCCTCCCCAGCATCTATGAATGGAATGATTTCAGTTCATTTATCAAAAAGCCAGAATTTCATTTCTTAATGTAATACCTTAAAACAAATGCAAAGAACAGTTTCTAATCACTAGGTGTTTCACTCTCTGCTGGACCTCTGATCAGTCTTCGTATTCCCCTTTTCCCTGCAGGACCTTTTGGTTTAGCAAAACTTTGTTTGTGAGCATGTTGTTTTGGGTGAACTTCTTCATAAAGAAAGTCAGCAGTTAACTCATCACCATTATCTATTTCAATCTGGGAAAGAAAAAAAACAAGCATAATATTTACCATATTCACATTAAAAGCATTTCAAAGTTCTCCTAAAGCTCTGAATCCTGTATTAAACCCCTGTCTAAATACTAAAACCAGATGTACAATAATGTTCAGAGTCTAGCATGAAATGTTCTCCAACTCCTGCCTAATGCCCCAAGAAATCCTGGATAGTTTTTTTTTCCGAGAATCCACCATGCTCTTGCCAGTATTAAGTGTGATTTGACTTCAATTGTTTTTCCTGGAATATAATCATAACTACACAATACCTGTGCCAAGAGACTTCCTCTGTCACAAGGTTTATCACACTGTACACATTATTACTAACTAGGAGGCCACATTCTGTGTGGGAGTAAGTGCTTATTTGCATATATATATGTAAAGTAGCTTCTTTAATGTCAGAACGCTGGACGTGGCTCTTTCACAACAACCATTCCCTTTATTCTTTTCTTCTAAAATAAAAAACTTTCAATTGTCCCAACGTCACCTCCAAATTTTAAGATCTTTTGTTCTTCACTAAAACACACTTTGAATACTAGTTGTAAAAGCAACCTGCATACATACTGTTGTAGAAAGGAAGGAGTACAAAATATTCACCTGATTAGCTGGCTACTGCAACCTAGCAAGTATTCAAAAACCAGGGAAAAGCTAAGGTAAGTTTAAGGATCCAAAATGGAGAGATAGTTTGGGCTTTTATAATTTTTGAAGCATATAAACCTGAATGGAAAGAAAATAACTGTCCTCAAGGCAAGCACCAGCGTTTTAAATTGCAGGAATTCAGAATTCATAGAAACTGAGGAGAGGGACCTGGGGGTCTGGGTCGACGAAAAGCTCAACATGAGCCGGCAGTGTGCACATGCAGCCCAGACAGCCANGACTGGATGTTAGGAGGAAGTTCTTTACAGTGAGGGTGTAAGACACTGGAACGGGTTGCCCAGGGAGGTTGTGGATGCTTCCTCCCTGGAGGCGTTTAAAGCCAGGCTGGATGAGGCCTTGAGCAGCCTGCTCTAGTGGGAGGTGTCCCTGCCTATGGCAGGGGGTTGGAGCTGGATGATCCATGAGGTCCCTTCCAACCTAAACCATTCTATGATTCTATGAAACGCTTTCACTCTGCTGTGCTGAGCATTCAGTGCTTCAAGGCTGCCAACCATAGTGCTTCATGGACTTGCCAGCCACGGTATTGCTGTGATAAGTACATGCTTCAGAAATATGTCTATGGGAATGTCAGGAGATACACATTGTAATTACTTTGTGGTAAAAAGGAAAATTCTGAGAAATAATTACATACAAAACCACACAGTAATAATCTACTTAATTCATGCCACCTCAATAAAAAAAACTATTAGCATTATCTCTGCTATTTTTTGACGTAACTCCTACAGAAACCAAGCCTTAAAAGTTTTTCTAAACTTACAGCACAAGTGTTGAGAATGTAACCATAGGTCACGTATTCCACAAATGAACTACGATCTCTGCTCTGGAGATGAGCAGTGATTTACTGCACAGTAGTCAAATCTATAGAATCATAGACTCAACCAGGTTGGAAGAGACCTCCAAGATCATCCAGTCCAACCTAGCACCCAGCCCTAGCCAATCAACTGGACCATGGCACTAAGTGCCCCATCTAGGCTTTTCTGGAATGCCTCAAGAGACAGCGACTCCACCACCTCCTTGGGCAGCCCATTCCAATGCCAATCACTCTCTCTGGGAAGAACTTCCTGCTAACATCCAGCCTATAGTACCCTGACACAACTTGAAACTGTCACTTCATTCTGTTGCTGGTTGCCTGGGAGAAGAGACCAACCCCCACCTGGCTACAACCTCCTTTCAGGTAGTTGCAGATAGCAACAAGGTTAACCCTGAGCCTCTTCTTCTCCAGGCTAAACACCCCCAGCTCCCTCAGCCTCGCCTCATAGGGTTTGTGTTCCAGGCCTTTCACCAGCTTCGTTGCCCTTCTCTGGACACGTGCCAGTACCTCAACATCTCTCTTGAACTGAGGGGCCCAGAACTGGATAGAGTACTCCAGGTGTGGCCTGACCAGTGCATTCACCCGATGGGTAACCTGATCATAAAAGGAGATCAGGTTGGTCAGGCAGGACCTGCCCTTCCTAAACCCATGCTGACTGGGCCTGATCCCTTGGCCATCCTGTAGGTGCTTTGTGATGGCATCCCAGATGACCTGTTCCATGACCTTCCCTGGCACTGAGGTCAGGCTGACAGGGCTGCAATTTCCCGGTTCCTCCCTCCAGCCCTTCTTGTGGATGGGCATCACATTGGCGAGCTTCCAGTCTCTGGGGACCTCTCCAGTGAGCCAGGACTGTTGATAAATGATGGAGAGTGGCTTGGCCAGCTCATCTGCCAGCTCTCTCAGCACCCTAGCATGGATCCCATCTGGTCCCATGGACTTGTGAGGATCCAAGTGGCTCAGCAGATCCCTTACTACTTTCTTCTGGATTACCGGGGGACTATACTGGTCCCTGGCTCTGTCTGCCAGTTCAGGAGGCCAGCTGTTCTGGAGACAACCTTTCCCACTATTGAAGATTGAGGCAAAGAAGGTGTTAAGAACCTCTGCCTTTTCCTCATCTTTTGTTACTATATTGCCCCCTGCATCCAATAAAGAGTGGAGGTTGCCTCTTCTTTTGCCATAATATATTTATAGAAACATTTTTCATCCTCCTTTACAGCAGTGGCCAGTCTAAGTTCTAAATGGGCTTTTGCCTCTCTAATTTTGTATACAATGTGAAAAGCTCAGCTTACTTGTAAATCCCTCTTTGCCCCATCAAGGATTCATAAGACAGCAGTTTTAAGTTCCAGAACTGCAGCTTTATGTAATTTTGGAAATTCCTGGCTTTAAAGGAATTTAGTGTTCAGCAGCAGCAACATGTTGTCGTCTAAAATACGACAGGTGTAGTATGAAATTGCGTTGGCTCTACAGAGTCCTTCAAAGTGCTCTCAAACATTCAATCCCTTGATGCACAAGGACATGTTGCCTGGATGCATTCCTGTGCAGCCTGCCCTATTTGATCCTGCTTTGGTAGAGGAGCTGGACTCTTAAAATCTCTATAGATCACTTCCAACTCTTGGCATTCTGTGATTCTATGTTCATTAAAGCTATCAAAGTGTCAAAATCATAAGCCAGTGAAAAGCTTCCATGATCTGAAGGTTTATCACCAAGTATTTCTTCTTCGTGACAAACTTGAACAGTTACACAATACTTGCTGTTTAGAGAAGGTGGTAGCAGAGACAGTTATAGTTAGATATTAAGAAGGGAGCAGAGAGATGGAGAAAATGCCATTATATCCAGTGTACTTACCTTTCTAATTATCTGCATCCACAACTGTCCTTCCACAATTTCTAACAGTGGACTTTTGCAACTGGAGTAAAGCATTCGTTCTCGTATACTACAGGTATATCCTGGCATGGAGTAGATGAAAACTGCAGGAAAAAAAAACAAACCATAAATCAGAACATGACTACACTCCATCAAAGCCTGTATCAGGAAGTCATTGCAAATCAACTATGCAGTCTGAAAAGGAAACATTTAACACCAATCTGGATCTTTTTTTGCTTCATCAAGTGTTTCATTTCAAATAGAGGATGAGAGAATAGCCAGAATCTTCCATGTTTTCACATGATGAGTGATCTAGGGGTATTCACAATCAGAAGGGATTGCTCACTGATTTCTAAATGTAAGGACTCTTCAGTAGTCAGTTTCACAACCAAATGACTCTGAAATGCTTGTGCTGGTAGACCTTACTTCTATGACACATCTTTCTGCCTCAAAAAACATTGAAGTACTTGAAACAAGCCAATTAACTTTCATATTGGGAAAACTTTTGTCTTACCTATGGATTCCAAATAGTCTCCTTCATGTGCATGCTTATACAGGAAAAAGTGGTAACGTGCAGCATCCTTTGGAATTCTTTTTGGCAAGTCCTTAAGTTCAGTATGAAGTGTGTTGGCCAAAACAATAATTTCATTTTTCATATCAATTTGCTGTTAACAGAGCAAAGCTGGATAGTTAATACACAGAAAGCAAACCAGAGAACATGACGAGATGGGGCAAGAATTAACTAACCTACTAATTCAACAGTCTAAGAATTCAATAATTTATCAGGGTTGAGCAAACTCGTCTGGTGGAAGTGTCTCTCTGCCTATGGCAAAGAGGTAGGAACTAGATGATCTTTAATGTCCCTTCCAACCCAAACCATTCTATGTTTGATTCTATGATAATACAGAACAGTTATTTATCAGTGTATGCCATCAACACACAATGTCAATGTGCAGGCAATCTATTTGATACTCATTATCAAAAAACAGATAAAATATTTTATACTTGCCAGTTGGACATAATTGAGTTTCTTATTTTTCAAATTCTCCAAAGCCTGAAGAGCTTCTTTAGCAATGGGGAATGCTACTCCTTGTAATGTTTGATGCTTAGTGTCTACACCAATGTCCGTCTGTACCTGAAACACAAGTCAGTTGAGATGTGAAGAGAAACCTTCGCAAACATTCATTTTGTTTTGTAGCACAACTGACAATGCATTGCACAGGATTATACCAAGCAAGCATCAGCTATGCTGAGAGTAAGCCACCCTAAAACAGTATCCCCATAGGCAACAGATTTCCATTTTATAATTTGCTTGCTAACCTGAAAACAGTTTCATATCTCTCAAACAGCTGTCTCTGCAGAGCCAACAGGACTCTCAGAGGGAAAAGTGGCTCAAGAGTCAGTGAAGACTGTCTAAGTCAAATTCTGGTACAAAGTTACAATAAACCAGGGGGGAAAGAGCTTGATTTTCATATGCCATGTCATACTTTTGAACTGGCAATATTTCTTAGAAACTGTGTTGAACCTTCAAAAAGTTTAGATCAAAACATAAAAGTCATTTCTAGAAAGGCAAAAATTTTGGAGCAAGGGAGAAAATTTATCTTACATGACAAACTGTTCTTCTGTAAGAAAAGGCAATGCAACTTCCCTCCCTCCTGCTACAACACCATCCCCACAAAATCCTATACCAAAAAGCAAGCAAACAAACCAAAGTATATGTTTTTACTTCTAGAAGGTCTAACATAAAGTAGAAATCCAGGATAACTGCAAACTTGACAATTCTTAGTCACAAATTATTTGAGACAACAGCTATTTTAAAAACACCTTTCAAGAATTTTTATCTTAACACTCACACAGTTTCTCTCAAAATGAGCCCTGACCTCCACTTTTCCCAAGTATGAACTTACTGTCTAAGTATTAGCTCCTGAATATATTGACTTCCTTTAATTTTTTCACAAACACAGTTAACACTGGTGATGAAGCTGCAGAGGTCTACAAATGCAAAGTGTGATCTATCAACTAGAAAAGGTTCACCTCTCTTCTACCTATATGGTGATGGAGTTAAGTTACTACCATTGATGACCAAGATCTTCCAGGTTACACTGAGTATCTCTGAAAATATAAGCCCAGCAGCTACTCTTGGCAAAAAAAAACAAACCACCCAACCTCAACACCCTCCACCCACAAATGAAATATTACAAATTATTAGAAGAGAACAGACCCTATCTTTATGCACTGTAGGTATCAGCAACATGCCTGTGTCTTGAATACCACATGCAGTTCTGAACAGAGAAAAGCAAAAGGGTATGGAGGAAATACTACCTAAATTAGGACTCTTCATCGTGAAAGAGATAACTGATAAGGAATACAACAGAGGTCCATGGATATAGAATAGTTTGGGTTGGAGGATACCTTTAAAGATCATCTAGTCCAACCAGCCTATAATAATTAGGGACATCTTCAACTACATCATGTTGCTCAGAGCCCTATCCAACCTTACCTGAAATGTTTCCAGGTGTGGTGGGGCATCTGTCACCTCTATGGGCAACCTGTTCCAGTATTTCACCTTTCTTAATTGTACAAAATTTCTTCCTTATTTATAGTCTGGATCTACCCTCTGCCAGTTTAAAACCATGGCCTCCTGTCCTGTTGGAACAGGCCTTAACAAAAATTCTGTCTCCATCCCCTTTGAGTATTGAAAGGCTGCACAACCCCAACATTCAGCCTGTCCTCTGGACCTGCCCCAAAAGGTTCACTTCTTTACTGCACGGATGATTCCAGAGCTGGATGCAGTGCTCTAGGTAGGGCCACACCACAACTGAGCAGACTGAGTAGAAGAGAATTACCTCCCTTGACCTGCTGGCCATGGCTCTTTTGATAGAGCCAAGGATGCAACTGGCTTTCTGGGATATGGTTGGCTTCATCAAAGAGAGAAAAGTGAGAAATGTCTTAACTACTTTTCTCTGCTTTCTCCACACAATCTATAGGGGTATCAGAATAAACTAGTAGATAGCAGTATCTCTGGAAAGCACAGCTATTGCTGCTGAGGTTTCATAACAGTACATACCACATAAGCCTGCTTGAATCAGCTGTAAAGCACAAGGTACGTACTGGCACAGGAGATAATACTAATACCAGAAGTGATCAATAACACAGAAGTTTTACATTCATTAGTGGCATGTTTAAATGTAGTTCAAATAAAATGTAGTTTGATGATGATGAATGCATTTCAACATTGGATTAATCAAAGTTGTTAGACATACAAAATAATAAAAGATGCCAATTGATTAATTAAAAAAAAAAAAAGTAACAAAGTTGCAGCAAGAGCAAAGCAAAGTGGGCTGAAAACATAAGATACAGAGCTGCATTTAACACAATGGTTTGCTGGTATTCAGCTGCAGAATCAAACCCCATTTCAAACAAACATACATACCGCAGCCACAAAATACAAGGCTAACAAACAAACTAAGATCAGCACAGTATCTATTTTAATATGTCTCCAAACACAATGATCAAGTGAAGGAAAAACATGAGAAAATAATCCTCTAAAACCTTTCAGTCACTAGTCAGCTGGCAATCATTAAATTATTTGGTTAAAGTAGTTTTTTAGAGGTTTTTCTACTAAGTGTTTGTAGCATAAGCAGCTAGTCCTTTTAAAAGATTGATTTGCTTAGTTTGGATTTCTATTTCATTTTTATTTTAATTCCATTTGCTTACTCTGTCTTAAAGAGAAGTGCACTGTTGCTGGTAGCTGAATACATTTCCTTTAGGAACAAGCTGCTGCAACAGTTGCTCTTTTGTGTTTTCTCTACAATTTTTGCCACCACAGGAAATGTCATCTGAGCAATCAGAGAGTGGTCAAGGTTGGAAAGCACCTCCAGAGATTATCTTGTCCAACCTTCCTGCTCTGTCAGAGACACCTAAAGACAGTTTTCCAGGTCTCTGTTCAAGTGGCTTTTGAGTATCTCCATGATGGAGCCTCCACAACCTCTCTGGGCAACCTGTGCCAGTGCTCAGTCGCCTTTCACAATGCAGCACATCCAGAGATATTAAAAGGATGTTAAGGGCCAAAGCTGCAACAATTCTGCAGTTAAGAGACTTTTGACTCAGACAGTAGGCCTTGCAAACTCAGCAAGATCATGGCACTTCATCCAACCCATCAGCATCCTGCAGTCTCAATTCATTGAGCAATAAATTTATATTCTCATCCACTCAAACTTTTAAACAAAATTCATTTTCTGTTCTGCCTTTTTTTTCACCCTATAAAGACTATCACGTCCCCTAGAAGGGCTTTCTCCTGCAATAAGTTTGGAACTGCAGACCCAGTTTCCCACTCGTGTTGGAAGACATCGTTGGTACCTCATTAATCTTAATTTGTCGAAGTTCCTCTTCTGCTGCAGTCAGGGGTGCAGGGGAAGACTGTGATATCAAATATTTTTTATATCCATTCAATGAAACATCATCCTGAAAGCACAGTATCAATATTGATCATTTTTGGCAATAAGCTTTCTTCAAACATGTTCTCTGAAGCATAAAAAACCCAGTTACCTTCTGTACAGTTACGGTTGTTTTATCTGAATGCTGTAGGTGAACAAGGGTAAGTGCATTTGCAAATTCAGCTCATTTTCCAGTACAGCAGGCTCCACCAAGCTGCTCTTGCACCCAATTCTACCATGGGAAGCATTTCCACAATGTCTCAAATTACCTTGCTAATTAAAAAACTTAGCATTAATGAAGATGGTGTGCATGAAGTTATTCAGTCTTCTTAGACAAATCCTCAGAGAATTGCTGCAACTCTTATAAATAATACAAATTGTATTTTCTTAAAAACAAAACCAACCAAACAAAAAAATGCATGCTCAGCCTGGTAGCTTATTGGTGGTTTTCAATCTGAAAAATGCGAAACAGCAATACTACCTAAGGATAGGGATTAAGCATATGACACTGCAATTAGTTTAGGATGCAACATCACAGAAGTGACAAATTCTGATAACCACTTTGGAGACTTTGTTAATACTCAGTGTCAGTTGAGGCTCTCTCAAAAGAGTCTGATGCAGAGGCAAATACTATTGCAGTTTTCTTATTAAGGTGGTCATTCAGAAAAGGGCAGGACTTTATCATATGAATGTGATTCATATGTTCTCAAGTTCTGGGAAGAATGTTCCGAGAAGAAAGTGTTCCTAGATGAACACCTCCCCAACAAGAATTTGGACTATGCCTCTGAGACATTGCTGGGACAAAGGGTCCCTTTGTCTCTTACTCTTTCTCTCTATATTTTCCCCTCCTTTTTTATCCCATTTTCCCCTCTCGTCCACCAAAGCACCCTTAAGGCGCAAGTGACCAAGAGCTTTCACTGGATCAAATAAACCTAACTTACCAGCCATTTGGTGTCAGTTCACCTTAATCCACCCTGAGGGAATTTCTGAATCTTAGCATGACTCTCCCCACTGCCTGGGATTGGCTCAGGAAGCCAGGCTGCAACAAACTTTTTTTCCTTAATCAAACAAACACCACAAATCCATACCAGTAACATCAGCTACTATATTCAAAGTGCTGACTCTGGAACAGAAAAATGTACCTGTACGGTTCCAAATACTTCATTCTTAATATGACCACCTCCAAATTCTTTTTTAAGTGTTGCTCGGGTTGCGGCATACAACATTTTTTGACGAACCTAGTGTATAATAAAACAGCATTGGTTTGGTTTGGGCTCCTTGGTTGGGGTTTTTTGGGTGCTTTTGTGCACACAGAGCATGCTAGTGTACAGTGTTCATTAACAAACATCTTTCTGGAACCAATATTTTAAGCGCTGAAACTGAATTCTGATGTGATTCTTAATAAAGAGTAAACTCCACAGAATGATTATAATACTAACACACACCATTTAATTCTCAAGGCACTCTTCTATGCATTATTATCAAAGTCATTCCAAAACTAAATTGCAACTTTTATTAAGAGTATGAGCCTGGTTTTTAATGGGAAAAAAAAATCAAATCAACATAATCTTTACTAATGCTAAATGGGGAAAAAACACAACTGCTAAAATCTTTTGCCACTGCTCTGTGTGTTAAAGGATACAACAAATGAGTAGACTGCAAAAAAATCATCCTTGTTTTTTTATTTCACAGTGACAGCAGGTAGGTTTGGTTCAATTACAGAGCTGAAAAGTGAAATTTTCTGGGGACAGAAAGATCTAATGATGTTTGCTCTCTATCAATTTGTATGTAACAGTCACTTTTTACTGTCTCAACAGCCCCACCTTCATACTTTATTTCACTATCAGGCCATCCTCACCACAATTCCTCACCTTTTCCATCTAATCTCTTCTGTGCATTGCAGCTCTTGATGTCTTATTATTTCCGAACTGGTAGGGAAAGAGTAGGAATACTGGCAAAGCTTTACCCTCTGTCTTCCCTTATCTCATGTTCTCAAAACACTGTACACAGTATCCTAGTTTTTCTAATAAATCCTTAACTCTACTCTCAGTTCCCTCACATCTTCTTTAACTACTGACTAAAAAACAAAGGCAGGTCACAGAATCGCAAGTGTCAGCTGGGCAGCCAGCAATCCAAACAGAGTAACAGCTTGAGCTCACACTATAATCCTTCTATGATGACACTCACAGATATTTCTGTCCTATATCCTTCCATGAGATTTCCTGAGACACTGACAGTCAATGAGACAGTGATAGACAAACAGGGCAAAAATATTGTCTTGTCTTCTCTGGTCAGATTACAAATAAATTGGATCAGCTGCACTCCATCTAGAGCCACTGATACCAGTTTCAGGAAAGATGTTTTCCTGTGGGAAAGTGAGAGAAGGCTGGGGAATGCTGAACTTCTCAAACCCTTTTCCTTCATATCTAGGATTCAGACCAAACAGCACTTGTTTGTTGTTGAAAAATCATTACCAACATGAAGTCTCTGACGACTGTTACTTACAGGAGAGTGATCAGGTGACCATGCAATGAAGATCCATTCATATCCTTGAGCATTCTGAGAATCTAATCTGTATAATATATAGCATGGTTGCTTGTCTTCAAGAAGGGGAAGGACAAAAGAATCATAATCCTTTTCCCATGATCCAACTGGCCGCTTGGTGGATCCCAGAACAAGCTGCTCTATAAACCAATAACCAAAGCTACAAGTTAGCAACAATACAGTTAATACTGTTTTTCAACATCACTAATTACAATGAACAGTTAATTACACACTTCATTTTTCATAATTATGTCCAAAAGAATGGAAGTCCAGAACACTAAGTATGAAAGTGAATGAACCCCTAAAAAAGCTGTATGTGTTCAAGCCCTAACTTATTTTAATCCAGCAATGTCGATTGTCATCAAGCTTTTTGGTGGGAAGGAATAAGACTGACATTAGTGATTTTAGCAAAATGTACACAGAAGGAAAATAAAAACTGTCTTCTCCCAGTTAGTTTACTTTTAATTTAGAATACTTAAAGAGATGCAATATCACAACAAGCTTTAAATTTTAGAATTAGAATTATTGATCTTCTTGCTACAACATATTAGTGTTTGTATTCCTTGTAAGGAGTCAATAACTCAGTCAAACAGTGAAAAGAGCTTGGAACGTGTATGTTTGCACTAATCAATTTAACTTGACTATATAAGTAGATAAAGCTGTTTCTAATACAGCTTCATGACTATGGTCTCTTCAAGTGACTGAAGTTGTTTATTATGTGTAATTGGCTTAAGCCTGTATAAAATTCTTTAGATGAGATTATGTGAACAGCTAGAGCAACAAGATTTTTCTCTTATTTATAAATCATAACTCAGCTTCCAAAGCATAGTATAGTGTCTTCCAAAATATTTACCAGCTTTCCACTAAGTGCTAGCTTTGCAATGAAAACAAAAGTACCTTGTTTATATGAGATCCTACAACAGGACCATGGTAGTAGCCAGTCTACAAAACATGTTTTGATAGTCTAGGATTTAACTTCTACAAGTCCAGACAAAAATCACAGCAGTAAACAAATGCCTCTACAGGAAAACCTTCAGAGCAAGTCACAGAACATGAACAGCTCAGGGAACGGTGTTCAGATGGAAAGCATCTGAAGCTGTACACTCAGGACAGAGAATCTGGAATGTAGTTGCCAATTCTGAACTCGAGGTGGCTTTGTACTCACTTGAATTCAAAACTGAAAAATACAGTTGGAGGAACTTCTATTGCCCAGTAACAAATCTCTTACTATCTCAGATTAGCCAAACTCAGTTTGACTCTTCTGCTGACTAGGGGAAGCTGCTGAAAGCTTAGGCAGTATTCTAGAAGTTTTAGAGGTTTCTCTTCAAACTGTGGAAAATAATACCAAAGACTGGACTTTGCTTCATTTGTATCTCATTTCTAGGCTTCTGTTCGTATTTAAAAGTAACATATTGTTTTAACTTGCCTAATGGGAATGTAAACCAAAAATTCATTTGCTAACTTGTGGTAGTAAGACCTTAGCCACAGTGACCTGCCCATACTATTACTATTTCCACTGCTGTAAGGAAAGCAGTATTATAATGTCAGATTTCCTAAGAAATGGAAACACAAAGAAGGTAACAGTAGTTTAGCTACCTGACAATTAATAGATATACGTGTATCTATCTCCAGCTAGAAGGTATTTCAGTGTACTGTAAATTAATGAACTCTAGGGAGAACAATGGACTAAACAAGGTGTCTTAAACAGTCAATCTGCATTGCTATTAAAAAAAAATAATTAAGCATTCTTACACTGCAGTGTTTGCAGCCTTGATCACTTGCCAAACTGAAAGATCAAGCTCAAGTTCTGCAATTATGTAATTTCATATTTACACATATACATGAGCTACAAGAAACAGATTTAGATTGGCAAATTTATACAAAGTTACAACTTTTTAAAGATATCTTCTACGTAGCCAGATTACTACTTAAATGTCTGCTTTAACAGGATCTTCTATATGCAGCTGACTCTACCATAACAGGCAAATAACACTAAGACTTAGTATAAAGGGGCTAGCTGTGGTGTAAGAATCTGTCTACTGAAAGCAACCAATGTGCCAAAACACTACATGGGCATGGATTTTTTCTTCTCTGTTCTTTCTTTTGTAAGAAGGTGTAAGTCCATTTGTATTATCTATATGAAAGAAGCAGCAGTTCTTGGTACAATATAAAGTGACGTCTGCCAGAAAAAATCAAATGCAAAAATACAGTAGCATTGTAGTTGAAAAGCTTAGCATTGCCAAAACATCTATCTTCCTTTCTGTACATTAAGTACCTTAGTAATATCAAGGTTTAAGAAGTTTTCATTTTTTTAAAACAAGTGTATGAGTTGATCACTAAAACAACTAGAAAATACCTAAAAGAATCAGAGAAAAAGGTTAAAATTTGACTAACCATTGTCAATGACTATTTTTAGAAGCCTGTACTGTCCATTTCTGGCTCCAACAAAGGTATCCTTAACACTCCCACTAGCTGAAAAAGAGAAAATAAAGTAACCAAATTAAAACATTTCATTTCCACAGGATAAAGAATATTTACAAAGGTAAGAACAACATCAGGAAAATGTACAACTGGCTCTTCACTACAAGGGTAGAATGAGAAAGGAACATGGGAGTGATAGTCCCACCAAGCTGCGCACTGTTGCAGCCACCGGCATACCACAAGAAGATGACAAGCAACATTACATAATAGCTCTGCTTTCTAGCACACTGTCTGATTTTCAGCATTGTGAAACTTAAAGGTGACATCATATCATTATTCTCAGGTTTCAGTTTGCACAGCAGCACAATAAAAATATGATGCATCTCAAATTACAATAGCTTTATGAAGTTAGTAGGTTTAATGACAACTTCCAGAAAGAAACTTTACACCTGCCAGGAAAATGCTAGACCTGGTCTGGCAGAAGTGCCAGTCCTTCCTGAGGACAACTCTCTGAACACTAGCTGTGAAGGCTGCCACACATTTGATTCTATAAGGCGACATGAAAGACGGAGCATAGAGTAATTTGAGTTGGAAGCGACCTTTAAAGACCATCTAGTCAAAACCCTCTGCAGTAAGAAGGGGCATTTTCAACTAGGTTTAACCCAACCCTGAACTGTTTCCAGGGACGGGGCATCTACCAGCTCTCTGGGCAACATGAACACCAAAAAAATGTCTCTCTTGTTATCTACCCTAAACACATACTTCCTTTAGTTTAAAACCATGACCCTTAGTCCTGTCACTACAGGACCTACTGATAGGTTTGTTCCGCTCTGTTTTATAGGCCACTTTTATGTACGGAAATGCTGCAGTAAGCTCTCCCTTGAGTCTTCTCCATGCTGACCAACTCTGACTCTCTCAGCCTGTCCTCACAGGAGAGGTGCTTTTTCATTCCTCTTGATCATTTTTGTCTCTGTCCAACAGGTTCATGTCCTTCTTGTACTGAATATTCCAGAACTTGATGCAACACTATAGGTAGAGTATTACCAGAGTGGAGTACAGGGAGCCAGAATTGCCTCCCTAGCTTGCTGGCCATGCTTCTTTTGAGGCAGCCCAGGATACAACTGGCCTTCTGAGCCACCCTCTTGCTAGCTCATGCCCAGCTTTCCATGCCCCATTAACCCCAAGTCTTTTTCTGCAGGGCTTTTCTCAAACCTTTCATCACTCTGCCTGTATCCATACTGAGATTTGCTTCAACCCAGGTGCAGGACCTTGCATGTGGCCTTGTTGAATCTCATGAGGTTCACACAGGCCTAGTTCTCAAGCTTGTCCAGGTCCCTCTGGATAGCATCTCGTTCCTCAGGTGTGTCAGCTGCACCACTCAGCTTCGTGTCATCTGCAAACTTGCTGAGGGTTCACTTGATCTTGCTAAGTCATTGATAAAGACACTAAACAGCATTGCTCCCAGTACAGACATCTAAGGAACACCACTTGTCACCACTCTCAGTCTGAACACAGAACCTTGTATGTACTGAGACTTATCTCTTTGTACGGATCTTAATGACATTGTTCAAATCCCAGCCTATAACAGCAGAGTTTCATAATGAAATTACAAATAAGTAATTTAAAATACTTTAAGGTGTCTGTAATTCACATTGATGCTAACCTGCAACTGTGATGGACTTACTTCCCTAAGCACACTGAATAACTGTGCTTGCATCACGTGAAGATCATTTTGAGTCCAAGTAAGTTTAATTATACCACAGAAAGGGGGTTGTACATTTATTAAAGAACAATCATTGGAAGATGGTCCTTTAAATAATCCCCAGAATACAGCATAGCAAAATAAACATCAAACTAGGAAGCAAAATTGATTTTTTTATAGTCAGGTTGATGCCAGCTGAACAGATGGTATCCAGCAACATTACTGCCCATACTCAAAACGTTTTAAATTTGTGCCCATAGAAATGATGCCCAGACCCATTCTGAGATTCTAAAATGGCATGGGAGGGTTGCTGAACAAACTGAACTGTACTGAGTTATTGGTCCAACTCCCATCTTCATCCTAGTTAGCATCTTCCCACTAATTAGTGAAGACCTTCACTACTCTGTTCAGCATGCAAACATCATGACATTTCTAAGACCTGTCAATTTTCCCAGGACTTTTCATTGTCCTATTCTTCTCTATTATCTTTTTGTTCCTTAGTCTCATTTCAACCCTATGCATCAAAACAAGACCAAAATACAGGAGCCCTTACACCAATACCATACTTGCGACAGCTCCTGAAGTAACACTCTGATACAAGATGTTTGAGGAATCATCTCACTATCCAGTAACCCATGTTTCTTTTCCCTCATAAAGTTTTAAAATTCGCAAGAGAGTGATGCTATTTTCTGCTTAAACTTTCTACATAGCATAGACCTACAGAACTTAAATAAATCTGGAACAGGTTAAAAAGGAGGCAGTGAAAGCCTCATCTCTCAAAGTTTTTAAGTCCAGCATGGATGGGGCTCTGAGCAAGCTGGTCTAACGTGAGCTGTCCCTGTTCATGGCAGGGAGGGTTGGAACTGGATGATCCCTGAGGTCCCTTCTGGTCATGACAATTCTATGACATTTGAATCCATTTATTTAATTTCACAAATATTTAATAGGTAATATTATTTTAAAATTACTTAGGAGGTTGTAAAGATCTAATAGTGTATTCCCCCACAGCTCAGTGCATGCTGCGACTTCCTACTCAATTTATCTGCACTGGTCTGTTTCAAAGTCCAGTTCTTATAGCAACTGCCTGGTACATATCGCTGTCCCCATGACTTCGTTTCTGTTTCCAGAAAAGAGCAGCCCATGCTGCCAAATCTTGCAATTGTTTATGAGTGACAGTAGCCTGTTTGTAGCTTGAGCCAGCAATGGCACAACAAGCATTATTCCTCTTCCAAACTGCAGAAGCGGATCCTTTGCTGCAACCCAGGACCCTTGATTACTGCCTGCCAAGGCAGGATCTGTGCAGGAAAGCTGCCAAGTTCTCTACAGCTCTCCTCAGAAGAAAAAGAGATTCTCAAAGACATGAAGGAGAGCAGCATTTAGCCATTCTTCTTGCCTTTGGTAGGCACGGCCATTTAGCCATTCTTCTTGCCTGTGGTAAACAACACAATTCTTTAACTTCTCCATCCACAACTGCTAGGAAAGAGAAGGGAATGAAGAGCCATTCCAACAGTTTCCTCCAGCCTGGAAAAAAAAGCTGTCACAGAAGCACCTCTAGCCTGAGTAAGATTGAAGAATGTAAGAAGCAGCAAAAAGCAACAAAGATTGGGATGTAGGGAAAGGAAAACAAGAGACGCAAAACGGTGCACACCAAATACAACCAATAGACAAAAATGGGAATAGAAGATCACGTAGGAACTGCTGTGTCTGGGACAAAAGTCACCTTCGGTAATAAACGTGGGAGAGCAGGCAAAGTGCACAGTATTAGTCACCAAACAAGCAGATTGCTGAACCCGAGACAGTAAAACCCGACCACCACCACCCCCTGCCCCTAATCCTGCAGTATAATCCCTGCTTAGCAATACTGTTGTTCGGCGAGACACAGCAGTACCAGGAAACAATATGCTATCTTCTTCTAATTGCTCCTCGCACCCTCCAAGGCCTGGAAACACAGGAGAAAATAAGGTTCTCAAATACTTTTCCCCTTTGTGGCCTCTGGTGATGGCCTTTTTAGTGGGCTTCCCTGCTCCTGGGGTCCCGATTCTCCTCAGAGCTCTTGCTATCTCAGATGTGGCAGCGGCCTTCAGCATTCTCCGAGCTGTCCAACCCATCCCAAACCTACTGCGGTGACCCCGAGCAGGCGACAGCTTCGCCAAAAGCCGGGAGGGACAAGAGGTGCCCGGAAAGCCCCATAGCCCCAGGCGCCGTTTCTTTTCTCACCACTCAACCCGAGACACCAGGGCAACCTGCGCTCAGGGAAGTTACCTGAGCCTAGGGGCGGCCCTCCTTGCCATTCACGGGCTTCTGCAATGAATAGTTTTTTCAGGCGGACTCTCTACCGCTCTAAGGTGGACAGGCGCAATTAGGAGTGCAGATAAACCATGGTAAGTCTTCGTCTGATGGGGACCGAAGCTCTGGGTTCGATGTAAAGCGGCGGCCGCCCGAGGCTGAAGCCAGTAGCAGTTTCCCCCACTCAGATCGCCTCCCCCTCTATCCCGTGGCGGAAAGGACGCTCCTTCAGCAGCGAACAAAGAGCGCGGCAGCGGGGAAAATTCCACCGAGATCAGCCCGTTAAACGGTCACAACGGCCACCTCCCCCCGTACCGCACACCGACCCAACCCGCGGGGAAAGGCGCTCCGCCTGATCGCCTTCCGCCCAGCTGGCAGTGGCAGAGGAGGGAAAGGGTCCGGCTGTCATGAGGGTGACAGGTGGACATCCCGACGAGGACGTGGCTGTCAGCGCCCGCGAGGGAGAGCCGCGCAGGTACCTTGGATACCGGTCTGGTGGGACATGTCGCCGCGCCGCTCCCGGGACAGTGCCGTCTGCCGCCTCCTAACCCGCCCCAGCCCGGCCGCACACACGTGACGCGCCGCCGCCACTCAGCGGCCGGGAGGGAGCGCGGCGCCTTCCGGGCCCCGCCAGCCCGGGCCAGCGCCAGGGCCCCAGCAGCGGTCGCCGCGTTGCTGCACCCTGTAGCAAATCCCGCGCTGAGCGACGCCGCACCTCTCGGGCCCGCCCGGCACCGCGCCTCCGTTGAGTCTGCGCTCCGTCTTCGGCGACCCCGGACGGCTCCTCTGGGTCCTTTAAAACGGGGACGAGGCGCAGCACTGTATTCTGTCTTGTTTGTCTCTTCGTTCATCTGCCATCCCAAGGTGTGTGGCGGGACCTGCGGCAGCTGATAGACGGCCCTGCACCTGCCGTATTCCTCCCTGGCAGAAAGGGGCAAGTGCTCGCCACCGCTGGGTTGTCTGTTGGGCGAAAGTCTAAAAAATGGCTAAATGGCTGAGGTGAATTTAGTTGACCTCTGGGAAGGAGCCACAAGGCCCGACGCGGGATGTTTGTGTGTAGTTTGGCATTGAATACTCACCTGATAAGGATATCACAGAATGTCGGGGACTGGAAGGGACCTCAAAAGATCATCTCGTGCAACCCCGCTGCCAGAGCAGGATCACCTATACCAGATCACACAGGAAGGCAGGTATTTAATATCTTCAGAGAGAGACACTCCACAACCCCCACCCTGGGCAGCCTGTTCCAGTGTTCCCTCACCCTCACAGTGAAAAAATTCCTCCTCATGTTTACAAGAAACTTCCTATGCCTCGACGTCTACCCATTGCCCCGTGTCATGTCATCAGGCATCACCGAGAAGAGCCTGCCTACATCTTCCTGGCACTCACCCTTTACATCTTTAAAAACATTCATAAGGTCACCCCGCAGCCTCCTCCAAGCTAGAGCCTCAGCTCCCTCAGTCCTCCTAAGAGAGATGTTCAATTCCCTTAATCATCTTTGTGACTTTGTGCTGGACTCTCTCAAGCAGTTCTATGTCCCTCTTGAATTGAGGGGCCCAGAACTGGACACGGTACTCCAGATGCAGCCTCACCAGGGCAGTGTAGAGGGGCAGGAGAACCTCCCTCGACCTACTAGCCACAGCCCTTCTAATACACTCCAGAATGGCACTGGCCCTCCTGGCGACAGGAGCACATTTCTGGCTCGTGGGCAACCTCCCATCACTTAGGACCCCCAGGTCCTTTTTCCCGTTTGCTGCCTTCCGACAGGTCAGTCCCCAAGCTATACTGATACCTGTGGTTGTTCTTTCCCACATGCCACTCTACACTTGCCCTTATTGGATTTCATTAAAGAGCCCCAATACCAGGGAGCAGACTCACAGCTCCTTCAGCTTAAGCCCTTGTCCATGACAAGGCAGTCTTGCTCTCTTAATTTTGCATTATTTGCTACTCAGTGTCACTGCATCAACAGACATAGCCAAGATTTCATCTTTCTGCATGGATCTAGAGGTTGAGATCCTTGTGTGCAAGGCAAGGATCCAGGCAGAGAAGGAGTGTACCTGCTTCTCAGGTAGTGGCTTATCCGCACAGCCAAAGGCTTTCACTTATTTTCAACCTGTGTTGATAAAAGTTTCCCTAAACCTCTGAAGTTCCCAGTGGAAGAGAGCCCTGCATCATGAATTTAAGCCTGTTCTGAAGGTAGGTTTACTTTTGCTAGCTGTCTTTCATAGGCACATCACAGGATCACAGCATCACAGGATATTAGGGGTTGGAAGGGACCCAAGGAAATCATCAAGTCCAGCCCCTCTGCCAGAGCAGGACAATACTATCTAACACATATCCAGATAGGCCTTGAAAGTCTCCAGAGAAAGAGACTCCACAACCTCTCTGGGGAGCCTGTTCCAGTGCTCTGCAACCCTTACAGTAAAGAAGTTCCCCTTTGTGTTGAGGTGGAACCTCTTTTGCTGCAATTTACACCCATATCTACCTACAGGCTGAAAAGCATTGTCCCCTTAACAACAAAAAGACAGCTACTATCACTTTAAGAATGGCTTCCATGTCTTACAGTCAGCGTGGTCTGGATGAGACTCCACAGATTAAATGCACAGGCAGTTGTAGATATAACAGGGTTGTGGGCACCTGATGTGATATCCTGATGCTGAGGATTCCTACAGATTCCTAGGAAGTAGCAGGAGTTTCATGAGGCCCTGTTCAACCTGAGAACATCAGAAATGCTTTAACAGGGCATGCCAAATAGTGAACCAGGCAAGAATTGAAGAGCAAGGGAAGTACATGATAATTCTTCCTTGGTTCATCTTCCCAGCCTCCAGAGCACTGCAGCTCAGGAATTTCTGAAGTCAGCTGTGTTGATAGATTCAGGTGCCTGCACTCTGTCACACTCCTAGTTTAAAAAAGTGAAGGCTTTAGTGTCCTATTTGGGAAATGTGAACTACCGCTGTAACTGTAGTATGTGAGCCATGTTGTGTAAAGCTAGTCCAGCAAAGAAGTCACTATGCAGACATGTCACCAGCTAGTGAGCTAGGTCTAGTTGTGAGGCTTGCAGAAGCTTGGGAAGCAGAGAAGCTGCAGTTTATCTTTCTTGTAGCAAGGAAGCTGAAAGAGATAGGGAAAAGACTTCATGTGAAACCAGAAATGTGAGACAGGAGTTGCCTCCCAGGTGCCTAGAGGTGAGCTCTAATTCCTCTATTATAAGCCTTTGGGAGAACAGAGGTTATAAAAATGGAGCAACTCTTGGAGAAGAGCTTTTCCAGGGCTAAAGGAGTAGTAGAAATCCATCCAGAATGGCAACCTAAGATGTGGTAATATCACAATTACTTTCAGTCATTTGAGCCTAAAGCCCACCATGGGCCCCGTGTTCTTGGTTCCTCCTAAGCGTTGGTGTTAATGTTTGTAAAGGATGAATTTGCCTGAAAATGTATAAGGGAAAAAGAAGTTTTCTGTGATAGGTAGATATCCTGGAATAACTGATCAGTTCCTTGATTCAGTTAATGTGTCCCTGGGAGCACTGCTACTGGCACAATACTGTAATGAGGATGCACAGCTAAGACTGTGGATATGTGCTTTCATTGAAAACCCATGGTTAGACTGGAAAGATCAGAGCACAGAGAATATAAAAGAAAAAGCACAGAGAATATAACATTTGTCACCATAGTGTGCTCACCCTGTCTACCTGAGGTCATATCACATCATTCCCGCTAGTCTGTCAGTGGGCTCTAAGTACTGAAGTGGGATCTTATCATCTGCTTCATATGAAACAAGACTGGTACACACTGGCATTGTGTAACTGTTTTTTGGCAAAAAACACAAAATGGAAGTCTAAAGTGCATTTTTAAAAATCTCCATATCCCAAATAGCTTCTTACTTTGCAGTGCCTGATGTTTGACAAAGAGATATTGCACAGAAACAAACACAAGCAAGTAAGGAATTTATATCTATTGAAGATATCTAAATTTCTGAATTTTAGTGTGTTTCAGAGTCCTGCTAAAACAGTTTTGATTAGTAAATGCCTATGCAAACCATAACAGTGCCAGTAAAAGAATGAGGAGGTTTATTTGTTAGCGTATGCATTAAGTAATTTTGTATTTTTATTAGTTACATTTTCTTCTCTGTAATTGAATTAATTTTCCCAGCATACATAGTTTTGTACCTAGTTAAGGCTGTGATTGTTTTGGTAGAGACAGCATATTGCAGTTTTCCAACTTTTTATAACATTCTTTTAACTGAATATTGAAAGACACTTAAAGAAAGGTATTTATTTTTAATAGGCTCTGGTATACCATTTCCTATGTGACTTCTGTGTCTTGTTTTCATTTTCAGTGTCTTTAATTCCTCTTAATTTCTTCTTACATTTACTTCTTTATTGATTTAACAATGTTCTTTCTTATTAAATACAATGGTTATGATCTCTGTGGAATCCTCCATTAGTTGTGTTTCTGGTTCCATAATGGTGTGCAAGCTTTTTGTCCTGTAGTGATGTTGCCAGGAAGGCCTGTTCCAGATATAATTGTCCACCTGACAATGGGAATGCACGCATTTTTTACATACAGATTTTATTACTGCAATCTGTATCTGTCTGGAGGTGACATTTCCAAAACATTTTCAACAGCTGAAGACTGAAAACCTTTTTACTGAATAATAGTACAACTTCATTTTCTTACTGTGGAACTCCATTCCCATGTCCATACTGATGCTTTTCAAAGCTTCATCTTAGATTACTCTTTTCCTCTATAAGCATGCTTTTCATGAATAACCATCTTTTTATAAGATAATAACAGTACTAGAGAGTGATCCATCAGCAAGGTGAACTTTCTTCAATATAGAGTAAAAATGAATATCAACTACTTCCTTCAGAAAAATGTGCAAACTTCATTTTTTTCAGCTGCTCTTGCTTCCAGTGTTGTCCATTCCCGTGCACCTATAGGGTAACTGAACAAAGAAATTAGAAATCACACCACTCCTAGGGTCAGATTTGCTTATTGCTTTGAGGATATGTGTGAAAACTCTTCCTAGAAAAATGGACTGATTGTGAGTGTGGCAGTATTACCTGTTTCTCAATGTCAGTATATGAGGTTCAAATTGATCAACACACTGTGTTCAAGTCAAATAAAAAGATGTTTCTTTGTGATTGCTGCAGCTTATGGATAGTCTGCTATTAAGAAATATTGCAATAAGAACTCATTGCTCTCTTGCCATTATAGATTTTTTAATTATTATTCTAGTATGGAGAGCTCTCACTTTACATTCATCAGTACATCTTTATAGCAGTATATTTCTTAATTTCCTTATGCTTTGAGGTATTTCTGTTCATTTTTCTTAAGTGAGCAAATAAACCATCTAACTCCTTTCTCTTAACGTGCATAACAGGAGGGACTTTCTGGTTGCCTACATAGCTGACACAGTCAGTGTGATGGTTTGGGTGTCCCCCGCCCCCCACACTTTTAGAAATTACCCAGACTAGACTCAGTCGGCTCTGGAAATTTGAATGAAGCTTATATTTACAGCTGGCACAATTTACAAGCAGATATTTACAGTATATACAGTTATATACAGAAATATACAAGGGAAAAAAAGGTAATACAAACACAATTCCCCTCCCAGAAACGTGAGTCCCCAGGAGGGGCTCTCAACCACCCCTCACCTTCCCCCTACCCCTCTCAACCTTACCCCAGTCCCAAGGAAGAATGGAGGTTCGGCCAAAAGGGTTAAAAGCAAGGTGAAGCAGCCAAGCAAAGGAGGGTGAGGTTAGAAAGCAAGATGGAGTCCAGCCAGCAGCCACGAGCTCCCCAGCAGGCAAAGTTCCCCAGCGAGGAGAAGCAGCAAATGCCCTAATCTTTGTTTTGCCTTTCTTCTTTTGTATACATCTCAGCAAGACTGTGAGGGAAGTAGACCTCACCATTGTTTTCATTTTACAGCCTATGATCTAGTTCTTCTCACCAAAACATGCTAGCTAGGCTCAAACTAGCACAGTCAGTAGCCATTTGTGTCTGGGGGGCAGGAAAGTGCTAGACAGACTATTTTGAACTGAATTACAATATAGTAGTTAGGTTTGTGGTACTGGAGTTTTCCTAGCCATTGCAGTAGACAAAACCAGATAGATTTTGCTATTCTAAAAGTTGTAAACAGCAGAGTCTTGTACTATTTTGGTATGCTCTGATAATAGAAAGCAAATATCCTGTGAATAAGCTGAACAAAGTGCAAGTGGTGGTAATATCCATATTTCCTGCATCCTTCTGTTCTGTTAAGTGCTTTCAGACATTATTAAGGAGTTGATTATGAATATGGTTTGTTAGGCATCTTTGTCCATTTCTAGTTGTTACTCTGTCATCGTAAATCTGCAGACAGATACTAGATATGGCATCTTTACATTCTGTATGCACAGAGTGACAGGCAATATGATGTCAAGTCATTTTCATGTTCTCAGTGATTTTTAAATTATGAGAGTTCTCAAATGTTGTTTGTTCATTCATATATTTAACCTAGTAGTAGTGATTAACTAACTTGTAAATACCACTGCAAAATCACTGTGCAAAATGACTTGTGATCCATTCACCCTTTCAGCCACCCTTTTCAGATTTCCTGCTCTGCCTTCGCAATGTGTTATTTGAATGCATTTCTGAAGTGCATTAAACAGTACAACTGTTCTCAATGTTGTTTTTTTCTCTCCAATGGGGAAAAATATTTTAATTATTTAAAACCTACATTTGCTTTGTCAGTTATTGATGACAAGTCCCAAGGAGTTTCTTTTTGTGTAGAGTGCACAAGAGCCTTTTAGGAATCATCATATATAGTATTCAAAGTAATTCTTGGGTCAAAGGAAGCAATAGAGACTTTGTAAAGACCTGGGCAGTTCATTTGTGCCTTTGGAATAGATTTCTAAGTCACCATTTCCATTTTAAGCTATTAGGACTAAGCTACTGCAGGTGTGCCTTCTTACTGGACCATCATATGGCTGACCATAAATACCAAGATTTTAAATTTGGCAGGGTTCAAGGGGAAGACTGCACAGAAAACAGTGGCAGGACATGATCTGCTCCAGCATGCTGAGTGGCTAGAAAGACAATAATTATTTATAGCAGGGAGTATTACATTGCTTTAGCCCATAACAAATCAACTGAAGGCATATTATTATCTTCATTCAATAAGAATAAAGTCTTATTGCCACCAAGAAGAAGTTCCAGTTAAATAACACTTATATTAAAAATTAACATTTTGTACTGGAAAAAAGCAACAGCTCCAAAGCAAACAACAACTCCTGTTTGTGGTCATGTAAAACCCTCCTCTGGATCTCAGTCTTTAAAAATTGTTCCAGAATTCATTTATTTTTGAAGACACTGGGTACATTCAATGTCTTTCAATAGCCTCTCCTTTCATGTTTTTGTGTCAATTAGGGCTACTCTACCTTCCACTCCATTGGATTTGTTAGCTCTTTCTTGATGAGAAAGAAAATGTGCCTGGGACTGTTTCAGTCTCATTTAGATTATCATACTGACAGCCTAGCACATGGTGGCTGCAGAAGGACTCAGACTTTAGAAAGCTAGTGAGTCCTGGCAGAGAGCCACCAAACACAATACTGTCTAGATTTAGAGTTAGACCTTATCTGCCAAGACTGGTAATTACCTCCTGCAGGTGGGTGGCACATCTGTCCAGTAGTCATGTCTGAGCATAGAGCAGTGTTCGAGTTTACCAGTGAGCTGGTAGGTAGTTTTGAGTACTCTGGAAAGTAGTAATCTTCTCAAAGACTTCCTCAAATCCTACTGCAGACATTTGAATGTAGTAACACGGCAAATACAATGATTATGTGAATATGCATACTACAGTTTCATAGCGTTATGTGGAGGACGTCATGACCTTAATAAAACCACTAAGAATTCTCTCACTGAAGTTGATACAGACAGGACTCTACTGGTAGGGAGTTGTGAAATGCTTTTAATGGCATATATCTAGAATGAAAAACTAATGCAGCACTAGCATGGATCCAGTACTTTTCCTAGGAACTCAATAGAAAGATGCTGGGCAACATTCCTTGCATACCTATATCCACTTTCTTTTAATACTTACGTTAGATGAGTGCATTGAGTCAGTGTGAAATACTCTCAGCCAAAGCTGCAGCATGTCCTGATTTTGGCTGGGACAGAGTTAGTTTTCTGGTACATTGCTGTGTTTTGGGTTTAGTATGAGAAGAGCGTTGATAACACACTGATGTTACAGTAGCTGTGAAGTAGTGTTTATCCCATGTTAAGGTCAAGAGAGGTTCTCCTCCCCCTCTACTCTGCCCTGGTGAGGTCATATCTGGAATGCTATGTCCAGTTTTGGGCTCCTCAGTTCAAGGACAGAGAACTGCTTGAAAGACTCCAGAACTGCCACAAAAATGATAAAGGGAGGAACATCTTCCTTATGAGGAGAGACTGAGCGAGCTGGGGCTCTTTAGTTAGGAGAAGAGGAAACTGAAGGACAACCTCATTCATGTTCATAAATATGTAAAGGCTGAGTGCCAGGCAGATGGAGCCAGGCTCTTCTCGGTGATGCCCAATGACAGGACAAGGGGCAATGGCTAGAAGTTGAGGCATGGGAAGTTCCATGGAAACATGAAGGAAAAAAATTTCACTGTGAGGGTGAGGGAAACACTGGAACAGGTTGCCCAGGGCGATTGTGGAGTCACAATCATTCAGAACCTTCTTGGATGCATTCCAGTGTGATCTGGTATAGGTGATCCTGCTCTGGCAGCAGGTTTGGACTGAATGATCTTTCAAGGTCCCTTCCAACCCTTGACATCCTGTGATTCTGTGATTTTTCAGTTTCCTATGCCCTGCTAGTGAGCAGGTGCACAGGAAGCTAGGAGGGAGCAAGGGCAGGACAGCTGACCCAAACTAGCCAAAGGAATGTTTTGTATATAAACTGAAAGGGGGTGGTTGGGAGGTGCCGTCTGTGACTTGGAGATTTGGCTGGGGATCAGCCAGTGAGTGGTGAGCAGTTGTGTGGTGCATCATGTGTTTTGTATATTCCATTTTTGTTGTTGTTATTGTGTTGCTATTTTCCCATCCTTTTCTGACCTACTAAACTGTCATGAGTTTTAATTTTTTTTCCCCATTTTGCCCCACATCCCACTGTGGGGTGGGGAGTGAGCAAGCAGCTGTGTGATGCTTAATTGCTAGCTTGGGTTAAAACATTGACACATCACTATACTGATTATGTGTAATCACTTATCTTGTTTTCTGTTACTACAGGGGTGGCTTTTGATAACACACAGTTAGCACAGATTGATGCTAGATGAAGCAAACAAGAATTCTGGCCAAGGCATTGTTTGAACTCAGTGTTGAAGACACAAAGTCCTAAGGCACTTCCTCTCTTAATTAGTGTTGCAGAGCTTCTGGGCCTTGCAAAGGCAGTTTACTTTGTAGCCTAGGAGTATCAATATTTCAAAATTTCAGTCTTTTGTCTTATGTTTTCTTTACATTTTCCCTGTCCTTCTTGAGATCCTGTTTCTGCAGTGTACATGTGACAATAAACATATTAGATATTATAGAATCATGCAATAGTTTGAGTTGGAAGGGACATTTAAATGGATCTAGTCCAGACCTCCTGTAGTAAGTGGGGACATCTTCAACTAGATCATGTTGCTCAAAGCCTTATCCAACCCGATCTGAAATATTTCCAGGGATGGAGCATCTAGCACCCCTGTGGGCAACCTGTTCCAGTGCTTCACAGCTGTCAATTGTACAAAATTTCTTCATTATACCTAGTCTGTTTAAAACCTAGTCTAGTTTAAAACCATTACCCCTTGTCCTATCACTACAGGACCTACTAAAATGTCTGTTCCCATACCTCTTAGAATCTCCCTCTAAGTATTTGAAAGGCAGTAATCTCAGTTCTGAGCAACTCCAACTCTCCCACCTTGTCCTCACAGGAGACATATTCTTCAATCCCTCTGATCATTTTTGTGGCCTGCTTCAATAGATTCACATTGTTCCATGTACTGAGGATTCCAGATCTGGATGCAGTACTCCAGGTGAGATCTCACCAGAGTGGAGCAGAGAGGCTGTTTGGCCCTGCTTTTGAGGCAGCCCAGGATACAGCTGGCCTTCTGGGTTGGTAACTTCTTGCCATCTCATGTCCAGCTTTTCATTCACCATTAACCCCAAGTCTTTCTCTGCAGGGCTTTTCTCAATCCTTTATCACTCTGCCTGTATTGATACTGAGATTTGTCACTTGGCCTTGTTGAATCTCATGAAGTTCATACAGGCCCACTTCTTGAGCTTGTCCAGGTCCCTCTGGATAGCATCTCATTCCTCAGGTGTGTCAGCTGCACCACTCAGCTTGGTGACATCTGGAAACTTGCTGAGGGTGCACGTGATCCTGATAAGTCACTGACGAACATACCAAACAACACTGGTTGCAGTATGGACCCCTGAGGGACATCACTTGTCACCAGTCTCCCTCTGGACATCAAGCCATTGAGCATTGCCCTCTGACATGACCATCAAAATAATTCCTTATCCACCAAATATCAGGCTCCTTATATGCTTCTTATTGCTGTTTTACAGTCTTATGCAAACTTGCAAAGAAATTAAGAAATGGTTGAAAATATTTTGATTTAATTGAACTTTTTGATGTAATCAATGTGAGGACAGCTAAGACATTCTGAGAGATGTCATAGCTGGGATGAAGGAATGAGAGGAACTAGGACAGGATTTTTCCTACTCATGAGGTCCAACTTCAGGAGAAGAATTCAGACTTTTCTCCTGTCACAACTGATACCGAGTTTCTACCCATAAATTATTACTCAAAAGTAGTAGCAAGGAAACAGTGGAAATTTTCCCTAGAGGGCTCCATGAAGCCAGTTGGGGATTTTGTTGCTAATTGTTTGCAGAAAACATTCTAAGATGTGACAGAACAAAACTCTTGCTTACCCAGTAGTGTTTACTGTTTAATAGAAAAAAAAATGTGGAAGAAGGATAGGAGAAATACTTGCAGCAAAGCCTGATGTGGTTGCATTGTTTCCAATTAGCATTAAAGACTGCTCTACTAGTACTCAGCTCCTTGCCCTTAGTTTCCAGCAGAATAAAGTCTTCACAGGCCCATACAAACCCAGGTGTATGCTGTATCTCAGCATAAGCTGAAGGTCCCCAGTACTTCATTTTAATTCCAAAAAAGTACACTCATTACTCTTATAAATGAGAGGAAATTCGATAAAACAAAAAATAAGAGGACATCCTGACTGCGCTGTACTTTCTTTTTAATTTGCTCAGGCACTTACTTAAAGTGCCTGTCCATTTTCAATGGATTTCCAGCTGCTAAATAAATTATTACATTTATCATTGGTTTGCTTTTCTGTGGGCTTGCTTTATTTTTTTGTTTTTGCATAACTGTGCTTTTTCACAGTGCATTAGTGTGAGCTAAAAATAAAATGCATTTGTCATAGGCTACTCTATGGCCATTTTAAAAAATGTGTATTTGCATAATGGATGCTGCATATCCCTACAGATAATGAGAGGAAGCTTTAAAGAAAGGTCACAAAACTTGATCCAGAACTGAAAACCTGACAGCAAAACACCTGCTGTCTAGGTGTAGCAGTGTATATATGATTCTCTTATTAATTATCTTCATACTATGATTAGCTCTCTCCCATTTAATATTGAGACATTTGATTATTTTCAGTAAGATTATAGTTCTGATTCACCAAGTGTTACCACCCCCTTCTCTGGAGACTTTCAAGACCCCTCTGTATGCGTTCCTGTGCGACCTTCATTAGATTATGGTCCTGCTCTGGTGGGTGGGGGGTTGGACTCAATGATCTCTGGAGGTCCCTGCTAACCCCTGACATCCTGTGATCCTGTGATTTGGATAGTCATACTGAAATTGTTAGTTCACAGGCTCATTTGTATTCCTGGGGTTTCATCCACTGCTTAGACAAGCCATGATTTACACACACCATCTGTGTGTCTGCTTTGGCAGGGACAGATTTGCTGCTCCTTCAAAGGCCGTCTAGTCCAACCCCACTACAGTCAGCAGGGGCATCCTCAACTATACCACACTGCCTAGAGCCCTGTTGAGCCTCACCTTGAATATCTCCAGGGATAGGGGCTCAAACACCTCCCTGGGCAACCTGTTCCAGTGTTCCACTCTCATAGTAAAGAATCTCGTTCTAACATCCAATCTAATTCTGCTCTTCTCTAGCATGAAGTCATTGCCCCTTGTCCTATCACTACAGGCCTTTGTAAACAGTCTCTCTCCATCCTTCTTGTAGGCCCTCTTCAGGTACTGAAAGGCTGCTATTAGGTCTCTGCTTTATTTAGGGCAATTAATGAGACAAGGATTATAAAATGTGTAGCTACTTTATTTCCAAAAAGCCTCACCCACAAACTATATACAAATTAGTTAAATTTGGGTTCTAATTCAGTCAGGAAAATCTTCACAAGGATGCTTATGGGCAAGTCATTCATTTAGGAGAATCAGAAAATTGTACAAGTTTAACCACAAAATGGCTTTGCCCCACTTACAAATAAAAGGCAGTCCAGACCCTAGGAACATCTGTGCTAGTCGTGGCACTGGAGTAGGAATTTCAAGATAGTTCCTGTCTCTTTTGTGGCAGTGTTGGAGCTGCTCAATGTCTCAATAGCCTTTGAGAGGCTTCTAGATCTTCTCAGGCTCTAGCAGAGTGCTGGGAAAGAGGCAGACAATTCTGTTTCCTCTTGGTGTGGAGGTTTGCAGCAATATGGCAAGATCTCTTGCAGATATGCAGAGAGCACAATGTTGGTGGCATTTATCACATTGCGAGGCACTTAATGCCTTCTCCTGGTAAACCGGAGGCACTTAAGTTTCCAGCTATTTCAAGCCCAAAACATCAGGGCTAAGCTGGTCTGAAGCATGAGGCAGAACAGAACACTTTGTCCAAGCTGACAGCAGTGAGGCCGAAGCATGTTTTCTGAGCAGAGCACAACATAGAGCAGAGCAGCACACACTGAGGCAGAGCAGTGAGGCAAAGGCAGCTCTGTGAGGCAGAAGGAGCACAACTGCTTGCAACTTAGCTCAATGTATATTATTTGCCCAAGTGTGATGGCTCTTTTGGCCACAGAGATTCACCAATCAGAGTGGCATTTGCAAAACTGACTGTGTTAGGTGAAACCAGGGCTTGCTCACTCTTATTTGGGCAAGACACTTATAAGTACCTAAACATCTGTGGGTACCTGTTTATCACTTTGGGAGGGGACATAATGGCCCAAGCCTCTGTTTTCCTCCAGCCCTTGCTTCCCTCATCAATAGATGGGTGGGGCAAGCCAGGGCATGTTTTAGGCCTATTAACCTTCCACGACAGTCTCTTTAAAGCCTCCTTTTCTCCAGGCTGAACGACCTCAGCTCTCTCATCTTGTCCTCGTAGCAGAGGTGCTTCAACTCCCTGATCATTTTTGTGGCCCTCCTCTGGACCCACTCCATCAGGTCATGCACATGACAGTGTGTGATCAGCTCTCCAACTTGTATTATGGTGTTAGATAATGTGCTCCAACTTTGCATACGCAGAGGTTAGAAAATAAAGTGATTTAATTGTTTGAGTGCTTGAGTTTAAAAGCAGCTGTTTTGTCAAGCTGCAAATGCTTAGATCGTGCTATGCGTATTTTTCTTCTGATAGAAATAGGGTCAAGACACAGAATTTATATGACAACACAGTAAAGCATTGAGACTTTTTTTTTAACAGAAGCAATGTGTTCTTATACTGGAGTTACACAGAGTACAGTTGCTCATTGTACTTTGGAAGAACATCTTGAGATATAGTGGTTGAAAACAGCAGAATTTTTTCATCTTATGTTTTTTCATAAGTTTAAGAAATTAATCCTAATTATTTTTAATCAAATTTTTCTTTAACATTGAATAACAAAAAAAAGTCACATTATTTTCTTACTATGTAAAAATATTATGTAAAAAGAATATAAAGCTCACACTAAACAAAATGTGGCATCTTTCTCACTAGAGTTCCACAACCTGAAAGTGTATTTTTTTCCCAAAGACTTTCTGTTACCACTTAATATTTTCTGAACTTTTGTCTTCAATCTTTAATTCCAGTTTCTTGAAGTCATTTTTTGCCATTGCAATAAAATTGGACAGAGTGGCTAAGAAGTATCCACAGAAGGCTGAGCTCAGATTACACCTTTTCTTAATTTGTTTTCTCTAGTTCTGTATATGCAACTATCAAAGTAGCTACAAGCTGATTATTCCTTTCTCATCCTAGTAGAGATGTCACTGTAGCTGTTCTATTAGTTGAAAGCATCCATATGGCCAGCAGATGCACTTAAAAGGTATTTAATTAGTGGTGTAAATTCACCTTAGTAGACAGTTCTTTAGTGAGTTTACCCAGGGTAGCTGTGTACTGTCAGTTTGAAATCAGCATAGATTATTTGAAATAGGATCATGCTTAGTTGGAGTAAATTTAGTTTGGATAAACAGAAGTGTTTCATTCAAGGTTTATTTATCATTTGACTATCATCCTCAAATATTCCATTACATCCTTTGCTTTTACCTTAGTATCACAGAATTATCGAGGCTGGAATAGACCTCTGAGGTCACCAAGTCCAGCCTATGACCTAACACAACCACATTGACTAGACCATGTCACTAACTGCCACATCCAGTCTTTTCTTAAACACATCCAGGGGTGGTGACTCCACCACCTCCCTGTTGATTTTGTGTTGCTCTTTTACTGAAATGTCGATAGGTATCTGATCACATAAATACCTCGAGGAGTTCAGGTGTGTGTGTATATATATATATATAAATATATAAAGGTACTGACCTAACCTAAACAAATGCGTTGTATCATGAAATGACATCAGAACAGTTTCTCAGTGTGTCAACTCATGTTATTGGTGGTTGTTCTTGCAGAAACAGAGGCACTAGTTAGGCCAAGTTCACCACTAAATGTGGTGATTACTCAGACCTACAATGTGTGTGTGGAGGAGAGGGATGGCATGGCTGCACAGCCTGCACCACTGCCTTCCATTTGATTATTCTTGTTCTTTTCCCTTTCACTTCTTTCAGTAGTTGAACCTTCCTTTCCTATATTTTCACTCATGCTCACTGTCAGCCTGGGAAGCCTGCAATTAAGTAGGTCATCCTAGTTACCCTTTAAATATTGCTACAACATTAACATTCTCCTCAGCCTGTGAAATTTCCTCAGCATTTCAGAAGTTGTTAGGAAGCAAATGTAACGGTTAACATTCCTGTCTATCATGCCTCTCATTTATTTTCTAATAGCTGTAATTTAAAAATAAATGTTTAATGTAACTTGCTGCCGCTTATTATCCTTTCCAATTATTGATTTAATGGAAAGTATTTCAGTGTTACATAATGTGAAAGCACTGTTTATGTTTCCCAAATATGCAACAGAAACATTCTTGCCATTCCATTTTCTTTCAGACAACTTTATTTTTCACATCTAGTAATAAAGCAGTCCTGCTATTTGCAATGTCATTATTGCTGATTAACTTAACATTCTTACTTTCCGTGGCATATATATAGTTTTGCCTTTTCTTTCTTTCTTTTAAGTTCTTAAGTTATTTAACTCTTTACTTGTATATTAACTATTGTTTTATTCTCCATTTTTTTCATACTTTAAAGTGCTACATTCTCTTCCTCTAGACAGCAAAAAATGAGTTGCAGATACAAATAATGGATAGATCTTAAGTGGTCTAGCTGAGACAGGTTGCTGTAATCATGACTGGGAAATTTCAAAGTGTTTTGTTCCAAGGTGGTGTTTTTTGGTGGCTTTTTTTTTTTTTTTTTAAGGTGTACTGGATCTGGCCAAGGATTCAGTTAACTTCCTTCATGGCAGTGATACTGTGCTGTGTTTGGAGTTTGTGGCTGAAACAGTGTTGAAAACATGCTGATGTTCTGGCCATTGTTGAGCATTGCTTGCACAGGATCAAGGCTGTCTCTCTTTTCCACTCTGCCTGCACTCCCGCCTCAGCAAATAGGCTGGGGATAGGCAAGAAGCTGGGAGGAGACAGAGCCAGGACAGCTGACCCCAGCTGACCAAAGGGATACTCCATGCTGCATGATGTCATGCCCAGTAATAAAACTGGATAGAGGATAAAAGAGTGGGATGGGAGTTGGCTTCAAAGCTATCAGAGACTGACCAGGCATCGGTCTGCTTGTGAACCTTGGTGAGTGATTGCCTTAGTGTCACTTTTTTTGTTTATCCTCACATTGGATTTTATTAATTCTTACCTTCCTCCCCTGCCCCCCCCCATTGCCCCCACTTATTAATCTTTTTCTTGACCCACGAGTTTTCTATCTTTTTGTCCTATTGTATCCCCTCTTTCACTGCAGGAGGAGGTGGGGGGGAGTGAGCTGGCAGCTGTTTGGGTACTTACCTGCTGGCTGAGGTCAACCCACAACAGCAGGATGGAAGAAAAACAAATTAGGAGGACAGTCTCTGAGTAATGAGGTTTTGAGGGAATTAAGTCCTTTCTCCAAGCAGCAAGCCAGGGAAAAGGCATTTGTGCAACCACAAATGAAAGGAGTGGGAGGAGAGGTTGAGAGAGCTTGGGCTGTTTAACCTTGAGAAGACACAAGGGAGAGTATCTTACTGAAGTAAGCCTGATAGAAAGGAGTAAAGATGAAGCCAGACTCTTCTCAGTTGTCCAGTTATAGGGTGAGAGGCAATGGGCACAAACTGAAACAGTGGCAGTTCCATTTAACTTATAAAAACAAAGCACCTTTCTACTGTGGGGGTGGTTAAACATTGTAACATGTTGCCCAGAGGAGTTGTGGGGTCTCCAACCTTAGATATACTTAAAACCCAACTGGACACAGCCCTGCTTTGAACAGAAGGCTGGACTAAAGGATCTCCAGAGGTCTTTTCCAGCATGTTGTGATTCTGTGAAATTTCATAGGAATTAATGGTTTGCAGTTTTGTAGATCAAGCAGCCAAGAGCATAGTATAAGGTAACATGGTATATCATAAGGCTTTCGCAGTTGAAGCTGTGGCATATTTTTGCAGTTTTCAGGACTATCTTCTAATCCTAGGTACACAGTATTTTGTAATTAATTCATTACTTATTTAGTTATTACATAGGGTGACTACACAAGTTTTTTAGTTTGGATCTGTAGCATTTTCACTGGCAAAAGTAGCATTTTCAGTTTGGCACAGAAAAGCATAGAAACCTATCTTAATGTAGCATCATTATTTTGGAACATACTGTAGTCTGGCATATGTTCCTGCAACGGACAAAGTTGTCTGTGGCAACAGAGTCTTGTAAGGGAACTTTCCAGTTACAGACTAACGTGCAGAAGGCTGATTCCTTATATCTGACTATAAAATGACTCCACAGAAATTGATACTGCAGTTTTATATATATATATACACAGCAATTTAATACTCATAGCTCTCAGCTGGAAACTTGAGTGTGCAATGATAGCCTTTCACACACTTGCTGTTTCATAGTAGGACCACTGGTAAAACAGTTCAATTCACAAGTATCCAACTCAGTGTTTCAAGAGGACTTATTGCCCTGCTTCAGCCTGCTTTTTGCTGGCTTTTTCACTTACTGACAATTTTGTAGGTAAGAGTTTGTTTATATTCTTCTGTTGCAGGTATTTCCTGGTCTTTAGTGAGTGGGTGAGATCAGTCTTGTCTACTTAGTTTATGTGTTGATTGTTGCTATTCAGTTATGTATCTCATCAGCTAAATCTTGATTGCTTGATTCAAAACAAGGAATAGGAGTGGTCCAGCTTTTTATACTATGAGTGAAAAAATATGAGCTTCTAAGAAAGCAATAGGAAATTTGGGAGAGATATATGGTGCACTTGGGATTTTGGTTACTTTTATGGAAAAAATATTTTCCTTTGACTGACTCAGTGGCTTCATTGATTTACGATATGAAAAAATGTTTGCAAATGCTTTGTAGTTATGAGTTTCCATATGACCTGCAGAGAATTATTCTACTGTGTAGGTGCATGAAGAGTGTGATCCCTTTTGTGGTGGGTGCTGCCTCATTTTCTTTGGATTCTCATTTGTTGATCAGAAGTAGACAGTTCTGCAAGTGTGGCAGGGCACACAGAACTGTTGCATGAACAGGCAGTGCTGTATGCTGTATTTCTGTACTTTCTCACTGCAAATGATGATTTTTTTTTTGTCTCTGAATATTTTAGTTTTCCATTTACTGTAAAGACAGCTTGGGAGGTAGTGTTAAATATTGAATATTGCATCTTTCTATCTAAAATTTAGAATCTTGTAAGTTATTCTACTGACAAAGCTAACCATAGAATCACAGAATGGCAGGGGTTGGAAGGAACCTTTGGAGGTCTTTGAGTCCCAGAAGAGGTTCACCTGGGGCAGGTTGAATGACTGTAGAAAAGAGGACTGCAACACCTCTCAAAGCAGCCTGTTTCAGTGCTCTACCACCTTCAGAGTAAAGAAGTTCCTCCTTGTGTTCAAGTTTGTGCCTGTTGCCTCTTGCCCTGAAGAAAGTCTGGCCACATCCTCCTGACACCCAGCCTTTAAGTATTTATAAGCATTGATAAGATTCTGCCTCCCTAGTCTTCTCTAGGCTATAAAGCCCTGCGCTACTCAACCCTTCTTCATAAGAAAGACATCCTAATCATCTTTGTAGCCTTTTGCTCTGTATCCTTTGAAGCAGTCCCCTGTCCTTCTTGAATTGGGGAGCCCAAAACTGGACACAGTACTCCAGATGAGGCCTCACCAGGGCAGTGTAGAGGTGGAGGAGAACCTACTTTGTCCTAGCCTAATTGCCACACTCTTCTTGATACACCCCAGGATGCCATTGCCCTTCTTGGCCACAAGGGCACATTGCTGGTTCATGGTCATCCTGTTGTTCACCAGGACGCCCAGGTTGGGCCAGCCCCCAACTTGTACTGATATATAGGGTTATTCCTCCCTAGGTGCAGTATCCTACACTTGCCCTTGAGGAATTTCATAAGGTTACTCTCTGCCCAACTCTCCAGGTCATACTGGATGGCAGCACAGCTGCCTTCTGTGCCAGCCACCCCTCCCAGTTTTGTGTCATCAGTGACATTGCAGAGGGTATACTCTATCCCTTCACCTGCATCATTGGTGAATATATTGAACAGGACACCCAGGGAATACCACTTATTATGGACCTCCAACTGAGGTTCTGTGCCACTGATCACAACCCTTTGAGCTCTGTCTTTCAGCCAGTTTTCAATCCACCCCACTGTCCATTCATCTTCTGTTCACATTTCTGTTGTGGTAGGCCTAAGCAGGCCAAAATAGGCTTATACATGTACTGGCTTGCCCAGACATGTTTTTCTGCTCTCCCTCCTTCTGTTTTGGGGAGAAGCAACCACGGAAAAGAGGACAAAGAACATGGAGGCACTGTGTCTAAGGACTTTGGCTTGCCCAGGCTTGTTTACATCCTGCGGTAAACAAGGTACATACGATTAGCTTGTGCCTGCCTTTGTGCAAGGCCTATGCTTTTCCCAGATTTGGGTAAGGCAAGCCCATGATTTCACCTAACATGGTCAAGCCTGCGTAACTGCCATTCTGACTGGCTATTCTGTGTCCAAAGGCTCATTATTCTTGGGCTGTATTGATAAAAAGAGTTGCGCAGGTAACACGATGTGCTCTGCCAGTGTATTCATGCTTGCTACTGCCTGCTGCCATTGTACTGCCTCAGTGCATCCTGAACTTCCTGGAAATACCACTGCCTCAAGTTTACCAGGAACATCCAATTTGTCACTTTGCCAAACTTAACCGTATTAGGTGAAGTCAGGGCTTACTTTTCCCTTTTTAGGGCAGAACACAAACAAGAGTATAAACACCTGTCAGTACCCTATTTACCCTGACATGGAGGCGTCAGGCCTTTTGTCTTCCTTTCCCATGCTTGCATGCCCCAACAGCAGAGGAGGGGGAGCAGAAAACGTGTCTGGACAAACCAGAACATGTTTAGACCTAATTTGACATATTTTGGCCTTCCACCTTAGCAGTAAAGACTGAAGAAAAGAAGGCATTTAGTAATGCCATCTTCCCTGTATCCTGTGTCACCCGGTCACCCACCTCATTCAGCAGTGGGCCCGCGTTTTGCTTAGTGTTCCTTTTCCTGCTAATGTACTTGAAGAAAGCTTTCTTGTAAATGTTTACATCCTTTGCCACATTTAATCCTAGGAGGGCCTTAGATTTCCTTGTAGAATTCCTGGCAAAGTTTCTATATTCTCCCAAGCGGACAGGGCCTTTGTCCACATACCGTGGACAAAAAAAGTGGTGATTGTGTCAGATACCTTCAGTACAGTTCGGGTTATTTACAAAAATACATAAAACTATACTGAGATTCACAAATCTTTATCTGGTGCTTGTTCTGGCAGTGCTGGTCTTTCACAACATGACTCACCTAAAGGCCCTTCGACACTGCTCTGTAGGCCTCAGCCACGTTCCTCTGTCTACCTGAAGCAGACAAATGTATAGCTATGTTTTAAGTGTGATGGCATATTTCAGACACCCGCTCCAGTGCAGTTACCTGACTTCTCACGACAATGCACTAGGCTATGCCTAGCAGCTTCAAGCTGATTTTACCACAGTTCAGCAGTGACAGAACTGTTATATTGCATTAAGACCCAATCATAATGCAATGCTAAGAGCATCCTGTAAACGTTTTCTTGGGATGTGAGCAATACCAGTACACTGGCACTAGGGACCACGTCCCACCTAAAAAGGCTTTGGCTGACAATTCGGCTGAAGTGCAATGTCAACAGCTCTGTCAGGCTGCATGGAGGCATTCTGCCCGATACAGCGACGGTACCGGCTGTGTGTGTACTCTGAACCAGCTGTGGCCTCACGATAGTCCTCTGCCATGTACACAAAATGGGTAAAGGCTCCCCTCCCAAACGTTAGGGTTTCCCTAAGTCTTCTTTAGTGCTCTGGCTATTATTGCCAACCCTGTGCTTTAGGGTCACACATCTCCCGATCTGACCTCGTAGTCCCCATATTTAGAATTTTCTACAGCCTGACCGATTGGAATTGAGCATCGCGCCGATTTCGTTCACCTGCCCTGGTGATAAACCTCCGTTACTCCCAGACCACCATTTTCTAGGGTGAATAAAGACACCCGCGGGGACGAGGCGCGGGTCCTTGCTAGCAGGATCCGGAGGAGGGACGGGCAGGGGCAGGCACGGGCGCCGGGGTCTCCGGGACCCTGCCGCAGCGGCGCCGCCCGCTTTCGCCACGGCTGCGGCACTGCCGGGACCAGCGCGGCCGCACTCCCTCCCCCGGCGCTCTCCCGCGCACGGGAGAGGAGCGGAGTGGAGAGGAGGGGCACAGCCGCTGCTGCCGCCGCCGCCGCCGCAGCCGCTCCCTCCCCGAGGCGGCCAGGGGGCGGGACGCCGCGGTCGTGCCAGCGCTGCTGTCAGCGCCCGAGGGGCTGGAGGGGCCCTGCCGGCCGCGGGCAGCTGCCAGGGGGTGCTGGCGCTCAGCGGCGCGGAGTGGGACCGCCCGCTGCTGAGAGCCGCACCGCAGCAGGCGCCGAGCTGCGCCGCTGCAGCACCGCGCCCGCGGTGCTGGATCCCCCATCGCGGTGAGTGAGACGGGCAAGGGACAGCGGGCGTGCAGCCCCGGCGCGGTGGCGCTGCGGGGGCCCATGGCCCTGTGCTCCTGCGGGGCGGTGGCTGCGGGTCTCCAGGTGTGCGCCGCGGGCAGAAGGGAAATGGGCCAATTTAACAGGTTGCGATGGGCGTGCGGGTCGTGGCTTTCTCGGCACCCGCATTTTTGGCGTTGAGGTAGTCAAGAGCAAGCTCCTTGTGAGCGATTTATCACTGCTGCTACTGCAAATACCGGCTCCTCATGCTTTAGAACGCTTCCCAGGAAGCTGCGTCTTGAGTGTCTAATAACTCTCGAGTATCCCGACAGCTGCCAGAAATGCTCGGACACATATAGTTGTTTATCTCCAACCCCATTGGGGCATTAAGATGGTTCGTACACAAGGAAATATCAAAACTTTTCTTCCTATTAACAGGAAGAGAAAAAAATAAAGGACATAAAATGGACTTTGACGGTCCTTATGGCTCTAAAGGCAATTTAATGTCCCCCAAGTGGTATTTTCTTAGACTGCTGGGTCAATGGCTCTTGCTTTAAATCACTTCTCTAATAAAGTTTTCGAATGGCTGACATCTTCTTGAGCCAAACTTTTTAACTATCAAAGGTGATGTTTTAAAAAAATGTAATTTATGCATAAGGGGACATTATTATTTTTTATTGTTTGGTGAATGAATTGTCTAAATCATCTCTGAGGTTCTGTTATCCTTTTGATTTAATGGATACACGATTCTGTGACATTTTACTCGAATTGCAGAGTTAAGTAATTTTGAAGGGACTACCTACAGGGAGACATTGTAATTCAAGACAGTTCTAAGTTTGCAAACTGGTACTTAGTCAGAAGTCCAAGAAGAGATGAGTAATTCATTGGGGTTTTTTTAGGTCTTTTGGGATTGGGATTTTTTTTCCTGCAGGCATATGGCATTTACAGAAATCTGTGCTGTTCAGTTAAGTACACTGTACCCTTCAAGGATTGTGCTGTAATAAACAAGCAGCATTATTAGATACTCTTCCCCCCGCCCCTTCATCTTCTTTGCTTCCCACACTCTGTGTCCCTTGAATAATTGTGGTGTTCCAGAACACAAAGGCCTTCTATCTTTCTGTATATAAAGCAGTTCAACAGGATCAAACAACTAATTTGTTGTGAATGATACAAAAAGAAATCAAATGGCAAGCCCCTGAAACATTACCTGTGCTCACTTGCATTTTTCTGTAACTGTACTTCATAACTAGGCAAGTTTCAAAATACAGTTTTTGTATTTGTACAAAACAGTCTGTGCTCAGGGCACTCTTTATCTTCCAGTTTTGAAAATTGTGTTTAATTTAATTATAGCTGTACTCCCTGAAGTCACTGAAAAGATTTCCACAGACTTGCCTGCCCTGCAAGGACTAGTTCTCTCAAATTTTCTGTCATGTTACTCCTCATACAAACTCAAGTTTCTAATGTTGCTATATATATGTTGATATATAAATGTTGATATATTCTAGCGGTAGAAGACATCACTGGCTTTATGGTCTTTTTCCATCCTTCTCCTATAAGGAGAAAGATTTGATTTAGGTTTAGCATGAACGTTTGTGAAAACTGCTGTGTTTCTTGGAATGTGGCTGGAAAGGCACTCTGCCGAGTTTCGTGTAGCTGGTCATGTTGTTACATGCTGTATTTTCATGCCCCATTCTGGAGCAAGACGTAATATAAAAATGTTTGAGACTAAAAAGCCTGTGTTGCAATGTATCTATGTCTGTCTGTTGTTTTTACATTGGAATTATCAGAAATTTCAGGTTTTCTCAACCTGGATCTAACAGTATCTTTTGATTGAAACTTTCACTGCTAGTCGGGTCTGAGGAGTTAAAGATGACTAATGACATAGTTATAGTGATTTGATTTTTGTAATGTGCAGCTGTCTCTAAGCGCCGAGAATTCTGGGTGTACATATCTAACATTGTGCATTTTTGTCTTTACATATAGGCAAAGAACAGTTCTACAGTATCTGAGGATGGATAAAGACTTCCGCTACTACTTTCAGCATCCATGGTCTCGCTTAGTCGTGGCTTACTTAGTGATCTTCTTTAACTTCTTAATATTTGCTGAGGACCCAGTATCTCACAGTCAGACAGAAGCCAATGTTATTGTTGTTGGTAATTGTTTCTCCTTTGTAACAAATAAATACCCCGAGGGAGGCGGCTGGAGATTTTTGAAGGTGTTTCTGTGGCTGCTTGCCATTCTCACTGGACTGATAGCTGGAAAATTTCTCTTCCATCAACGCTTGTTTGGTAAGTTACACAATGCACTTACTGACTTCCTGATAGTGACTTTCTAACTTCTCCTTATAGCTTTCTATTCATTGCCATTTTGTAAACTCTGCTACTAATTTCTTCAAGTGTTTAGTGCTGTATAGAACTCTGTACATCAAAGCTTACATCATTGTGGAAATTAATGCCACTCCTGTGAGCATAATTCACAATCATTTCAGTCAAAAAGGCTAAAAATAGTAAAAATTGACTTAAGTACTTGAGAGGTCAGTGATTTTCATTAAAATAAAAACACTCCTCTGCATCTTCAGATTGTTTTTTAGATCTTACTACATAATTTTCTCAGGAATTTTCAGAAGAGGCATTGTTCCTTGAGGTGACACTTCATGTCTTGTCAAAAGTCCAAAGTAGAAGCAGAGGTTATTGTCAGTGTTATCAGATCTGTGCTGTAGAGCTCCTATGTGAAAACGTGAATTCTAGAGAAGCAGGAGCTGTCTGTCCTTAGTACAAGAGTGATGGAGTGAGATGGGAAGGTAGGAAATGGAAAAAAAAATGCTTTCATGCATAGGATGTGTCTAAACTGGGGAACTAACTGCACATGAACTGACTGAAAGGAATGGAATAACCCTGGATTAAATTCTGAGACTGAGAACTTGGATGTAAGTATGTTGGGATACAAAAATATTTATAATTGCCTTAACCAAGTCATGTAGTAAGTGTAGAAGAGGTTGCATCTGAGGGCTCAAGGCTGTCTCTAAGTTTTAGATACAAGTAGAAGTTATGGAAAAGATTACTTTGCTTCCAGCATCTGCACTGTTCTTTGAAACGTCTGGTTCTAGGTATGTCACTGCTAATCTAGACAGACCACTTTTATATTCTTCTGGTGGTAGGATTGTAGGATGGATATTTACTGAACACCTCGAAGCACATGAATGCTAGGCTGTTTCCTTAGCCTATCTCATTCTATTAAGATAAAGAGAGAGCTGCTACTGTTTCAATAAATCAAATGTTAAGCTGTTAAGTCAAGGAATGAACAGGAAAAGCCACATTAAGAGACTTCTCTTACTACAGCCATCTCTTGAAGCTGTTATTGTGCAAGATAGTTGAACGTCTTGATGGCCATTTGGTGGACATTTTGCTGTAATGTGATGGTAATTGTAAAATGTCCCCACAAGAGGACATTTTACCTTAATCCCTGAGCTCTGGAACAAGCATTGTCACAATAATGTTTTCAACTCTGCCTTCCGCAACTGAGGACAGATTTTGTTAAATTGGAGAAGATGAGGGGAAAGTAATGAAACTGATGATAAAATGGGAAAATAAGCCCTATAATGAGAGGATAAAGGGAAGATTAGAGGGTGACTTGCTGAAATCTGACTTGAAGGACAAAACCTTCAGTCCAGCAAATGTATTGCAAAGTCCAGTGCTTGGAAGTGGCAAATAGCCAGCACTCCTTTTTTTTTTTCCCTAAACTGAAAGGCTAGATGCTGAGTGGAACAAGTTGTTATAGGATGTGGTTTCATCAAGTTTTTCTTTTTGGGAGTATGTTCTAATCTGACTAAAGAGTAATTCTGTCTTCCATCTAGGTAGACTGTTATCATAACTGCTTCTGGATTGGTAACTGTGTATCATAGATAGGACATAGCCTAACATGAATTTTAAAGTGCCTCTAATCAGCATTACTGCCAAATGGAGAAGTCTGCCCATCCTTCAGTGTCTGCCGCATTGTGCTTTTGTGCAATTGCTCAGTGAAACAGGAGAGGGAACTTAACCCACATTAGCAGCACCCATCTTAATTCTGTGAGGATCATATATCTGATCATACCGTTGTTTGTGGCAGCACAAAGATGGGATCAGCATTGGGAGGAATAACAGGCAAGAAATATCTACCCCAATGACAATTGCTAGCTCATGGATGTTTGTGGTTATGGTCTGGGTGACCAAGTCTAGAGTACAGTCTGATTTGAGGTGATTTGCTGCACATTTGAGTTTTGTAGCAATTTGAACTAATGGGGAACTGCCACAGTCGCAGCCTCCTAACCCCAGCCACATCTCTTCTGTGCCTCCTCAAGACAATGCTGCTGTTAATATGATGGAGCAATGAGCCAGATCGGGCAGCTGATCCCACAGAAAACCAGTTGCTTCTGTTGTCATCTACACTAGTTCCTTGAACTGATACAATCACTTGAGTGCAAATCCTGATGCAGTGGCCAAGGACTGTGCAACCAAGATAGCTGGGGGCCATGGCAGCCCTATCTTATGCTGGCTTGAGTACTGTGGGACTGCACCCACAGAGTGTGTGAGTGGAAACATGCTGTTGTTTGCGATACACTGTGAGCAGATGGTAGTTTGTGTGACTGAAGAGCTGACTGTACTGCTGATTTATGTAGCCATGCTAGATGTAAACTAGCTAGTATGGATAAAATGATTGCATTGATGTGATGATGATGATGATGATGATGTGGGTTTACAGCTTGAGTGTATCTCTGAGTCTCAAGAAGACTTGTACAGACCACACTGGAATCTTTCTTGGCAGTTATCTGCTGCTATTTTTATGCTTTTCCTCTTGTTGAAATCTTCACTGAGTATGCCCTCTGGATCTGCTGGCATTAAATACTTTACAAAGTCATCGCTTCATTGCTTTTAATTTCTCTAGTCTATCTTTTTAAGTAGCTGCTACTTCTGTAGCTTTTTTTCCCCTGATTTAATCTTTTATTTTGTGTGTAATTGATTGGAACAATTCTATTTTTTAAATGCTTGTTTATTTTTTTCCCTCTCTGATAAATTACATTTGTAGAGGAATTTCTGACTGGTTGTTTAATATGGTCTCTGTATAACTTCTTGAAGTCAGGAAACCAAATAGCACCAGTCAATCTTCCCATGTCAGATTTTGGCTCACTGTGTAGGCTGCAAATAGAAATTGAGAAGGATTAATCTGCACATCTCACTTTAGATGCAGAGTGGTTGAAAGGATTTTCTTTCTCTATGCCCTTCCTGCTCTTTTGTCCCTTGTCTTCTGTATTTCTTGCTGCTGAGTTTGCATATGAGCTAGAAGAATAGTGTGGCTGGAACTACATGATGATACAGTTTACCATCTGTGACAGCCACTATCTGATAGCCACAACTGTCATGAACTATAAAAGTAACAGAAATAAGTTCAAGCATGTTATGTTTCTGGAAGTGGAAGGACAAGGATGCTGGAAACCTTACTTATGTTTTATCTCTCAGAGCTTGTAGAGAGATAGGACGAAGGTAAACTGTACTGTTGAGAAGTAGAGATCTTGGTGGGATGATTTCTGTTGATAATACTCAGTGCAGCCTTTGACGAGTAACCTCTTCAGGGTCTTCTTCAGGACGCTGATTGTGACTTAAACCAAGATTAGAAAACAATTATATTTCTTGCTCTTCAGTCAAGAAGTAACTTCATCTGATAAGCATCTCTTGTGATAAGTTTCCAGGGAAAACAGCCTTTATCCAGTATATGCTTTATATCTTTATGGCATATGGTCAGAACAAACAGAATGTTAAAACTGACTTCTGGTTGTTATCCACTATATTCCTTTGATTCATCAGTAAGCATAGCTTCTGTTTGGTTTGATACGGTGTTCTACTATACTTTTTATATTGCAGTGGAAAACATAAGGTCATAGATGAGTACTGGAAGTTTGGGGAAATAAAAATTAAAGATATAATACTTTAGTTATTTTTTTGTTCTGCATGAGAGAGTTACTTGAGGTGGGGAAAAGTAGTGACTTCCTTACATTTACTTGGAGAATTCTTGCTTTGTTTTATTTGTTTTTGGCTTTATTAAAAGCACAAAGAGCTTACAAACAGACCCCATGTGATGATGCAATACGCTCAGAAGATACATGCAGATCTTAAATCCCAACTTAAAAGAGTTCCTGAATAAGCACTCATGTGTTTTTCATATTGCTCAGGAACACTGTCTGGAAAATAACAGTTTTTAGTGTGTAGAAAGTATATGTTTTAATAGGCAGCTTCTCAGCATATGCTCAGATGCAGTTCTGTGCTCCAACCTCAGGCCCAAGTTCTGAGTTCAGTGGGAGGTTTTTTAGCCCAAAGTTCAGGCTGTGCGTTGTGCCTCAGTGTGTATAAATATGATCATAGTATCATAGTATCATCAGGGTTGGAAGAGACCTCACAGATCATCAAGTCCAACCCTTCATCACAGAGCTCAAGGCTAGACCATGGCACCAAGTGCCACGTCCAATCCTGCCTTGAACAGCTCCAGGGACGGTGACTCCACCACCTCCCTGGGCAGCCCATTCCAGTAGCCAATGACTCTCTCAGTGAAGAACTTTCTCCTCACCTCGAGCCTAAACTTCCCCTGGCGCAGCCTGAGGCTGTGTCCTCTCGTTCTGGCGCTGGCCATCTGAGAGAAGAGAGCAACCTCCCCCTGGCCACAACCACCCCTCAGGTAGTTGTAGACAGCAATAAGGTCACCCCTGAGCCTCCTCTTCTCCAGGCCAAACAACCCCAGCTCCCTCAGCCTCTCCTCGTAGGGCTTGTGCTCGAGGCCTCTCACCAGCCTCGTCGCCCTTCTCTGGACACGCTCAAGGATTTCAATGTCCCTTCTAAACTGGGGGGCCCAGAACTGAACACAGTACACATTTGAATAGACTTTCAGCAGCATGGATAAATTTGCAGTGTACTTGGAAAAATGATATGTTCATTTGTTCAGTCCAGCTTCTTTGACCAGTTCCTATGTGTAATAATCCTTAGTTTATGCTGTGTATTAATACACTGCTTTTTAAAAACATGCTTATTGCAAACCATGCATGTGTCTACCTGTCCATTTTTCTGCTTCTAAGTGATCATGAAGGCTTATTAATGTCTGATTAAAAGCTGGTGATTACAGAGACTGGATTTTATTCAATTGCCAGCGAGTGTGTCTAGGTTTGTTTTTGTAGTTTTTCTTTTGCTAAATGATGTGCATGGGAACTCAATGCGTTATAAGAAATGGTGGAAACAAGATGCACAGAACTAAAGACATACTTCTTAAAACGGGGAAATCATCATCATGCTGCAAGAAAATTAGAGCTCTTGAATAAATGCTGAATTTAATGGATTACTCCCACAGATGTTCACAGTATATAGTTTGTATAGAACTAAATGATAATCTGAGCTTCATAGACACTGGGGTGAATAAATAAAGCAGTCATTATAGGAACTGCACAAAGTTGTGGGCACACACTAATGTTGCAGATTCTTTAATGGAGGGTAGTGCCATGCTGGGAGCAATTTCATGGTAGACAGTTTGAACCAAAACACCCACTGCGGATCTGTTGTCTGAAAGCATTACTTTTTTTTGTTTTTTGTCCAACATCTTATCTAGAAGGTTCCAAAAGCTACTGCAAATCTATTATAAAGAGACTCTTCAGTGTCTTTTATGCTGAAAGTTGAAGTGTGTATCAACTGAAGCAATGAATGTCTGCAGATTGCAAGAGGAAATTAAGGAGAATGGAATTTAGTCTGGATGATAGTCTACTGCATAAGAAATGTGAATCTTTTAGGTGACTGGTAAAGATAGGATAAATTTGTACAGTAGTACATATATGATTAATTAGTATCCTGATATATTAGGAGTCATGCTAGTGTAGAATCTGGACTGTGGGCTGCTAGGATTGGTGTGGCATATCACTTACACAGAATCACAGAACATTAGAGATTGGAAGAGACCTTCAGAGATCGAGTCCAACCCCCTTGTCAAAGCTGGACCACCTAGGGTAGTCTACACAGGAATGCATCCAGGCAGATTTTTAATGTCTCCAGAGAGGAAGACTCCACAACCTCTCTGGGCAACCTGTTCCAGTGCTCTGTCACTCTCACTGTAAAGAAATTTCTCCTCATGCTGAGGAGAAACACAAGAAGGACATGGA
>WAAF01001789.1:31476-74033 GCA_013400475.1 Tricholaema leucomelas | reverse complement strand
GTTGGAGCTGGATGATCCTTGAGGTCCCTTCCAACCTAAACCATTTTATGATTCTTAATCTTCTATGTTCCAGTTTGTATTCATTGTTCCTTGTCTTATTACTGCGCACCACTGAAATGAGATTGGCCCCCTCCACTTGACACCCACCCCTCAGATATTTATAGACATAGTAGTGTGTGTACAGTAGATAATGAATCAAATATGAGCTGTTAAAAAAATATTGATAAGATTTGTGCATGGTTAGTTGGTTTTTTTCAGCTAGATTATTTGCCTTTCTTGTTTCTTGTTTAATACCAGTCACATCAACGCTTGTTCCACTATCTGTAGGGGCAGTGATGGTTGTATGTCAATACTTGCATAAAATTATAACCTAATTGATAGAGCATATTCTTTTCTGTTGTCAGCTCTGTAACTTATGCTAAGGTGAGATCTGTCACCCAACAACTTTGTTTCTCCTTTCTCTATTCCATCGATGACTTCAGCCCAATAGAAAGCAACTGATGTGATACCTGGTTTAAAAAAACCCTGCTTTCAAGTGCCTGTTCTGTATGAGTTTCAGTAACGGCGATCAAGTTAATGCTGTTGAAGGCATCCAAGGTCTACTGTGATTACTTGACAATCAATTCACCTCTTTTGTTTCCAGTAATATGTTGAAGCAATACAATAAGATTATTTTGGACCTACAGAATGTATGCCAAGGGGCCAATCTAACAGTTTGCTAATAATAACACACAAATGACTGTGAGCAAGCATTTCTGAGAGCCAGAATCCTCAACAAAAAAATCCCAAACATAAAAAGGGAGAAGCTCACAGTCAGCCGCTGAATAAATGCAGGCTCATCAGATTCCATCTCTAGCATGTTGCCAGTAATTAAGATGTTAGTAAAAATAAACTTTATGTCAGTCATGAGGGAGACCACAAGTGACCTTTCAAATATAAATGAAAAACATGCCAGTCATGAGGGAGACCACAAGTGGCCTTTCAAATATAAATGAAAAACATGCAAGTGACCTGCTAATTTCTTCTTTTACTCTTATATTTCTAGAAGATCTGTAACATCTTTCTTCTTCCTCTCTTCAGGCTCGGTGAGAAGATTACTGTCATCTGTGCTTAGCATTAGTTGTGGAAACAGTCTCATACCATATTACTTTGGATAGTAAATTGTAGAGTTTAATTGGAGAGGTACAGACAGTAGCTATGAAAAGATTATTCTTTCTTCAGTGAAAGCTTTGATTCTGCTGGAGGCGTGTATCCCATTCCCCAAGCAGCAGCACAAGACTGTGAGAAGGCTACGTGTGGTAGATTATCTGTAATGGGAAGGCTCTGGGGAATATTTAGCAATCAGTAACTGAAAACTAAAAATAAGCTCATTGCTACTTCATACTGATGTGTCAACTCCCTGTTTTGATCTTTGTGATGTGTCTTTCAGGTTTTTTGTTTCCGTATGAGACTGGGAATGAGTTTGGAATGATGCCTGTCACTTACAGGAATAATGTGTCTCTGTTCCATGATTTCCAGAAATAGAACTTAGCTTTTTCCCGGCAGAAGCAGCCTGATGGGCATAGTGCAGGTGCAGCCTAGTGCAGGGGCAAATGCCTTCTATGCTTATTCCATACAGCAAGGAGATGGAGAGGATGTTTGTGTGGAACATCCCCCTGCCATGTGCCTGATGAAAATCCTCGAGGAGAATGTGGTCTTCTTGGTTAAACTATGTCCTTTCAGAGCTCACTTTAATAAGCTGTCAGTAGTATAAAGGTTAGGGATAGGGTTAGGGTTAGGGTTTGTGTGGTTCAGCTGGGACTTCAACCCAGCCTGTGTGTTTGCTTTATGAAGTTACATTCATTTTTAAAGAAAAAGAAAAAAATCCAAAATGCAAAAAGCATTTTCATCCAATTTTTCTGAAAGCTTGGTTCAGATAAAGTCCATCATTTTCTAAGTAATGTGGGATGTTCATACCTCTACAGTGTTTCACTCCAGAGGCAGATGCATTTTAGTCCTAAGCGAAGTCAGTTCTACAGTGTATCACACACCTACTTTTTAGCATTGCTTTAACATTTAATCCACAAGTTGTCCTGACTTGTTATTGCCCAGACATGAGCATGGCAAGGTTCTTTGGTGTCATTATGAAGGCCTCATTAGAACTGACTTTCAGCAGCCCAGTCTGCAGCACAGCCTAGAAGCAGATGACTGTATAGGTGTTGGGGAGCAAGACTTTTGACATTTTAAAGTAAAAATGCTGATAGTAGTTTAGTGATGGTTATGATGGTATTTTAGTGATGACAGTGTTAATAAGAAAAATACTGAGTGTTTTCCTGTTCGATGTAAGTGCCCCAGAACATTTAACTTGTTTAAAAATGTGCCCTCCCTTAAGTTCAGCAAAGCAGGGATCTAAGATTTTGTAGATTATATATCCAAATAAAGAGGTGAAAAAAAAATCTTTTAAGACATGAGTTAAAAATTCCAACCATGCTTTTGTGTTTTGCACATTTCCTTTTCTGCATTGATAGGTGCATCTATCAATTAATCACTTGGAATGACAGGAATAATACTTTGGCATACTCAAATTGACCATTGAGAAAGTTATAGCAAAGTTCCTGATTTAGATGTGATTATCAACTACTGTTTATTATGATTTATAAGATAGTAACTTTATGGGTTAAACCAGTGGTGCTTCTGTCTCACTATGTGACAGTAGCCCACTGTGGATGCTGAGATAAAAGAGCAGGAACAACTGTACTGATAACTCCCAGAATAGTTTCCCAGTCTCCAACAATTTGCTTAGAATTAAAACAAAAATATGTCTATTTTTAGATGCCTTTGACAGTCATTCTGAAGACAAATAATAAAGGTAGTAGTTAGCATTAGTCTTTGTTCCTGCCTACCTGTAACTAAGAAGAAAATACTTCTCAAATTTTCACATGTAAGCCCCCAAATTTCCTGACTTTTGCATCCTCCTACTTCTGTTAAGATACTGGGAAATTCATTGAGTTTCGCTGTTTGCTTGAAGTCCAGATAAAATAAAGTGTTTAAAAACAAACTGGTGGTTGAAAGGAGAAAAATTCTTCTGCAAACACCCTCCTGTCTTTTAACATGCCTTGAATTCAATTTTTATCTGCAACACTGGAGTATGATCTTTCGAAGTGGACAGCTGCTGAAGGCTTTGTAGGCTCACTTAAGCACATGCTAAATATTGTTCTCTGTCTCTGGGGCATTGATGGGGCACTGATACAATGTGTGTCTACTAAGAAGCACACTTTAATACTAAAGCAAACAGTAAACTAAATCTGTAGAAATTTCAGCTAAAATCAGAAATGCTGAACAAATAATGAAAGTGAGAATTATGACAGGGAGGCTGTAAAAAATATGAGGCAGGATTGAGGAAAATGGTCCTGAAGAGTCACAGGTGCAACAGTATATAATTCTAATTCCTTCAGATAAAGGCAACAAGGATGAAAAACTGAGAGATTCCTAGCTTTTACAAAACCCCACAAACAGCCTCAAGCTGTGCCAGGGCAGGTTTAGGCTGGTTATTAGGAAGAAATTATTCACAGAAAGAGTGTTTGGCCATTAGAATGGGCTGCCTTCAGAGATGGTGGAATCACCATCCCTGAAGGTGTTTAAAAGGAGGTTGGATGAGGCACTTAGTGCCATGGTTTAGTGTGGGAACGCAATGTAAGAGAAAATAGTAATGAACAGTGTATAAGCATTTGACCTTCATTCCCGCAGCTTCAGGGTGCCTCCCACGGGGAAAGAAAGATAGTGGGACATCTGGCCCAGGGGGAATAAAAGACATGATGTATGTAATAGACTGGCTTGTACTCGCCTAGGTTATGCTGTTGTGTGTGTGCTCTGTGCACAAGGCTATATAAACAGAGGCAAAGCCAGTAATAAACATCTCCAGTTGGATTCACATTGAATCGTGTGGAGTCTGTAGTAGTCCGTGCGTAGTGTAGTTAATTAAAAGGTGTTAGATGATGGGTTGGACTTGATGATCTTGGAGGTCTTTTCCAACCTGATTAATTCTGATTCTAGTTCTGACTTGTTCCTCAATATACCTGAAAAAGTCTAACCCTCAGCATTCTACCAACACCCATGAACTCTAGAGAGGAAAAATCTCATTTGTCTCTAATATTATGGTATTGTCATACATCTCTTGAAAAAACTTTAGTTGAATGTTGTGTCTTCTTGTGGTAATTCCTAAATTCCTGATAATGTACAAGTTCTTTCCAGCTACTCCAGACAAGACTTTTCCCCTGGAACTGTTACTCCTTTTGCTGCTGATCATGGGTTCTTCACTCACCTTCTCCTGTGGGTAGTGCCTTGGAAATCAGCTTGACACCTAATACAATTACATTAGAAGAGAAAACTGAGAGTAGGAATTTGCATATTACTTATATTGAAGTGTATTCAATCTCCCCTTTAATTTTGTTATAGTTACAATCTTACCCTTCAAGAGACATGCCATAGGGGCATAACTGTGGCTATTTCCTTCATGTGATGTGTTATGGAAAGGCAAAGTCCTTTGAAGTCTGCTTTCTCACAAAAGAAAGAGCATATGTATTTCTAAATATGTCACTGCCATTTTGTGGCTCATTCATACAGTTTGAAATTGAACTCTTTTATAATTATGCCTCTCAAACAGTCTTAGTGGATATTTTGTGACCATTGTAAATGCCTTAAGACAAAATTCGTGATTATTTTTCGGTGCATATAAAATGTACTGGATGTAGTCTAAGGAGATTTTCTTAAAAGCAGCTTCAAAATGAGTGATGACATTTTTGACTATTGAAGAGATTTGAATTCCTTACTTGGAGAGGGAAAGGATTCTCATCTGAAAGAACAGGAAATTTTCAGCATTAAAACTGAGAAAATGGCCCATAACCTCAAGGAAACAAGTCCCATGTACTGTTTTCTGTGTCTGTTCCTTCTTAGGGTACTACTGTCTCCTTTTTTGGCTACTTGAAGATTAAGGTGCTGTGCATTGTCATGCAGCACATGAAGCATTCTGGACCTGAAAGCTGCATCATTGACATGTCTTTATTATTTCTTTTTCTCTTAGATCCTGAACTATCTAAATTGTCCATGTGAAAGTTGGACAGATGCACGTTTAGAGGTGAAATGCTTTTCTGTAGTAGCATCAGATTTCCCAGAGAACAACCTTTTGCTGTGTAAATCTATAGAAGTAGGTAGAAAAGCCTTTCTGTACAGGTCACCAACACCTTTCACCTTTGATTATTTTGATTTTGATCATTCAGATTTGTCTTGTGAATCAAACTCTATTTGAATAGCTTCCAAGCATAGTTGGTTTGCCTTTTGCAGCAGCATCTGCAATGCTCCAGTGGAGGATTATAGTGTGCTTGCTTTCATTGTCATACTGAGATTTGAATCACAGAATCACAAAATCTTATTTTTAGATGAACCAGGCTGGAAGAGACCTCCAAGATCATCCAGTCCAACCTATCACCCAGCCCTACCCAATCAACTAGACCATGTCACTAAGTGCCCCATCCAGTCTTTTCTTGAACATGTGTATACCCCCTTAACATCAGTAAGCTTCTTCCTGGGGATCTGGCCTTGAGTTTTAATGGTTTGAACTGTTAACTGCACGGTACCTTTCTTTCTTTACCATCTCTCAGTGAAGATGTACTTTATAATGCCAGTTGTGTGAGCTAAAAGAGCTTATGAAATGAAGGTTTTCAAATTATTCCCAGACATTGCATTCCTTAGTGATCTCTTTTGGACTTTTATTCAAAATTTACAGCTAAAATAGTCAGAATCTCACCTTACCTGGTCATTCCATCCTTATTTCCCCTTTTCTTTCCCAGTTCTCAATAAACTCTTACTGAATCCCAGATAACACGGACTTTAAAACTCTTCAGGCATTATGAAGGTTGACGGTTTTTATGCCTTTCTGGGTATCAAATAAAATACTAACTTTGTTGAGTCTCTTGTAATGTTGCTTAGGAAGTATCAATTATTCATCCTTGGATGTCCAGGTGAAGTGTTATTATCCTGATATTGTTGGTGTGGAATGGTATAGATCATATGCTTATGTTTGTATAGTTGTTGTGCAGCATTGTTTTATTTTGGACTCTTCTTCTGCCTGCAAACTTCAGAGAAGCATGCAGATGTCTCTCTAAAAATGCATCCTGCCTTAAGTTACTCCAGGAGTGCATCAGGTGGACTGGGCAGTGTTAGGTTTACAACTGGAGTCAATAATCTTAAAGGTCTTTTCCCTACTTCTTAAAGGGCTTTTCCCTGCCTAAATGATTCTATGATTCCTAGCCTTATAGAAATCATAGCTCTTTACAGTGCATCAGCTTCACCACGGTTTCCACACCTCACCTTCCAACAAAACTAACTGGAGCCCTGTGCAGCTGGGATTCAGATTTATCAAGAAAATGAGTGGTAACAGATCTGTTATTTTCATGCTGTGGTAATGGTTATGGCATGTGAGGTCCTGCTTTGAGAAGCAGTTCAGACAGAAATAATTATTTTTCAACAGAGGAGCACCTTCTAGTGGTGTTGAATGAATATGCAGCTAGTCAAACATTTTCCTTAAATGAGATGTAAATATGCTAGATGAAGAACAGTAAAGAATGTTTCTGTACACTGTTTTTATGATTAAATTGCCAATTCGTTAAAAACCCAAACAAACCATCAAGCAAAAAAAAAAAAAACCAACCCCAAAAAATGAGTAGAGGAAGCATATCTGGAAATATTAAAACCTTTTCCAGTTATAGTACTCTCCCCCAACTCCCAACAACCTACTTGCTTTTTTTGCACTTACCATGAAATGGTATAGTTATGTGTTCTGCTGTGGAATCTACTAACCCTTTGACTTTTTTTTTTTAGTAATGAAAATTGAGGTTTGTTATAGGTCTGATTTAGTCCCAAAGGAAATTTGCTATGGAAGAGTTATTTTGTCCAAAATTTTACTGGTTGTTAACACAGTTTCTCCATCTAGTGTATTTCTAGTACAGATATATTCCTCAATATAGTATTTGCCATGGTGACTTTTGCAAATAACATAACTGATAGAGAATCCAGGTTTTTCCAAGATTACTACTAAATGCAGTGGATACAGTGTTTTAGTTGGCATTGAGGATTTCTACTCTTCAATCCTTTTTTTGATGCCATTACATAGTGTACATGATACAAATGAGTGATAATGTTTTTAGAAAGACAAATTAGGATTATTGTGCAATGCTTAATACTATATCATTGCCTGCAATGATATAGTTTTAAGCATTGCACAGTGAAACAGATATTAATATTTAGATTTTCAGGGGGTTCCTCTGAAATTTGCAACTGTGTGAGATGTCAAGTACAAGGAGTATGATTTGCAAGTGGTTAAAAAAGACGTAACTATAATTCTGCTGTTTAATCCTGTAAGCATAATCCTATGTTATCAGAGTAGGGAGCTTGGCTTTTTTTTTTCCTGAAGAAATTTTTCAGCATCTGGAAATTCAGCCCAAAGCTGAAACAGGCCTTGCAAACATTTTAACCAGTGAAAGCTCATTCCATATCACCATCATTAACTAGATTTGTTGAAATAACTAGTATTTTTACGTCCTCCAGCCCATGGTGCTAAGATAACATGGGGAGAAGTTGATAGAGTTGGGATTTTGTCAACTACTTCTGCAGCAGTGGGGACAATATTCTTTAAAATACTGCAAGTGCCACAGAGTCCCTTGTTAGAAGTATGACTCTCTAAGCCTAAGGCTGTTTTGAGTCTGGTAGAATGATAAACATCTTGTTTGTGTAAGATCTATGCAGTTTGCAGCACATACAGCTACCGATAAAGGACTTGATTAACTGGTTGCATACTTTTTTGGTGCTCAGACAAGTGTCTGTCCAGATGCATATACAGATACTAGATGAGAAGGATATAGTTTATGGAGCAATCGTTTTCACCAAGTCTGGAAATACTCAGGTCCAATCACGTACTCTTGTATTTCATTGCAAGCGAGAGACCTGTCTCGCTTGTCATTGGAATGTACTTCCTGTTGATCTGACAACATCAATTCTCTACTTCTCTGATGCACTGCAAATGCAAACACACTCTCTAAGCCCTGGGATACTTTTTTTGTGCATCATGAGGTTTAGTGTCAGTGCCCAAAAGAGTCAGCAGAGTTTCAAATATTTGTTGAAGATAAGAAATAAAACAAAACCCTTTCCTAATCTGTACACACTGAGATAAAACTAGAAAGCTGTCTCTGTTCAGGCTTTCCTTTTTAATGCATACTTTATGTCTCTGATTAAAACTAGAGACGACTTCCAGTGTGGGAGTGCTCATCCTGATGAAAAACAGTGTACTCTCTGCTTGATCAGGAGACAGTCCTTCCTTTGAGAAACAAATTAGTTTTGTTATAACATTTGTTTTCAGTCCTGTATTTGGCTGACCAAGTGATTACTTTTTTTTTTTTTTTTGGCTCAAGGAAACATAAATTTCTATTCTCTCCTCCTCTTTGCCAGTCTGATAGAATCATAGAATCAACCAGGTTGGAAGAGACCTCCAAGATCATCCAGTCCAACCTATCACCCAGCCCTAGCCAGTCAACTAGACCATGGCACTAAGTGCCTCATCCAGTGGTGGCTCAGCATACATGTGTAGTACTAATGCTTACATTCCCCACATTTAGTCCTAGCACTGCTTACCTTAGTCCTGTAGAAAAACCTCTAGCAAAGCTTTTGGTCAAATCTAAATCTCTTTTAATTGTGGGTGGCTGTTTTTTGTCAACCTCTGCTTCATGTGTTTTTGATAGCAGCACTGTTCATTCAAATTAGGCTAAAGGTAAATTATGCTGTTAAACTATTTGTTTACAGGCATATTCAAGTACATTTATATTTTTATGTGTTTATGTTACAATGAGGCCTGCAATTTATTCTGCCACAATACTACAGTTTAGACCATTTACCGGAATGACCACTTGTAAACCTGTAGATGCTCCTAGATAGATGATGCTTTTTTAATTATAATTAATGACTCAAAAATGCTTTGTAAATGTTTATTTTAAAAGGCTGTGTGATAGGTAGATTGCAAGCAACTCTATTCAGTGTTAAAAATAAGCTTATGAATCACTTTGAGTGCAGTTTCAGGAAAAAAAAATGAATAGTATTAAAAAAAAAAAATTGAAAAGTTGTTGCAGAGTGTTGCTAAACTGATACTGAAAAGCAGAGATTACAGCACTGCCCTTCAAAGTTCAGCATCAGCATTATATGACATATAAATACTGCTTTGTTTCTTTTACTAAACGTGAAATGTGGATTCCAAGAAGGCAAATGTTGTTTGTGTAGGCACTACATATAAGACGACGAAACTTTGCAGCTGTGCTAGTTTGAAGCTAGCTAGAGTGTTTTGGTGAGAAGAATTTGATCACAGGCTGTGAAAGGAAAACAGTGGTGATGTCTACTTCGCTCATAGGCTTGCTGAGATGTATAAAAATAAAGGCAAAACATAGATAAGACACTCGGCACCACTCTCACTTGGGCTTCNATACCCCAACCACCACAGCAGCTCAAAAATTTAATTAAAAAGAAAGGAAGAGGCTCATGAAATTGTTTTTCTAGGTCTGGCAGTTAAACAAAAGCAAGTTTCTTAAAAAGGCAAAAAAAAATCTGAAAGGATAAAACGTGCAAAAATATAATTAATATTTATAAGCCCTCTAACTGACTTTTGTTAAGTATTGAGAACATCTAGAGATCATTTTTTTTCACATTCATTGTGTAACCTGGGATACAACCACATAAAATCAAAACATCTACATCTCAAGAACAAATGCGTTGGCATTTTCTATTGCTAACGCAGGGGTTTCAGTTGCTTCCCTACTAAAATGTTCTAAAACATTACAGGAAATCAATATCTACTTTTACAGGTTTCTGTTTAACCACATCAGCACAATTGTCTAACCCTGAAGTAATAATATCAGTAAGAGTGATGTCTGTAATTAAAATTACATCTTAAGTCTGTATAATGGAAGTTGTTAGAGGCAGAAAAATTTGGAATCAAGCCTCCCTGGCATAGCTTTTAAGTCTTCCCATGTTATCTGCATTTTACAGCTCTTTCGCAACAGCAGCTTGAGGTATTGCATCTAGTAATGGTAATGACATTCACGTGAAGTAGAGAGAGATGTGCCTTTATGAACGCCCAGGACAAGAAGTTATCATTGAGACAGCAATGTAGCCTCGTGACAAAGAAGGCCAATGGTGTCCTGGGGTGCTGTGTCCAGCAGGTTGAGGAAGGTTCTCCTTGCACTCTTCTCTGGCTCACCTTGAATATTGTATCCAGTTCTGGGGTCCCCAGTTCAAAATGGACAGAGATCTACTTGAGAGAGTCCAAGGGAGGGCTACAAGTATGATTAAGAGACTGGAGCACTGCCTGATGAGGAAAGGCTGAGAGACCTGAGGCTGTTTAGTCAGGAGAGAAGACTGAGAGGGGATCTAATAAATGTATATACATAGATTAGGGCTGGGTGTCAAGAAGGAAGGGACATCACTTGTGCCCTGTGATAGGACAAGAGGCAATGGATGTGAACTACAGCACAGGAATTTCCACCTCAACATGAGGCAGAACTTTATTACTGTGAGGGTCACCAGGGCACTGGAACAGGCTCCCCAAAGAGATTGCGTAGTCTCCTTCTCTGGAGACTGTCAAGACCTGTCTGGACACATTCCTGTGTAACCTGCACTATATTCTGTAGTCCTGCTCTGGCAAGGGGCTTGGACCCAAAGATCTCCAGAGATGCCTTCCAACCCCTGACATCCCGTGATCCCATGATATGGTACAGACCACTACCACCCTTCTCTTGATTGCCTTTGGGTAAGCCAATAGGACAAAATGTCAGCCCTTTCCTTGCAACAGCAGAAGTCCATTTTCTTGTACTTGTTTTTGGATTAAAAGAGGAATGTGCATTCTTTGAGAAATAGCAAGCAATCTTTAAAAGCCACATGTCATTTTAGAGTGCTACATGTTTCACCTGCATGCACTCAACTGCAGTTTCTAGTTCAGATCAGGCCTTTGAGACCATCAAAATCGGGTGAGATAGGCCACACAAGAAGCCTGATGGAAAGAAGTCTGGCTACTCATGTTGTTCTTCTAACTGGTTTTGTCTGGACTAGTGGGAAACCAGAGGTCTTAGCTTCTCGTTGCCCTAGTAGATGATGTGCTTTGCAATGACATTATTTTTCTAGCTAGGTCAATAGCTGAGACCTTGGCTATTACATTTGGTGACATTAAGCTGCATTTTACCTTAGACTGCAAAAGCTGAGAACTGCAGTGCTGCCTGATTAAGGTTCACCTTTCCCAGCTGGAGACAGCTCCATCCATGCTGAGTCATGTGAAGAGGAAGAAACTGAGCTAGCAAGTGTTAAGTTGGGAGAAGGCCTGAAAAGAGAGTTTGAGAGGGGCTGTAGAGGTGGTAGGTCCCTGTGCAAGGGCCAGCACATCCCAACCTCTGTGATTGTAGGTTGTAGGCACAACACAGAGAGACTTGACAGCCCTGAGACTTATATTTACTTGTGTTGAGACTTGTGTTTCTGTAAGGCAGGAGCAGAGGGGCTACATTTCCCTGCAAAGTGGATGGTGGACTTAGTGATAGTATGTGCTTCTGCCTTGGTTCCTTCAGCTGTAGATTCAGTCTAGCATATTTTTTCTTCTACCTGAAGAGCTTTGCTAATGAAAGAAGTGTACAAAGTTGAAGTATTTAACTGCCTTGTAATACTGTTTGTCACAGCTCTTTGCCAAGGGAAGCATGGAAAAGAGAAAATGTTGATGGCAGAATACATTTATTCTTTTGTATATTGAAGAGAAAGAGAACTTTCGGGAGCATTTGAACATTTTTATTTTAAAAAGGTATACTCATGTCTTAATAAATGTGAAAGTTTCAGGAGGCGTTTCAGTATCTTAAGGGAGCCTACAAGAAAGCTAGGGAGGGACTTTTTAGGATGTCAGGTAGTCATAGGACTAGGGGGAATAGAACAAAGCTAGAAATGGGTAGATTCAGACTGGATGTTAGGAAGGAGTTCTTCACTATGAGGGTGGTGAGACCCTGGAACCAGGGAGGTGGTGGAAGCCCCATTCCTGGAGGTGTTTAAGGCTGGGCTGGATGAGGCTCTAGACAGCCTGACCTAGTGTAAGGTGTCCCTGCCCCTGGCAGGCAGGTTGGAGCTAGATGATCCTTGTGATCCCTTCCAACCACGACTGATTTTATGATTCTATGATTCTAGGTTTGTCTGTGAGACAAAGGTATTACAAAGACAAATGAAGAACAGCAGATGCATAAAGGTGTTTTTTCTTAGAAAGCAGCTTTTGGATATTTGTAGCAAAATTTACCTGTTCAACTTGGAGGTTTTTATTTTAACACTTTTTGCTTACAGAACAATGCTGAATTTACAGTAATGAATGAGACAGTTGTTTTTCTGACCACAGCTGAGCACATACATAAACAGTCAGATCTTCCAGGTTGTGGCTCATTTTGAATTCATCTACTATACTACAAAGATGTCACTCACTCTAATACCTCAGAATCTAGATATGAAAGCTACCGATTTTGGTAGGCTAATACATTATTGTACTATTCAGTGATGTGTTCAAACTCTTCATAATAGTTGAGCATTGAACTGGTTGCCGTGTCCTTAGGTTTAATCCAAACAAAGATCTGAATTGCAACATACTTGTTACAGTAGAAGATGTTAACTTTGTCTCTTGGCTGTTTAGTTTATTGCTAGATTATTGTTGCAAAATGGAAGAAACTTATTTAATTTTATTTTTTTTAATGTCATTCTACCTGAGAAATATTATAATAAAACATTTTAGGAGCAGGTAGTGCCAAATAAAAATACCACCAAGTAAATATGACCAGATGTCTGGTGCCTTTTAACTCTTATTTTATAGAATTTTTTGTTTTATTTCAGTCAGGACAACATTAGCATTACTTCAGCCTAGTTGAACAAAAACACTTTGGAAAAAAAAAAAGTGCTTAATTGATTATGGAATCACTTATGAGCAGGCAAACCAATGTCTAGAATCCTTGTCAGCGACTAGAGTGTATTCACGCTGAGTATTGTGAGGAATATGAATGAGTTAAAGGCAAGAGAAGGAAGGATTTTTCATGACTTTTGTGTCCTGAAGATGATTTTAAAAGATTACACTTACCTTTAGACTCAGACCAGCATAAGGCATGTTCTGTGAGACCCTAGTCTGGGAGAACAGATAGAGGCACTATGGCCAAGACAGTTTTTACAGGAAATCTCCTGTTGTCTTCTTCCTTTTCTGTTCTTCATTACTCAGGATTGGTTAGGAATAATCTTTTTGGAAGCAGGAGGCATTTTTTTTTTGCCTTTCCTTCTCCTTTTTCTTTTTATGTGTACAAGTGCCTTGGGACCACTTTTATAAATGGCTTTATTGATAGAAAATTAATGAGCTTTACAAGATTGTGTGGACTGTGTGAGATTGCAGCTGGCTACAGAAACAGATGTGTAGGCAAAGGTTTACATTTGTAAACACAATTATTCCATATTTTCCTTTCAGTGGAACAAAATCAAGGAGCACTGCAGAAAAACAGATTCTAGTAGAGTTTCAGAGTGAGTGCAGAATACTGAATGAAGAGTTAGGACATCTACCTTACTCAATATTTCATAACTTGAACTTCAGCTTGCTCCTGCTTGACCCTAGAAAAGTGTTTAGAGCAGAGTGAAGTAGACATCACCATTGTTTTCCTTTCACAGCCTGTAATCTTGTTCTTCTCACCAAAACATTCTAGCTAGCTTCAAACTAGCACAGGAGGTTATTCTTCCCCTGTACTCAGAACTGGTCAGGCCACACCTTGAGTACTGTGCCAGTTCTGGGCTCCTCAATTCAAGAGAGATGTTGAGATACTGGAACATGTCCAGAGAAGGGTGGTGAAGCTGGTGAGAGGCCTGGAACACAAACCCTATGAGGAGAGGCTGAAGGAGCTGGGGCTGTTTAGCCTGGAGAAAAGGAGGCTCAAGAGTGACTTCATTGCGGTCTACAACTACCTGCAGGAAGACTGCAGCCAGGTGGGGGTTGGTCTCTTCTCCCAGGCAACCAGCAACAGAACAAGGGGACACAGTTTCAAGTTGTGCCAGGGGAGGTCTAGGCTGGATGTTAGGAGGAAGTTCTTCCCAGAGAGAGTGATTTGCCATTGGAATGGGCTGCCCAGGAGGGTGACAGAGTTGCTGTCCCTGAAGGTGTTCAAGAAAAGACTGGATGAGGCACTTAGTGCCATGGTCTAGTTGATTAGCTAGGGCTGGGTGCTAGGTTGGTCTGGATGATCTTGGAGGTCTCTTCCAACCTGGTTGATGCTATGATTCTATGATTCTATAAAGTTTACTCCACATCGTGGTACATTCTTGTTTATTCAGAAGGTTGTTGTACAGTACAGGAGACTACATTTTAAATGGACAGTGGGAGATGTGTCTTTATAGACTGGTGTTTAAGTCAATGTTCTTGTCGACAGAGTGATATCACTTACCCTACCTGCCAGATGGCAGCAGCACTGGCATTTGGGATGACATTTTATGCTTTTAAGTGTTTGATAGAATGTCTTGTTAGATACTGTAAAAATGATTGGGTCAAGGCAACTGTTGATACTGCAGAGGATCTCCGTGATTTTATAAATGCCACTTAGTGTACTTATGTTCTCACAGGGCGGTTGACAGTTAATTCTGTAAGTTAGTATCACCATCATCATAACATGATAAGGTATGAAAGAAATAGCAAATACAATCATAGCAGCTGAAATCAGTAACAAAGGCCTAACAAGTCTGTTCCTTCTTTGCTGTCGCTTACTGAGTTGTAGTAATGCTTTGAGAGTAAACGTATAGCATGTAAAGAGGATTGTGACAGGAATTAGGAATCTCAGTACAATCTTGCAGAGTGTGAATGGCACTGCAAATTGTAAAGGTTCTTCAGTGCCATCCAAGGAATCCATGATGCCATGGTGCCTTTTAACTGCAACTGTGTAGTAGATCTCAGGCGTTGATGCAATCACTATGAAGATCCATACCGCGATGGTACAAAACATAGCCTTTCCTTTGTTCCACCATGTTAATGAAGTGATGGGGTGGACAGCACCTATGTACCTGTCAAAACTGATGAGTGTCAGGAAATAGGCACTTCCATAGACATTAACACTAAAAAATAGTTTTATGATCCGATAAAATGCTTGGCTGGAATACACAGCTGACTTCTGGAAACTATAATATACTGAAAAAGGTGCCATCAGAGTCCAAGTAAAGTCACACAGTGCCAAGTTAAAGAGAAATATGGTATTGGTAGTCCATGTCTTCATGCAGTACACATAGTGTCGTAGTGCAAGTATATTGCCTAGAAATCCTGCCATTAGGATGAAAGTGCAAACCAGCATCAGCAAATAGCAGTACCAGTCCAGCTCAGAGTTTCTGTTGCAAATGAAAATAGTGCATGTACCATTCATCGTCTTTCCATGATGTATACCTGGAGGGAAAAGAGAGAACAACAGCTTAAAAAAAAAAAAAAAAGTATTCAATAGATGTATTGGACTTGAATCTCAGAACTTGTAAATTAAACCCAATATGTTTCAATTGGAAGAAGAATTCAGAATATGGGATCATAGAATCATAGAATCAACCAGATTGGAAGAGACCTCCAAGATCATCCAGTCCAACCTAGCACCCAGCCCTAGCCAGTCCACTAGACCATGCCACTAAGTGCCTCATCCAGGATTTTTTTGAACACCCCCAGTGACAGTGACTCCACCACCTCCCTGGGCAGCCCATTCCAATGCCAATCACTCTCTCTGGCAAGAACTTCCTCCTAACATCCAGCCTATACTTCCCCCGGCACAACTTGAGACTGTGTCCCCTTGTTCTATTGCTGGCTGTGTGGGAGAAGAAACCAACCCCCACTTGGCTACAGCCTCCCTTCAGGTAGTTGTAGACAGCAATGAGGTCTGCCCTGAGCCTCCTCTTCTCCAGGCTAAACAACCCCAGCTCCCTCAGCCTCTCCTCATAGGGTTTGTGTTCTGGGCCTTTCAATAGCTTTGTCACCCTTCTCTGGACATGTTCCAGTATCTCAACATCTCTCTTGAATTGAGGAGCCCAGAACTGGGCACAGTACCCAAGTTGTGGCCTGACCAGTGTTGAGTACAGGAGCAGAATAACCTCCCTCCTCCTACTGGCCACACTGTTCCTGATCCAGGCCAGGATGCCATTGGCTCTCTTGGTCCCCTGGGCACACTGCTGGCTCATCCTCAGCCTACTATCCACCAGTACCCCCAGGTCCCTTTATTCCTGGCTGCTCTCCAGCCACTCTGTCCCCAGCCTGTAACACTGCTTGGGGTTGTTGTGGCCAAAGTGCAGAACTCTGCACTCGGCCTTGTTAAATCTCTTCTCTATCTGAGAACAATGTAAATTCCAAGTAGATAAGACTTAAAGCTTACCCTACAACATCAACACAGCCAAATTTTTGCATTCTCTCCTCTCTAATATTTGTTGTAGTGTACACTAGATGAGAGAAACACCCTCAGTAACAGCAGTATCCCCTTGACCACTAGTGCATCTGTGTTTGAAAGAAGCAGGAGAGAAGATAGGAGGACAGTAATTGTCCACTGTTTTATCTTTTTGTGGCCCATTTTGCATCAACGTCTGTTATGAAATCTCTAGAATATAGATCTGTAGCGTATTTTTAAAGCAAGGTTTTTATACTTGTAAAGTCTTATGTTTAATCCTAACAAGTTTATATTTATAATAAATACAAAATAGGGGCTGGAATAGTCTGCCAAAATGAACTGTCACCAATTACAGTTTGTTATGTTTCTAAAACCTCTCTCCAAATGATGCAGCAGATGCCAAAATGTAAGGTCTACTCAAATAGGAGCTTTGTATAAGGGTCATGCAGATAGTCATTTATGGAACAGAATCCACTACAGTGCTTGATAGAATGGCACAGTAAGATTTTACTCAGTGTGAACTTTACTTTGAAAGGAAGAAAGGACTTTTTCAAAATGTTATTGATTCCTTGAATTTTCTGAACAGCTTTAACCATTACATTGATTGTGTTTTTTTTTTAATGTAATGTTTTATTGCATGTCAACCTTGAATACAGTGTGTGTTTTCAAGAGGTGCATTCACACAGGTCAAAACATAACAAACATGAGTTGCAGTGTAAAGCTGCTAAATAAAGATTGCATTATAGTGCTTTGCAGATTTATGGTTCACCCAGGCAATGAATTGACAGAAAGCTAGTTCAGACTGTAGTCAATGAAATTAGGAAAGAAAGTTGTTTGTCTAGAAGCTCAGCAACAAAAGCAGCCAAATGACTTTCCAGAAGGTGAATCTAGATAGAAAACCATCTGGTTTACTCACTGTGTATTTCACAGGTGGGGAATGTTTGCTCACTAAATATATTTTGTTAAGTATTGAAGCACTGTACTTTAACCTAAGGTTACTCTTTCTCTTTCCCTGCTCTTCTGCATACCCCTCGTCAATAGAAAAAAATTACACAAATGTTGTATAATTTCAGATTAACTTTTTAAGGTATCTCTGTAAATTCTGTGAAATGTAGCTGGTACAATGCAGGTATGTAACATTTTTGTATAATGTGTTCAATTGAAAGGGATTTGAGTATGTACAGGGAAGTTACCTTTTCTTAAAATCCTCTTGGGTAGCAGTCATGCTTGCTTTTAACTACACTATATTTTCTACTTCTCTGTCTTCCTTTTCAATAATTATTAATGAAGGCCCTAAGCACTTTATTCTAGGTTGTGCTGGCAGTACAAATAAGCCCTGAAGTGGCTACAAATAGTGCGTCTGTGCTGCATGAGAGAATTGTAAAGCCATGTTCCTGATCTCATCAAGCTCCTGGAACAGGACTATTGGTGGGTCTAAGAGGAGGAAGGCAGACAGCTGTGGTGCACTTTGCTGTAAGCTGGCAGGATAAAGCAGCAGTGTGTGTTCTAAAACATTGTCTCCTGTTAATTATTTGTATTATAGTAAATCTTAGAGTCCCTATCCAAGACTGTGTTCTTGAAACAGTGTGCTTTGCAGTTGATCTGAATGGTTTGCAGGGTGTTTTATAGAATCATAGAATCAACCAGGTTGGAAGAGACCTCCAAGATCATCCAATCCAACCTATCACCCAGCCCTAGCCAGTCCACTAGACCATGCCACTAAGTGCCTCATCCAGTCTTTTCCTGAACACCTCCAGTGACGGTGACTCCACCACCTCCCTGGGCAGCCCATTCCAATGCCAATCACTCTCTCTGGCAAGAACTTCCTCCTAACATCCAGCCTATACTTCCCCCAGCACAACTTGAGACTGTGTCCCCTTGTTCTGTTGCTGGTNGGTGTGGCCTGACCAGTGCTGAGTACAGAGTGGACACAGGGGAACAGGTGGAAAGATAAAGAGAACCTTTCCTGAGATAAAAAAAAAGCAAGATTAAAAAAACACACGGGGTTTGACTCCCAGCTTGGTGCCATAACAGGAACTCCTTCCATCCAAACAATTTGAAGCCTTGTACAATCAGGACCCAGTTTCCCTGCATGTGGGAAGACAGTTGGCATGCTGTGCTGTATCCTGCGGCCATCTGAGCTACCCTAACAGCCATTAGATCTGCGAGCATGCTGTAATGATTTTCAGAAGTGACATTGGTTGGTTTTTCATCAGATAATAGCAAGTTTTCTGTCAGCTGTACTCACACCAGCGGAGTAACTCAAGCTACAAGATGTGACTTGATCATCTTCAGAGTTCATGTTCAAAATTCTGCATCTGTAGTTGAAGAAAGCTTTCTGAACATTGCTATTCACTACTAAATCCATGGATTCTTGAACAAAGCCAGCCAACACATATACACCCATTTTAGCAGCAGCACCATGCCAATATACTGTGACAAATGAGGCTTTGCATGTGTTGTTAGTGCACAGAACAGACTTGCCAGACTTTGGTGAAAGTAGGATTGGATTTTCCAGGCTGAAAAGTACTTCAAATTTATCAAGATTAATTTTTCAGCTGAACAGTTTCAGCCATTGATGGAGATGGTCATGAACATTAAATGGACAGAAAGAACAATCATAATGTGGCATCCGGAATTAAAGGAGTACTCTGATTTGATGAAGGGCTGGATATTAGAGTTTTACAGATATCCCCAGGAAAGCATTGATGTTTATGGCCTCAATCACTCAGAATTAACACAAGAAAGCCTGTGAAATCAATGGCTAAGAACCATCTTATGGGCTGTGGATCTAAAGATGCCGGAAGAGTTCTAGCTTTTAAAGAGTAACCTGCTTGATTTAATCAGGGTTTGTCTTTGCCTGTTGGGTTGCCTCTTCTTTTGAATCTGAAAGAAATATGGCTTGGATCTGTGGCAATACCTACAAGCTCCTCACTCATCCCTAGCAGTGTTTGCATACTATTATAGAAAGGCAAGTGAGTTTCAGCTGATGGATTGACTTATTGCCTGTCTTTGTGTAAGGCCTTAAATCCTGAAGCCTGTAGTACCCTATATTCTTCCTATGCCTGTCATGTGGCCTCCAAAACCTTTGAGTAGATTCAAGACCTCGTTTCAGTAAAAAAAAAAATATTTTTTGAAGAAACTTTGTGAAGGGAACATTGTGCAAATCAGAAGACTCTTGGTTTGCTTATGCAGCTAATTGTAGTTGACAGTTTATCAATAATAGTCATTCATATGGCATATAACTTTCAGCTTTAGTGCATTTGTTTATTTAAAAAAAAATTAAATCTCTGATTTTGTATGTGCAGATATGTTCTAAGAAGCATATCCTTCCCTGTCATACCTGTGGGGTTTTTGGATATTTTTAACATGATCATAATGATCAGAGGAAAAAAAAAAAGAAAAAAAGAAGTTGAAATGACTGCTTTTTTTGGTGTTATTTTAATCCTTGTCTACTCTGTTTGCCCCTTGCTTCTTTTTGCTTCCTATTCTTTGTAGTAGAAGCCTTAATTTTACATTAACTGTTTTATTTGTTGGAATTACTCTGAGAATTTTTCATTTGCATATTTGCAAGTGTATTTCAATCTGGTAGGAATCCATTCCAGTTGCCAGATAGTTTTTCCAAATTTCTGACTATTCACACCCCGATACATATTTCTGTTACATCTTCTCCCAGAGTGTACCCTTTTAGCTCCTTTCAGCAAATTCATAAAACATCATACAGGTAGTCCTAAGTTTTGTAATAGAAGCGTTATTTGTAACATATTTTAGCATCTTACCTGTTAGGTAACTGTCACATGCACTCCTTTTTCATGTTCAAGTGAATTGATGTGAAAGGATACTTAATGCAATCATAGAATCATAGAATCAACCAGGTTGGAAGAGACCTCCAAGATCATCCAATCCAACCTATCACCCAGCCCTATCCAGTCAACTAGACCATGGCACTAAGTGCCTCATCCAGGCTTTTCTTGAACACCTCCAGGGACGGTGGCTCAGCCACCTCCCTGGGCAGCCCATTCCAATATTAAGTGGAGAATTTCACATATTTTAGTTCAACTTCATTTACCATATTTTACATACTAATATGGTGGGAAGAGTAAGTAATATACAGCAGTATTTGCATGCAATTAGGTAAGTAGATTGTGCTAATATCCAATTCCTTTCTCTTTAATGATTCAATCAGTATTGTGATTAACCTGCTATTTTTTTTCATTAAAAAATTATATTCATGTACTTACTTGAGAGTTAATGAAATCCTATATAGCAAACACAAGCTAGAAGGATAGTTAAGGTGTAAGAATTTGCCTGCTAAAGACAATATTTATGAAAAGTAACAAATATCAAATGTATATGTGTGTATGTTAATCATGTAACAGCTAAACAAGATAAAAATACATTGCTTTGGAGAATACAGGTGCAATTAATGCTTAATATATCTTTCTCTTACCTGTTTTAGAAAGGTTGAAAAAATCTATTTTACAGAAGTCTGGATGTCCATCTATATTTTTCCTCTCCATTATTCTGGATCTTCTAAAATCACAACTCTATTTTACATGTACTGTTCTTAATCCAAGGCATTGGTGATACTCCATATACAATGGCAGCTCTTCAGAGAGCAGGTATCAAACTGCAAGGGAGGTACCTTTTATCACTAAGCCACTCCTCTCAGTCAGGATAAATTGCTCTTGCCATAGCAAGAGAAACAGACTTATTGCACAGTCCCCTTCTAGCTAGACATGGAGCTGTTGCAGTTTCCAGCATTGAAAGAGGAGCACAGGGGCTTGGGGCATGTATGTGTGTGTTTGGACTTCACTGCCAGAACCCTACTTGCAGGGTTTGCAGCCCTGCTACTGGAATGGTTTGTGGTCCTATGTTGCTCTTGCCCCACTGCAGAACTTGGTTCATCCCACCTTCCTACCTATCACTGCTTCTGCCTCACAGTTCCCACCTTGTTCCATAATCGTGGTCCTGTCAGAGAGCACCTTACTCTGCTTAGTCCTGCACTCAGATCCTACCTACCCATTCAGTCCGTAGTCCAATCTGTGTCAGGTCCTCCAGTCTTTCTGTGCCAAACCTGCATCTCCAGTCTTCAGCAGCACACACCAGTCCTGGGATCTTCCTGTTTCATTTTGTGAATGAACATGTCACTTTTTTTTAAACTAATTTCCCCCACTTAATAACTTCCCCACCTGTCTAGTTGACTGGATAGGGATGGGTGATAGGTTGGACTGGATGTTCTTGGAGTTCTCTTCCAACCTGGTTGATTCTATTCTATTCTATTCTATTCTATTCTATTCTATTCTATTCTATTCCAGCCCTAAGCCATGCTGAAATTGAACTTTGCAGTTCAACAACAGCTTCCAAAGATTGCCTCCATCCCAGACCTTTCAACCTCTTTGTCTTCTGTGTCACCTCTCATGATACTTTCTGTCCTGCTCCTTGTCTTCCAATTTCTCTGTTTTGATGTCTTCTAGCACCTGACTGCACTATCTCCTCATTAGATACTGTCCTTCACCTTAGTGCTTGAATTATTGGTTGTTCTCCTTACTGTTTGCCTTCTGTGGTGGCACTCTCTGCCTTGCAAAAGCAAATCCCTGTCTCTTCTGCTGAGGGGCTTTTCAATATTCCAAGCATTCAAAGAACACATTAAAAAATACACATTGTTTTAGGTAGAAAAAGCTCACTATTTAGTGTATTTTAGTTTATTAAGCATTACCATGAGAAACAGTCATAACTCAAACACTAGGAAATGTTTAGCTCTCTGTGGCATGGTGACATTCGGTGTACATATTTGACTAGGAAGTGAACAATAATTGTAAGAACTGTTTGTGGTCTCTTTGTGATATAATGTAGCAAAAATCTATGTCATAAGAAAATACCATAATTCTACACTTTTGTGGATCAAGGAGTTGAGTGTGGAGTGTAAGTGGTTTGCCCATAATGTCACTGGAGGTCTCCAATAGAATTTGAAATTGATTCTAAGGCTTGTGATATTTGCTCAGTGCATATCAGACTGTTGGGAGAGGTCATCCCAGCTGAGCAGTTCAGCAGTATTGGAGTCTTAAGACTTTATCAGAATCTCCTGTGTTGATATTAAATGACCTGCAGACAGGAACACGTCTGCCTTGTACCACCTCATGAAATAGAGGAATAATTAGACTGTACAGCATTGCTATCTCAGTTTTACTGAGAGGAAGGGTATTATTTACTTATTACTCATAGTGTATTTTTGTGTACTTTTGAGCTTAAGCAAGAGTCGTCTTTAGCTGTGATATATGGAGTTTCCCTCTAGCCCTGGTAATTTCTTCATCATCACTTAGTCCTGCAGTCACCTACTGAGAGAAGCAAATAATCTCTATTTCTCATGAACCAAAATGTCCTCAGTCCCTAATTCTAATCCGTGTTTGTGTTTTTCACAAATAGATAAACATATAATGAGATCACTATTGTCTTGTTGCAATGTATTTGTCTATTATCAGTGGAAAGAGACAGGCAAACATCAAGATTTAATGTCTGGTTTTGTCACTGATGAAGAAATACCAGCAAGTAATGGACCTCACACAGGCTGAGGTCCTTGTGATACCTCAACATTTATAAATAGACTTGGCTTCTTAAGACATTGCTAAAATACCACTAAAAGTGGCACTTGGCCTGAGATCTAGATCTTTGCCACTGTGGCATTTGCTTTGGAGGGTTAGAATGTAACAGTGATGATTTAGGCAGTTGCCTCTCCAGTCCATCACTCCGTCACAGTTTTACGCAGATAGGTAACTCACCTGTTCTAGGTCAGCAGATTGATAGAACTAATTCAAGTGAAAGAAAAAAAACAAATAAAAAGGTAAAATTTCTTTTTCTCTGGGTGAGTCACTCTCCACTTTTGCATGGCTGCTCAACTTCCTGTGCCAGCATGAGAGCAGATTAGAGATATTAGTGGCTGAAATAGAATCACTGAAAGCTGCTGAATCAACATGTAGAATTACATATAGCGTATGCAAAACCACAGCCAATGAGGTACCACAGGTGTGATGCAGACTCCTTCAGACTTCCACCTCAGTGAACCTCTTTGTAAATGTCCAAACAAGTTTTCAATAAGCTTGTGGGAAGAAACCTCATTATTTTGTAGGAATAATATCTGTTCTTGATTAACTGCAGGTAAGTAGTTTAGCTGTGTAATGCTAGATCTCCTCTCCCACACACAGTGGAATAATTTGATAAAAGAAGAAATACAATTTAACACTCAATTTTATTTTTGTTATCATTTAAACATGTATTTACTGACAAAAATATGCTTTCTCATAATATTTGTACCACAGGTCAGTTGCTCCGTCTGAAAATGTTTCGAGAGGACCATGGGTCTTGGATGACAATGTTCTTCAGTACCATCCTCTTCCTCTTCATTTTTTCTCACATTTATAATCTGTTCCTCATCATGGCAGGGAATATGAGGTAGGTTACAGAGATTCTTTTTGTCTCATTTGCTTTAGAACATATTCAACTGGAAACATTTCATATTATACTGCTTTATGGTGAATGAGAGCTTACCAAAATGTAAACACGTTCGTATTCACTTTTATTGCTGTGCTTTCTGAATTTAGGTAGAGTAGTAATTTAACTGGTTAATTAGCCAAGAAGATTAAAGTATCAATAATAAAGAGTGGAGTCCTAGACTGATGATAGTAACTATTATGTTAGGGTACTAATTAACATGGTATCTGATTGGTTTTTAAAGTTTTTATTGTTATTGTTGCTAATTTAAAATTACAGCTCAACAAATTTGATTAGAAGTTAGGACTGCATAGTTTAAAAGTATTACTATTGTTTACACTCTGGAAATTCAGAATTAACATAAAAGCAGTTGAACCATCCAAAGCTGAGAAAGCTCATGCCCAAACCACAAATACCTAATGTGTAGTATTTTTTGGCTATGTACAATAGTATTTGGTGGTCCAATTTGTTAAAAATATTCTTTAAAAAACAGTATTTTTTTTCCCCATAAAGTGCTGTTTCAGGACAGAGTTATGATTGGCTGAGGGATGAACAGCTATCTTTTTATTATGTCTGGATTTATTTTAAATGGAGCTTTTTACATTGATATTTGTGACTTAAGAAGACTTGCTTTTTTCTGTTATCTCAAAATTAACGCTGCTTTCGTGTGCTGATTTTCCAACCAAAACCTGTGTTATTAGGCATCTAATGCATACAGAATGAATTCATTGGACAAAAATACACAGTTGTGTTGTTTATGAAAGACAAGACAGCATCTGAAACCCAGTATGTATATATATATATGTATATATATGAGTTGAAGAACAGTGCAAATAATTGAATTACGTGGTTTTGGCAGAATATCAGAGCCGTACCAAAAGAGTTATTTAGTGGGCTGTGGTATGATGTGTTATGTATTTTCAGTGTGTCAACAAAAATACACATTGTGCAAAGTCCTGTTACCATGGTGACATAAACCAAAAGGTGAGTAGAAGGCAGACTGGATGTCACTGAATGAATCTAAGCATAGACCAGATGGGCTAATACAAGATTGTGTCGCAAAGGCTGATTGTATTGATTTGGGCAAGGCAGGTACAGTAGCAGAATTGTTTAGGAAATGATCACCATAATGCTGTGCTAAGTATGAATAGATGCCCAACAAGAGGCAGAACAATCATCCCTGAAATGAGGAGAGTGGGAGCATTGCAGGTTTCTGGCTTCTCTATTTGCATAGTCATACCATTGTTAATATGTTAGGATTTGTATTTGACATTTCTAATGCTCAAATAAACTATAACTAGCTGTTAGACTAAGCATTAATGATTTTGAAAGCTTGCCTCATGTCTGAAAATCAGACTTCATTTGTCCTAGTCAGCATTCTTGCTCCCACTATCTGTTACAAGTTTCCATTAGCTGTACTGAGTAGATTGTGTGGCAATCAGCATCCACGTTCATGCAAATAGGCACAGCCTAGTACTAAAATAGCTGGTGTCAGTCAGTCTGCCCTCTTACTTTCTGTGGGGTGAAGCGTCTCCTTTCCTGGAGCTTGTGCTCCAGCCCTAAATTTGCTGTGAATATTTTGGGAAGCTGACCATGCTGTGCTGAAATATTCTGCCTTTCTTGAACTGAAGGGTTGTTGCAACCATTTTTGAGCATCCTTTCCAGCAACAAGGATGCAAGCAGATAGAGAACAAACAGTTCTGGTTTCAAACTGCACAGGCAAACAGAGCCCTTGATTCAGTCCTCTCAAAGTTGAGGTAGAACAATGTGTAGTACTTTTGAAAAGAAGATTTCTACTACAACACGTTGCTACGATAAGGTATTTCAAAGAGTGGAGTGTATTTTCATGAGTAATGTCATATAAATGTAATCCTCATGAAAGCTGTTTGCTTTGTGATTTATGATTTGGTGCAAACAAGCACCTCTGTGCCTTACTGAAATGACTGACAGCAGAGAGACAGACTTCTATGATAAGGGTCAGAGTCTGGCTATATGGAGGTTACAGTCTTTGTAGAAACAACCTGACCTTTGTTCTTGCTGCTATGAAACATAAGCATCCAGAATATGCATCTTTCTAATCCAAGGGCTGTAAAAGCCTTACAATTACTGTCTACAAGACTAAATGAAAAAATATTCTTTCTTTTTTTCCTCATGCGTTTGCTCCCTGCCATGTGTCTGATTTCATTTTGCCCTGTGAGCTGGCAGAATATGTTGGATATTTGATGTCATCAATGAAAATCCTGTTGTGGCTCATGAGTAGGAGAATCACATGTCTTGCACATGCATGCCAGCGTGGATGATCACAGCAGAAGCACTATTTTGTTCAGGGCTCAAGAAACCTGTGCCAGGAGTGCTTTAAAGTGATAGAGACTGTTTGCTGGGAAGAGCAAAAGCTGAACAAGTTACTTTGAATTTGAAGGTGCATTACAGAGATGTGGAAGCATGACTATTTGAACTGAAAATGTTGCGATGGATTGGAATGTACCTTTTAAAGTCCCTCTTCTCTTTTCAGTCATATTTTAAGGACTTTGCAGATTATGGCACTAACCTGTTGTACATTAGGACATTACTCTTGTACTCACAGCTGAATGTCTGGTGAGGAAACATTTCTGAAAATCTGTCAAGACAATGGTCTGCAGATATTATTTCTTACTGCTTCTCATCTCTGAAAACAGTTAAGCAGAAGCCAAGATGGGCACAGGGCCCATACCTAGTTTGAATGACTGATGGAAGGCCGAGTATGGTCGAGTCACAGGTTTCAGGAGCAAGGTGATTGTTCTGCCTGGTTCTTCTCAAGAAAGATATGGAATAGAGAGAGAGAGAAATGGGAAAATGTTCCAGAGTGAGGAAAATTTCAGCTGTTATTTAGATTTATAGACCTGAAGACAATTTAGAGTGGAGCTGCAGCCATTAAAGGGTAGGGCTGGTCAAGGCTGCTGTGAGAATAATACAGAAAAAGCTGTTCCTGCAAAAGTCAGAGTAACTTTAAGTATTGCTTTACACTCAGATGAGGAGAGATTTATTTTTTAATAGTTTAAATACTTGGAGAGCAGTAAAACCAATTGTAAAGGATTAGAAAAAATGTTATCTTGTGTGATGAACTGTGTGTGGCTGTTCTGCACAATGGGAGCGAGGCCACTAAACTACCTCAATGATTTGGAATTTTCTGTGCAAGAAGGGCACTGCCTATAACATCTGCCAGTTATGTCTTCTCTCTGGCTGTGTGTCTGTGTTAGGCAGTGATATGGTACATTGTAAGGGGACTCTGATACAACATGATGTGATGTACATTTGCCCCAGGATCTGCTCTTCATGATACACGTTTTGTGGTGATTTTGTGCACATGAGCTGAAGTACAATGCCTTTCCTGTTGTGGTCCATCACACGCGTACACAATGCACAGCAAGCCCAGGTAGCCTTGGGAGGACTCTAGTTGCCATGTAAAGTGGCCATCTGTGTCAAATCTGTCACTGTCACTTTCCCTGCTGTACACTATTTTTTGTCCTGATGTGGCTGAAAAGAAGTTCTTCCTTCATCCATCTTACAACAGCTGTGAGAGACTGTTTGGAGATCTTATTTCATACTCAATGATATTTCCATCAACACTGTCCAGTCTAAAGTGAGGTTTCTTCCATGGTTATAGACAATGAGAAGATAGTGACTACTCTCTTGTGGTGCTCAAGTTCTGCTTTGCTGTTTTCCCTTCTGCAGAAGTGTCTTATCAACTCTCATAATTTCATTGTAACATTTTCTTTGAACAGTGTTCTGAAGAGGGGAAAACAGTTTGCCTGGAAGCTCAATTGGAGTGTTGTCAGTGGTCACTGGGTGAGGCTGAGGGACTTGAACACTGTCAGCACACCGTGATCAGAAATGATGATGAGCAATGGTTGCACCATTTTTGGGTGTCACCGGGTCACACCAGGGCTATGAATGCATTGCAAGGTAGTTGCGTGGCCGTCAGTCTGCTTGTCCACTTAGGGAGGTCACTGTGCAACCTGTCTGTGAATATTGTGTGCTGCTGGCCATGTCTGGGGTCCCACAACCCAGTCTTGATCAGTATGGCCATGTTCTTGCAGTCCTGAGCATGAGATTGTTAATGCTCCTTGGTGAAGTGAATTTGGTCCTTTAAATGCTTATACTATCTTATGCTGGACATTTTCAATAATACAGTTGGTTATTGGAGAAGGCCAGTAGCATTGGCCAAGGCTTCTGTTAGAAGCAGCAAGATTTTATAAGCAGGAGTGCTGTTGAACATTTGCAGCAGACTGAAACCTGATGTCTGTGGAAGCAGCTCAGAACTAGTGCATCAAAGTAAAGCTCTCAGAAGATTTAACATGCAGCTTGTTTTGCAGAGGGAATTTCTGGGAAGCTAAAGCCATCATCTAGCTTGAAGAAGTTCTTAAAACCCTTTAGAATAACAGGATTTCTTGCAATGAGTAGTAAGAAGGATGATGTGAGAATAACATGGAATTTTATGGCAAGGTTTTACGGTATTGCATGGTAAAAAAAACCACACCAAAACCCCAAACCAAACCAAACCCCAAACAAACCTCATCAGAATCCTACTCTGCCTGCTGCTCAGAGTTGTGAAACTTTTCAGCATGTATTTAATTTATAATGCCTGTGTCAGCTGCCCATCAGCATGTAGCTTATTTGTGTTAGAACACCATCTATTTTAATCATAAACATTACGTGCGTGCAGTTCATGCCTTATGTACTCTAATACAAGTGCTGTCCTGATAGCTATTCATTAACTCTGGGTAATGCTTGGAGTTCTGTCTGGTTCCCAATCCAGTGAACTCTTGCAACAACAATTAACTTTGTGGTATCTGAACAGGTAAGGTTAAGTGCAGGTCTTGTACATCTGTTAACAAAGTACCACTTACTTTCGTGTTTATTTGTTAGCTGAAGTCATTTAGATTCTTGAATTTAGCAGTGATTTCGAGCTGAGTAGCACCTAGCAGATAAGAATCAGAACTTAATTATTTAACACTGTGTTTGCAACGTAAATGATAAGAAGAAGCTTTATGTTTTAATCAGATGAGAAAGAAGATTACAGAGGGATGGGGGAAATAGTCCTGGTGTTTATTTCAAGTGTATTGCGACAAGGCCCACGTGGTGGCAGCAAAGGGCATATTTTAACAGGGATCCTTTCTAGGACAGTTTTTCTCTGGATTTTTGTGTGCCACAAGCAAATTTCACAGCCCTTAATTTAGTGTGGTTTTCTTTAAAGAAATTCTGGAACTTGAGCTGTCCAGAGACTGTCCTATGGTTTTTCTTTCTTGCCCCCCCCCCGTTTATATGTGACTTTATATTCCTGATATACTAAGATAATCTTAAATCAGTACCTGTGTATGCTGAAGTTTCTCTGGATAATATATTGCCTAAAGGAAATCCATTCTCTTCTTGGGGAACCCTTGTCAGCAATTAATGCTTTGATATTTAAAATTGCAACACAGTGATGTACTTTCTATATGACACTCAAAAATCAGTTTTGGCTGCTTGTCTTGCAAATTTCATCAGGCTTGTTGTAGGTTAAGCAATTTTCAGTTGACCAAAGGATACATCATTATTCAGCATTGTAAAGTGCCATTAAAATGGTAGACACAAACCATTTTTTCTTTTGATGCTAATTGTCACATTACTATAGCAATAATACAAGTTGTCAAGATTGTCTTCTTTTGAGTGCTGAATGTGTCAGGAAAGAGTTTGGTGTGAATGTATTACCTGTGCTGTCAAAGGATTACAGTTGTTCTTATAAACCTGTAGGAGAGAGTACATCTTTTTGGAGTATTTTTATCTTCCCTTACTGGTATTTTCTTTCCCAGAAGTGTGAAATTGCAACACAGTTTACGTTAATAGCATAAATTCCACTGGAATAAAAAAAATATTCATTCAGTTAGTTTTAATTAAGGTTTCTTTTGAAGAGGACTTTATGTGATTTAGTGAATTGGGAGCCAATTACAACCTGTGGTTGAGAAATGTGTATAAATAGGGTTTGCCTTTCATTTAAAAAGCTGAAACAAGGAAATGTCTATACACATAATACAGCTTTCTATTAAAGCTATATTATGTGTATTGCATTCTATTAGATACTTTACCTTTATCAAATTAGTTGCTATTCCTTTTCCCTTTTCCACAGTTGCAGCTACATACAGATTGTTGTGTCGCTGGAAATGTGTATTTACTGTAGGCATGATACCAGATCTTATTCAGGATTCTGTTTTCATTTGTTTGATGGTTTTTTGATGAGTCAAACATCATTAACATCATTTTTAGACAACTTTTAGGAACAAATAGGAATGTGTTCCCCTAACTTCTGTTACTGTTCCACAAACTTCAGGGTCCACAGTTCATTTGTATTAAACGTTCAGACTACCTTCACAGCTTCATTGCCATTGGAATGGGCTGCCCAGGAAGGTGGTGGAGTCACCGTCCCTGGGGGTGTTCAAGAAAAGACTGGATGAGGCACTTAGTGCCATGGTCTAGTTGACTGGATAGGGCTGGGTGCTAGGTTGGACTGGATGATCTTGGAGGTTTATTCCAACCTGGTTGATTCTATTCTATTCTATTCTATTCTATTCTATTCTATTCTATTCTCTTCACCTGTGTCTACCCAGCCTTATGTTTCATGACCTTTATGTTTATGTATCCTTTGTATATATTTCTTTTAGTTATGTATTTATACTGTTGTCATGCCATAAGGCAAACCCTAAATTGCTGTTTGTCTTGTTGGTGCTTTTTTTCTTTGTTTTGGTTTTGTTTGCTTGTTGGTTTTCTTTTGTTTGTTTGTTTTGTTTTGTTTTGTTTTGTTTCAAAGGGCTTAATATTAGTCTCTACTGGGTTGGCAAATAGAATTCTCTTATACTGTGAGATTCAGAAACTTCAAACTTTTGTGAACTACTGAAAGAAATAATTCCAAATTCAGAAGTATTCTGTGCCATTCTCAGAGACTAATCCTTCAGGGTCATCCTGAGACTTTCCCAAACAATATGTAAAAAACAAGGATGTGCTTGGAGTACATGTAGACTCTGAACAGCACAGACTGTGGCAAGTTTTCCCTATGTAACTGTCTATAGACAGAAAGTTTAATATATTGCTCCCAAAGTACGGATGGCTGCAGTCTTGAAGTGATGTCATGGGATTAGGCAATTGAGTCTGCTTCTGAGTATTCAATACCATGCTGATGCCATACCGGCTTTAAAACTAAAGTGCTGGCTGGAGCAAGGCATCACGGGGCTTATAGTTTGGATTGTAACATGAGAGGCTTCCTCTTTCTGGTTACTGGTTCTGGTTGCCAGGTTTGACATGCTGGCCAGGCCACACCTTGAGTACTGTGTCCAGTTCTGGGCTTCTCAATTCAAGAGAGATGTTGAGATGTCCAGAGAAGGGCAACAAAGCTGGTGAGGGGGCTGGAACACAAGCTCAATGAGGAGAGGCTGAGGGAGCTGGAGTTGTTTAGCCTGGAGAAGAGGAGGCTCAGGGGTGACCTCATTGCTGTCTACAACTACCTGCAGGAAGGCTGTAGCCAAGTGGGGGTTGGTCTGTTCTCCCAGGCAACCAGCAACAGAACAAGGGGACATAGTCTCAAGTTGTGCTGGGGGAGGTATAGGAAAAACTTTCATCTTTAGTAAATTTGAGAGGGAAGGAGTAGTTTCTAGGATTTCATAAACGAAATTTAGTGTAGAAAAAAAAAATACTGAGGAGATTAAAGTTTTTCATGCTTGCTTTATTTATTTATCTGTTTGTTTGATGGATACTAATATACATTTGCTGTTTCCTGTCTGTGGTGATTTGGGTGTTCCCCACTCCCCCACACTTTATAAATCACCCAGACTAAACTCAGATGGCTCTGGAAATATGAATGAAGCTTATATTTACAGCTAGCACAATATACAAGCAGATATTTACAGTATATACAGTTATAGACAGAAACAGACAAGGTAAAAAGGTAATACAGAAACACAACTCCCCTCCAAGAAACCTGAGTCCCCAGGAGGGGCTCTCAACCACCCCTTCACCTTCCCCCTACCCCTCTCAACCTTACCCCAGTCCCAAGGAAGAATAGAGGTTCAGCCAGGGGGGTTAGGAAGCAAGGTGAATCAGCCAAAGAAAATAGAGGGTGGGGTTAGAGAGTAAGATGCAGTTCAGCCAGTTCCCCAGCAGCAGCTCAAGTGAGAGCGAAGTGACTTTGTCTGTGCTTTGACTTATATTTTTATACATCTCAGCGAGCCTGTGAGGGAAGTGAACATCACCATTGTTTTCATTTCACAGCCTATGATCTAATTCTTCTCACCAGAACATTCTAGCTAGCTTCAAACTAGCACACTGTCTCTGTGAGTTTTCATGCTGGATTTTGAGTTCTTCAGTCGCTGGATGATCCAGGATTTTTGCCTGGAAATAGCTGCAACTCACTGCTTTCTTTTACTGGTAAACAACAAAGAGTGTCTCCAAACATTTTCATCCTTCTTCATAGAAATACATTTTAAGCCTTTTTTCCCAACTGCATTCACTTACAGATTTTGAAGTGGATGTTTTTATTTGCTATGCAGCAACAGTATGCAAAGTTTCAAGACAGGATTCACTACCCTTTTTACATATTTTTTTGTGTTTGTGCCAAAACTGTTTATTATGTAGTTTCAGCACCCAAAGGAACTTCATGCTTGAATAAGAATCCAAAACAGCAGTTACAGCAAATTGATGCAGTTATTGTTTTGAATAAATCATTAAGTGGTTGCTGGAAAAAAAGTTAACAGTCAGTCCAAAACTCTTCAAGAATTCAAATATAATTCTGAATAATGTACAAGTAACTACTTATGACTGAACCATATGGCAGAAATAAAACCATTAAATTAATGAAAACATTTTTTTTAATAATGAATATACCCACATCTATCTCCATATTGCCATTGTTCAACTAAATTTAGTGCTAAAGCATTATAATTTATATGGAATTTTCAGTATTATCAAGATAAAATGGAGTTACATCCACTAAGGTATTCACCTTGTCCATTCTGTAGGGACAGTCTGTGAAAGGAGAAACAGATAGTGTATTTTAGAATGTTCTTGGTTGTGTTTGTAAATCAATACCTATACATAGTGACAGAGGAATTTTAATGATATATGGCTATTTCTGAAAAAAAACAAAAAGTCTCTTTTATATTCTGAAGATTATACTTTTCCCTAAAGACATTACTTTGAGTGTATTATTTGAAGATTTTCCTATTTTTTTTCAATTAAGTAAAACTTAGGTATAAATAACACTTGAATTTATCAATTTAGGAGTGAATGAGCTTGTAAAGAGGTGATTCTCCCCCTCTGCTCCACTCTGGTGAGACCCTACCTTGAGTACTGTCTCCAGTTGTGGAGACCCTGTTACAAGAAAAATATAGACATGCTGAAACATGTCCAGAGAAGGGCCATAAGGATGATAGAATAGAACAGAATAGAATCAATCAGGTTGGAAGAGACCTCCAAGATCATCCAGTCCAACCTAGCACCCAGCCCTAGCCAGTCATCTAGACCATGGCACTAAGTGCCCCATCCAGTCTTTTCTTGAACACCTCCAGGGACGGTGACTCCACCACCTCCCTGGGCAGCCCATTCCAATGCCAATCACTCTCTCTGTGAAGAACTTCCTCCTAACATCCAGCCTGTACTTCCCCCGGCACAACTTGAGACTGTGTCTCCTTGTTGTGTTGCTGGTTGTCTGGGAGAAGAGACTAAACCTCCCCTGGCTACTTCCCCCTTCAGGTAGTTGTAGACAGCAATGAGAGGGTTGGAGCACCTCTCCTGTGGAGACAGACTGAAAGAGTTGGGGTTGTTCACTCTGAAGAGGAGAAGACTCCAAGGAAACCTAATTGTGGCCTTCCAGTATCTGAAGGGGGCCTACAGGAAAGCTGGTGAGGGACTCTGTAGGATATCAGGTAGTGATAAGACTAGAGGGAATGAAGCAAAGCTAGAATTGGGTAGATTCAGATTGGATGTTAGGAAGAAGTTCTTCACCATGTGAGTGGTGAGGCACTCGAACAGGTTGACCAGAGAGGTGGTGGAAGCCCCATCCCTGGAGGTCTTAAAGGCCAGGCTGGATGTGGCTCTGAGCGACCTGATCTAGTGTGAGGTGTCCCTGCCCATGGCAAGGGGTTTGGACCTAGATGATCTTTGAGGTCCTTTGCAGCCCTGACAATTCTGATTCTATGACTCTAAGTTTCCAAGATTGCATGCTGAATTAGTATTCACATATGCACGCAACAATATTAACATAAGTTAGGATAGAAACATTTTCCAAGATGAAAATTTTTGCATGCAGAGATTTCTTACAGAAAATTCTTCAGTGCTGTGCATCTAGGCTAGAAGTATTTTGCCACTTACCAATGCTCACCTAGCAAAGTGGGAATTTATTTTTAGAGGCATTTTTACTGGAAAGGAATCAGCATGACTGTGATGGAAAGCGCAGCTGGTTGTAAAAGTTGTAATGAAAGATTGAAAATGACATGGTTAAAGTCTATCTAAATGGAAGCAACCCTTCAAAAAAAAACCCTGTGATAAAATAGCTTTCAGAGGCACATGCTCTGCAATGTAAAGGTACACAATGGCTTCTGCTTCTTTCAAGTGACCCATTGTAATACCTCCAGTCTATCTGACAATGGACAGATCAATAATCTAACTGAGAACATAAACTGACACCAGGTAACAGCAGCATTTGACACCTACAATTAGTTCTCCAATGATGAATGAATGCTAATAGAATCAAAGAACCTTTTTCTAGCCTTAAAATGCATGTGAGGCTAAAAAAGTGAATATTCCTTTAGCACTTAACCGTCTGAAGTAAAGGAGGATAACACTCTGCTCTGTATAAAGCAGAATGGGGAAACATGTAAAGGCCCTTTTATCTTGTCTTAGAGGAGTGAAGGTGAGTATTGTGTGAACTTGCTGACACCTCCTCATACAGCAGGTCCACTCTGCTTAGGAAAGCAGTGGTAGAAACCTGCAGTTTTGGTTCTGTGACACCAGCTATTAGTGACCTTCAGGTACTATGTTTCTTGGGCTTAGTACTGAGGTTTGCAAGACTGCCTCAGGACAGAAAAAAAAGACACCTTACATTATAGACTTCAAAACATGGAATCATAGAATGTTTTGTTTTGAATGGGACCTTAAAAGGTTGAAACCCTGGATGTTTCCAGGGCTGCAAATATTCCACTTAGTCTCTGGTCTCATGTAGCATTACATAGCACTTGAGGTTGCAAAAGCATTTTTTAGCCTTTTTTCAGAGTTATATTGTTGATAATTAAAAATGACTTCCTCACAAAATTTGCCCATTAGAAGCGTTCTATGTTGAAATGTTTCTTTTTCATTTATGCATAGAAAAGTGTCAAATTAAGTTAGGATGGAAAAGAGTGCAGCAAAAAATTCCTGCCACTAAGCTGAAAACTTACTGTTAAGTTTCAGCTTACTGTCAGAAATGTTCTTCTTATTGAAGCTAAAGCATAAAACACCATAATTAATCTACCTATGATGAGTTCTTATGACTCAATAACATCCACTTTCTTTTTAGATATTTCAGGGTGTTGGTGGGGGTTTTGTTTGTTTGTTTGGCTTGGTTTTGTTTGGTTTTCTCTTTGTTTTGTTTTGTAAGAATTGTCTATCTTCTCAAAGAAATGGAGAGCAAATGCTCATTTCTCGTTTCACAGAATCACAGAATGTTAGGGGCTGGAAGGGACCTTGAAAGATCATGATCATGCTCCTACCAGAGCAGGATCATTTATACCAGATCACACAGGAACACATCCAGGTGGGTTTTGAATATTTCCAGAGAGAGAGACTCCACAACCCCAGTGGACAGCCTGTTCCACTGTTCTGTCACCCTCACAGTGAAAAAACTTTTCCTCATGTTTCCATGGAACTTCCTGTGCCTCAGCTTCCACCCATTCCCTCTTGTCCTGTCACTGGGCATCACCAAGCATAGTCTGACTCTATCTTCTTGGCACTCACCCTTTACATATTTATAAACATGAATGAGTTCACCCCTCAGTCTCCTCCTTTGGCATAGTTGAGGGGGAGAACCTTGCTTTTATCCTGTTGCTGAATGCATCTGGTGTTCAGGAGACAGGCCATACTCCAGGATGTTTCCACATAATGGATGTTAAGATCTGAGTTCTTCCTGTTCTACCTTGACTTATATTGCAGCTGCATATATGAAGTGATTCAGAGGCAGTAAATAAGCAGAGTACAGGGTGTCAGAGACATTGCTTGAATTCTGTAGGGATGAACATTGCATACTATTGTATGTTCCCATCTGGTTTTACTGATTCCAGCTGCTTTTCATTTTAAAATGAGAACAGAGTGAAAGTAAGTGATTTGTTTCTGTTTACCTCAGGATTTATCCAAACTGTTCTGTGATTCTGTGATTAAAAATTATAGTAGGCAGGGATAGAAACTTTTGAATGCTGCTAGGACCTCTACAATTCTTGACCTAGGGTTTTCTCTCAATAAATTGTTACTGTTTTAAAGGAAAGCACAGTGGCTGGGGAACGGAGAGGCATTGTATCTCTTGCAAGTTCCCTGGGAATATCTAAGGATCTGGTTGAAGATCCCAGGCTCCCAGTAGGAAGCTTGAGATCACCACTGTGTGTTCATTTTAGAGCATACTCCGTGGCACTTAAATCAGCCTATCTTATGGTGCTGCCTTCTAGCTAGAATCTATTGTAGAGGTTACAGACTGAAATTCCATAGTAAATCAGGGGTGTTTCTACTGCAGGCACAAAATCAAGACTTGTCTCTTAAAATGACCCTGACAATCAAAGAAAAGGTAAAGTCTTGGAAGTAAAATTCAAAAATATGCAAATTCTAGAATAAAAGAATAAATTTGAAAGGAGTATTTTTCAATTATTATTTAAGAACTTGGATCCTCTTGTCAGGACTTTGGTTCCATGCAGGAGCTGCGAAGAGTCTCAGAATGCCACAGGACCAGGAAAAAGCAAATGGTGTCTCAGGAGAGCTCCTTGTTCTCCAGAATAAGCAGGAAATCCCACCGCTCGCTATAAAAAGGAGGTTGAGGAAATAAGTAATAAAACATGATTTAGAATGGTCAACAGGATGCATATACCACAGGTGTGCCACTTTCCAAAGAGAGTCTGTTGAAACAAAAAAAAATGATGAGAGTTGTGCTCAGACTTTGGGCAGTTGGCCCATGTTCACTATGCTTTGCCTTGAGATGCTTAATGACAAAACAGTGGAGCTGTCAGGATTACTTAGGGTTTTGCTATTATCTTTAATTGTAACAGATTTCCTGCCTAGACCAAAGGTTACTACCTGTCACCCTCCTTTGCTGAATTAACATCAGCATAGTTCCACATTAATCTAATTTATAGTATGTATTATATAATTTATATTTAATACTAATATATTTTGCACGAATTATACCTTGTTAACATTTTTTTCTCAGTTCAGTTCCTAATTTTAACCTTTACATTCATTATTCTTTGTATCATAAAGGGACCATCTTTTTTGTTAATGGAAACTTGACATTTAGTTGAACAGAAATGTTTGTGGAGCAGGTGAAGAGCAATGTAGTTATCAGACGTGAATGACTCTCATATATTGACTTATGGCAACAGATAGAGCATTTTAAACAGAACCCTATTTGGAGACAAAGATTGGAGTTCTGTCATTTTTTTGGGGGGGATGAAGAGCCACAGTGCATGCTGTGAAAGAGGCTATGCACTGCCATGTGTGAGAGGAAGTCTGGACTGGTGTGCTACTTTGAGGCTATCTGGAATATTTCAATGAGAGAAATTAGATTATAGGCTGTGAAACGGAAACGGTGGTGTCTACTTCACTCATAGGCTTGATGAGATGTATAAAAACAAGAATATAAACATAGATAGTACAGTCACTGTGTGTCTTTGTGTGCCTGTACTTTTCTCCCTGGCCTGCTTTCAGTGGCTTCCTTCTGCTTTTTAACCCCCCTGGCTGATCCTCCAAACTCACCTTGCACATAAGGCAAACTCTGGGATAAGGTAGAGGGGTGGAGGGAAGGTGGAAGGGTGGTTGGGAGCCCCTCCTGGGGACTCAGGTTTCTGGAAGGAGTGTTGTGTTTCTGTATCACTTTTTTAACTTGTATATTTCTGTATATAACTGTATATATGGTAAATATCTGCTTGTATATTGTGCTAAGCTGCAAATATAAAGCTTCATTCTTTAACTTCCAGCTTGGCTGAGTCTAGTCTGGGTGATTTCATAAGTGTGTGGGGGTGAGTAACACCCAAACTGTCACAACTGGGAAAAGAAAGGCAGGGAGGATCTTTGCCTTGTCCAAAGCACCAGTCAGACTTCAGACTTAAAGAAGGAATAGAGCACTCTCCTGAAGATGGTTCATTACAGCATAGTTTAAACAGATCTTTGTTTTCTTGTTTATTAGAAATAAAAATGACCATGGTTAAAAAATTTCCATGTATGTAAATCATCTTGTCCATTAATGGTTAATGAAGAAACTAGGTGCATCTTGTTTGAGAGAACACAGTTGTAAAGGAGTGTTTATGTAACACACTAAGCATATAAAGTTTTAGTAGGTTTTTAGAGGGTATGGTTTAAGAGGTCTTAAGCCTGCAAAATGTTTATCTCAGGAGACAGGAGAAGTAAGAGGAAAACAAGTGTGCGTCAGACAGTGTTTGGGAGATGCAGACTTTGAAAAGTGACCTTACACATCCCTAAGGCAGTTGGATTAGACAAATATGTGATAAACTGCTTGTATCTGTTTGCAGCTGACTGGTGTCATCTGAAAAGTGACCCTGGTCTTCACATTTATGTAACAGCCTACCTTTGTAGGTCAGCCCGGATCTGCTGATATTTACTAGTTCTTTCTGGTTCAAAACAGACAGTGTAGATTGCACACAGAAGTGAAAAGTGGTGTAAGGTTCAAAGCTCATTCTTTCTGTTGACGTTGTTTGAGTTGTAATGAAAAATGCAGAATCTGTTTTTTACTTTCTTCAGTCTGTTTTCCTGATTTGTATTTTTCAGGGTAGGAAATTCAATGAGAAAACGTGTTTTGTTCATTGGATGTTAGAAAAATCCTGGTTTAGGGGCAGGGTGAGTGGATGATCACACTTATCACCCCGATAAGGGAAACCAGGTAGATGGATCACAGGTAGCGTTGCCTGTAGTTTCTCTAGCAGTGATGAGGTCTTTTGTACTAGTGGTTTTAATCGAGGGAGTTTTTGCTCTCTTGTGTGGAAAGCTATATTGAAGTTATAATACTGGAATTAAGGCAGCTAGAGGGCACTGTGGCTAAACATTTGTAATCTGCATTTCACCAGCCCTGATTTACTTGCCAGACATACGTTATAATTAGGATAATCAGAATTAACAATAGCTTTAAAGTTACTTTTCGTCTCTTTTCTCATTTCTAGAATGCATGAAAATTACTATTAAAAAAAAAAGTTTGAAAGATATGCTCTTCCTGCCTGTCATGAGCTTTTGAATGGAGAGACAAAAACATGCAGAGCAGAGTATTACTGAATCCTCACAAAAGAATGTACTGACTGTAAACCATATACATATTCACAATGCCATCTGCACGTTTTCAGATGTTGAAATATTCTATCCACTACTCACATTTGTCTAATCAATACATAATTGTTAAGGGAAGTTGTAATCCATATGCTGTACTAGGGTCTTTATGTATGTAGGTAAGTGACAGATGAGATATTCTTTAACATCTTTGTCAGTGATATGGACAGAGGAATTGAGTGCACCCTCAGCAAGTTTGCAGATGACACCAAGCTGTGTGGTGCAGCTGACTTGCTGGAGGGCAGGGATGCCATCCAGAGGGACCTGGACAGGCTGGAGAGGTGGGCCCAGGCCAACCTCATGACGTTTAACAAGGCCAAGTGTAAGGTCCTGCACCTGGGTCGGTGCAATCCCAGGCACAGATACAGGCTGGGTGATGAATGGCTGGAGAGCAGCCCTGAGGAGAAGGACCTGGGGGTCTGGGTCGACGAGAAGCTCAACATGAGCCGGCAGTGTGCACATGCAGCCCAGACAGCCAACCGAGTGCTGGGCTGCATCAAGAGAAGTGTGGCCAGCAGGGCAAGGGAGGTGATTCTCCCCCTTTACTCTGCTCTCGTCAGACCCCACCTGGAGTACTGTGTGCAGTTCTGGAGCCCCCAATACAAGAAGGACATGGAACTGCTGGAGCGGGTCCAAAGGAGAGCCACGAAGATGATCAGAGGGCTGGAGCACCTCTGCTATGAGGACAGGCTGAGAGAGTTGGGGCTCTTCAGCCTGGAGAGGAGAAGGCTTCGAGGAGACCTTATAGTGGCCTTCCAGTATTTGAAGGGAGCCTACAGGAAAGCTGGGGAGGGACTATTTACACGGTCTAGTAATGTTAGGACGAGGGGGAATGGGTTTAAGCTGGAAGAGGGGAGATTTAGACTGGATGTTAGGAGGAAGTTCTTTACAGTGAGGGTGGTAAAACACTGGAACAGGTTGCCCAGGGAGGTTGTGGATGCTTCCTCCCTGGAGGCGTTTAAAGCCAGGCTGGATTAGGCCTTGAGCAGCCTGCTCTAGTGGGAGGTGTCCCTGCCTATGGCGGGGGGTTGGAGCTGGATGATCCTTGAGGTCCCTTCCAACCTAAACCGTTCTATGATTCTATGATATTCTTATATATGTCAAAAGTTGCTTCACCGATGAAGGATTTGATGCAATGCATAAAACAATGTGAGTTTGTTAGGTCTTTACTTGGTTTGGGAGACCTGAATAAAGCAACAATAATTTTCTGTAACCTCATAACAGGCAATGTTTCATCTGTAAAATTTATCTCATGAAAATTTTACAGAAGAAAGATTCCAGACTTTGACTTACTGAGAGTGTCAGCTTCTGAACACACAAGGTTGAATTTAAAGTCAGATTATGTTATATAGATTTCCTCAAGGAATGCCTTATCCTTAGTGTGACCTCATTTAAACCAGTAGAACAACCTACTGTGACTCGGTGCTCATACAAACGAAGTACACCAATCTGTCCAAAAGTAAACTGCTAGGAAGTAATAAGTCAGGTGCCAGGTAACTCACTGTAAATCACAAGGTTGTCATTGCTGGATATCTGATGCAAGCATAGCTAATGGAGAAAATAAATAGTCTTTACAAAATCTGCCTCTAAATATATACAGAAAGTATATATTTAGGGATGTAGTGCAATTTCAAATAAATGCTTCAGAGTGCTAGCTTTTGTTTCCTCTATAAAGATGATGATAACCAAATGAAGCATTACATTGTTTTTCACACTTCCAGAGTTCTTTTGGCTTAATGTTTCATCAGGATGTAATATGGCTGTGTACACAGTTCTTTAATGCAGTGTTTACATCTGACATGTCTAAATGCTTTTATGTACATAAATCACATGCTGATTAACTTCTTTTACTTAATTATACCATCTATTTGATGGAACCATTTATTAATCCTACCTAATTTGGTGTGTGCTAGTAACTGTTCACAATTATGCAGTTCATCTGGGATTAGTTTCACGCTGTGTGTTGCAGCTGCACCATGACTCATCTCCTCTCTTTTGTCTCTGTTTTATTCAGGAAGGTGACAATATAGGTAACAGCTGAGCCAGTTACCAGTCTTGAGTTTATTGGTGGATTAAGGGCATGCTGAAGGCAAAGACAAAATTATTTCTGTCCTTAGGAGATGAGATTTTTTTATTTTCAGGCTGCTTACGATTGAGCCTATTGCCTGATTTTTTTGCCTTGTTATTTTCGAGGGTCATTGAAAAATATGTGTCTGCACATTTGCAGCAGCACTAAGTATGTCCCATAGAACATCTGAATTTGCAGAGGCTCACAGACAGTAAATAGTGAATTGAATTTTTGTCACCATACGAATAGCTATTCTACTACTGAGAATATTGCACAAAATGTGCTTCTAAAAATATTAATTGGAACCTACTCTGCTGACTTAAATAGTTGCACTAAATGTATTAAACTAATGATTTATAAGATTTGTTACCAGTTTAGCTTTCAATACTTTTAACAAAAAGCAATTGACTTTTATCAGTTTGGTTGTTCTTTGCTTTCAAGGAGAAAACTGCTATAATAAACCACCAAAAGGAAATGGATTTTTATTGGAGTAGGTATGAAAAGAACCAATTTGATCTGCTTGAATCCTTAGATTACAGAGAAACTTTCCAGGATAGCTGATTCCTCTCATTGAGGCTCAGCCTCAGTGTAAAAATAAACTCTGTACATGAATTCTTTGTCAGTTTTGTTTGAGGCAATTGTTGTTCTCTTTTTTTTGCCTCTCTTCTGTCCATCAGGAGACTTGTGTGAGTCCCTTCTGGTACGTAGTACAGAGGTTAAAACTAGGATAACTCAGGGATTCATTATGTTTTAAATAGAAGTCCTCCTAGCAGTTCATTCTTCAGGCCACCTATATTATAAATGTAGTTTTGTATGATCCCAGAATTCCACAGAAAAATGTTTTTCATATATTATTTAGGTAAATTAATCTAAACCAGGAGAAGTATTCCTCTGCACCAGTGTTTTGTGACTCTTTACACTGTGATGTAGCCAGCAGTGTGCCCAGGTGGCCAAGAGGGCCAATGGCATCCTGGCCTGCATCA